>JACAVU010000005.1:4268968-4868968 GCA_014183005.1 Castanea mollissima
TTTGATATGGATATTGGTGTAGACTATGATATGTAAAGTTAGTAGTAATTGTTATTAAGATTTTTTGTACTTATCTTGAACTTGGTATGGGTATTGATGTGGTCATTTGTTGTGTTGAAGTAGTAGCACTTGTGTTCATATTTTGCACTTGTGAATTGCTTGATATGGATAATGGTGTAAACTATGATGTTAAGTTAGTAGTAATTGTGCTTATCTTTCATGTCAATACATAGTTTTAAAAAATGTTCAAAAAGGCCAAATAAGCTCATAATATACCAAGATATGAGATGACAAGATTGGATAGAATGAGGCAAAACCAAGAGAGAATTGATGCTTTGGGATTGAAGCACATCTCAACATCTTTAAAGAATTCTGCTCAATCCAATTGTACAAAAGGGAAAAGAAGTAGAGTTAGTGTTATGCTAGATGATGATTATGTACCACCTATTGGTGACGATGACAATGATGAGTCATTTAATTCTATAATCCATAAGGTACAATAGATGTTCCATAGGATACAATAGATGATAATAACTTTGTTGTTCCATTATTTGTAATAACGTTGTTGTTCCATTATATGTATGTTTGTTAGTTACAGATGGCACCAGGATTGTTACACGCTCGTATGGTGAGACATCTATTCCGGTGGTCCAATCTACAGAAACACTTCCTAAAGCAAATTCTCTCGCCCAAAGTTCTTCTAGTGTAGAGGCGCAGGCTACCGACACATTAACTAGCACGACTGGTAATTATATAGAACATACTTAATTACGACTGCACCCTGTCTTTACTATTAAGATTATACTTCACTTAATTTAATATTGATAATTTTTAAATAGGATCTGCTAGCAGAAATACCCGTAGAACAACACGTAGTATAGCAGTACGGGCACTTGTAGAAAAAAAGTGGCAAGCTACAAGTACGTATAGTTGCAAGTATGATGCTCCTGTTGGGAAGAATGCGTGCAAGCTTGTAAATCAAATTGGCATACAAGTACGAAGTAATTTGTCTAATTACAACGTGAAAAATTGGAAAAGTGTTGATGTTGCTACTAGAGATGTGGTGCTTCAAAATATAGCGGTAAATTTACATTGATAATGTCTAACTTGTCTTTGTTGTCACTTAGCATATTAAATTCATATAATAATATTTTTATATTACATATATACTTTATTTTACAGGACCAGTTTGAGCTACAAGGAGATTCCAACTTGGTAATGAAGGTATTAAATACAAAATGTAGAAGATTATTGAGTTGCAGCTCCAACAAGTTGCATCAAACTTATAAAAAGCTCGTACAATCTCATGGTGTTGACTATGCAAAAAGTCACCCGCCAAAGAATGCCACACTTGAGCAGTGGACTGGACTCATTGATGGGAAATAGACCAATAAGGATTGTCTGGTAAATTATTTATGCGTATATTATTATTATCCAATATTTACTATATTATATTGTCAAATGATTAGTTTAATACTTATATGAAGTAAATGTATACTATTTTATTCATGATTAAATAAATATCTTGAATGTTCTTTATTAGGAAAAATCAAGAAAGAATTCTAAAAATAGAAAGAAAACTTCAAGCAAATATAGATGCAGGACAAAGGCACTTGTTGTTAGGGTTGATGAGGAGGTGCATTTTTTTTCATTTTCTTAAACCTCAATATATTACATGTTGTGATTAATTAACTATATCTATCTAACACTCGAATGTTAATTAATCAGACAAATAATAATGGCGGTCAAATTCCTGAATTGGCAAAAATCTTCAAAGATGTTCATTTTAATCCAAATACAAATATGTGGATACATCATAAGGATGAAGCGACATATGTATGTGTATCATTCCATCCTTATCATGTTTGTAAAGCTATAACATATGTAATATTAATGTTATGATTGTTTGTTTTTTTCTCTCTTTCAAATGATAGAAAAATATTTTCAAAGTGCAAAAGGATCATTGTCAAGATCCTAAAGCAATTCCCCTTACACAAGAGGAGATCTCAAACTTGGTTTTTAAGAAAAAGTCTAGTTTTGTAAAAGGACTTAGCATGAGACCTTCCTCTTCTCTAGTAACCACCGCCTCATCTAGTTCCTCAGTGGAGTATATCCAACGGCTAGAAAATGAGAAAATGAGATAATTGAGCTCAAAGAGACAAGAGCTAGGAACCAAAAGGAGCGAGTTAGGGAGCAAGAGGCACGGGTTAAGCAAGAAGAGGTCCAAAAGAATATTCTTAACTTTTGGGGAGCAAAGGTTATGATGACACTCTTACCTATGAGGGTGGTTTATCTTCAGGTTAAAACACTTATTGGTTAGTACTTTATTTTAGCAATTGACTCGCACTACATGGTGTGACTACTTTTTTTTATGCATTATTTGAAACTAATTGTATTATATTACACTTGAAAATCTATATTTGCTTTCTACAACTTATACATTAGGAGTTGTGATTGTAATTCATTGGTGTGACTACTCTTAATGTATTGTTAGAAATATTTCTTATAACATAGTTAACGTTTTTATTTTATGATTTTAATGTAGTATTGTTTTTATATTTGCGCAGTTTTCTTATTGGTGGCTTTTAGGAGATTTACTTTTGGTATTACTTGAAGACATATGAGGACATCTTCCGTTAGTTCTAATTATATTATGCTACATTTTTTGTATTGTTATAAAACATCTTTAGTTATTGTATGTGTTGCAAACAAGTATTGTATGGAAGGAGTTTGAATTGAATACTTCTTTTATTTATTACTTGTGGAATGTATAGATCTTTTTTTATAAATGTGTTATTGAAATAAATGTGTTATTCAAATTTAAGGTTTTAATAATGTAATGACAGGTTACAGGTTAATATCAAAGCTATGAAAAAAAAAAAAAAAACAAAAAATAAGTTTTAGTGACAAATTTTTTCATCACAAATATAGCAACAAAAAATTGTTTTAGTGAATAAATATTTCATCGCTAAATGTAGCAAAATTTTGTAAGAAATAGTTTTCGTGGCAAAAATTTTCATCGCTATATGTGCCTAGATTTTCTTAAAAATAATTTTAGTGACAAATTTTTTCGTTACTATATGTACTCAAAAATAGTTTTAGTGATGAAATTGTTCGTTACTAAATATGATTTAATAAACTAAAGTGTTTTTAATGACGAAATATTTTCGTCACTGAATAGTGTTTTTAGCAAGGAAAACATTTAGCGACGAAACGTTTCTGTCGCTAAAAGTTTTTTCTTTTTAAAAAAAATCGGACTTTTAGTGACAAATTTTTTCGTTGCTAGGACTTTTAGCGACGGGGTTTTAGCGGCGAAATGAGTTTCGTCGCTAAAAGTCCGATTTCGTTGCTACAGGTTCTTAGTGACGAAAAACTGAACTTTTAGTGACGTATTTTTTCCTCACTGAAAATACATTTTGTTGTAGTGTCCCCTTCATTGTTCGTAGATAGAGAGAGATGATGTGTAGACTGTGGGAGGCTAGGGCCGAGGATGGAGACGTGGCAAGGATGGTGATATAAAAAATAAGTTACTTTCAACTAATTTTAGCATCTGAAATTTTTTGCCATATCATAAAGATAGTTGAAACAGTTGATGTCTTATTCATATTAATTTAAGGTCATTCTAAAGAGTATAAATCAATTTTAAATCATTTAAAAAATTTATAAAAAAAATGTTATGTTCATAACATTCTCACAACAAATATTTAAGTGTTGCGTTGTTATTGGTCATTTCTAGTGGGCAAAAAGTAATTCTAGTGGTAGATCCAAATTGAAACCAATAATAACTTATCAACTAGTTAGGAATTTTGTTGTGAAAATATTGTAAATGTAATACTTCTCAAATTATAAAGCATCACTACAAAAAAAAAAAAGTATTTTTAACAACAAAAATTAGTGAGGAAATATTTTTCGTCGCTAAAAGTACAGCTTTAGCGATGAAAATCAATTTTCGTCGCTAATAATGAAAAAAAAAATATAACATTTAGCGACGAAAATCAATTTTGCTTGCTCTGAAAAGAAAACTTTGCGTCTAATTAGATCACAAATATTCTTATCTACATGTTTAAGATGACTAACCTAATCCTGTCTACATGTTTAAGATGACAAGCCTAATCCTAATAAAGGCACAAGACCATCCTTAGTTTGCAAGCAAAGTATTTTACTTGTACCACAAATTTAATTATTAGCAAAGTATATTATTTGACAACAAATTTATAAACTATATAAAATGTACGGTTAGTTTGTTATATAAACTATATAAAATTTAGTATCCTATACATGTCTCACATTGAGTTCATTATAAAATTGTATTCAGAATAGTAAAGATTAACTATTAAGGACTTTCTTATGTGAACCTAAGCCTAATCACATAATCCACTCCTTCCCTCTAAAAACAATCCTATGATGTTCTTACGATGGTCAAGGATCGAGTGGCTACAAACTTTCGTGCATATATCTATTTTCAAGTCAAATTAAGGAGAAGAGAAATAAAGCTAGTCAGCACAAGTGGAGAATAGATGGTTGACGTATGAATTACTAGGTAGAGGCCATCAAGTTTTTTATAAAACCAAATTAAAAAATATGCATACATAGTAGAATGACGTACGATACCAAAAATATGGGCTTTCAAAACTTATAAGAAACCTTAGAGCAACAAAAAATCAAGTACTTATATATAATATATACACATGAAATTGATGTTTATGTAATTGATATTTAGGAAGATAATATTGTAGATTGATTAGTATTTTTTTTTTTTTTGAGAAATAAAGATTGATTTGTATTAAACCTGTATCAATCTATCTTTATGCAGTTAGTACGAGTTTATAATAAGTATGATAAATTTTCTTCTTGTTAAGACGAAGCTTGGAGTGGTGACTCATATAGCCCTCTAAAAAATTTTAAATGCTATTAGTTTTCTTTGCATTTGGGGATTTTTTTATTTTTTTTATTTAATGAAATTAGATGGAGGACCTTTAAAAAATTTATTTCCTCTATTACACGTATGGCCTTGTTGTAATAATTACAAACAATCTCCCCCTTTTTTTTTTTTTATAATTTGGTCTCCCAATTCTAGATTTGGCCTTAATCCACTCTTATAAACGTATGCGTTAGTCCGAACTACGTGACACCCATGAGCTGCATTATTCGGCGTTTGGTTATCTAAAGATATTAATATGAAAAAATAAACGATACACGTTGAAACGACGTGGGGTGGTGGCGCAGTTGGCTAGCGCGTAGGTCTCATAGCTATATCGAGTGATCCTGAGGTCGAGAGTTCGAGCCTCTCTCACCCCATTTTTTTGTTTTTGAGATGACAAAAATATATACATACACTTTCATAATTTTAGCAAGTTCCCACCACAGGCTATCATACAGAATAAAGAAACAAGTGTGTACGTTGCTTGGCTTCCCGATAAAACATGCTCAATTTGGTTTTGTTTGGGATCATTTTCAATAGTTTCCTACAGTGAAGAAATATAGGTTCCATCAAGAGACTTTTTGCTTGGTTATTTCTAGGTATATTAACAATGCATTTAACATCAAATTCAATTGGTTGCTCACTTGGTAACAATGCATTTAGCATCAATGTGTAGGGAGGATAGGCCTAGGTTCAGAGCAAGCAAAAGGTCATCCTTCAATGCACTCGATTCTGGCAACACGCTAGTTTTATGTCCCAAAGATCATGAAAGCTTTTTACCCGAATTCCAAATGAGGATCAATAGATTTTAAGCTCCAACCACCTAGGAGCGGGTTTAGCCCATTTAACTGCTATAGAGGAACAATTCAACCTAGTAGAAGAATTGATGGTTATTTTAAAAAATTCCATTCCTTTTTGTAGACAATTTCTTGTTTGAAAGAGTTAGAGATTCCTATGTAACCATAAATTCCAAATACTTATGTCTTCATAACATGCAAAGATTTAGTGCAATAAAATTTGAGCCAGTCCCTCTAACCCAATGTAAAGAAAAAGAGCAAAAATCAGTAAGTGGAATGGTCATCTTTTCCTAGAAGTTTGTTGCAAATGCAGAGTCACTAAGGACATGCCCTATAGATTCTATTTTGCTATTGCAAATGGTGCATACGGGTGATACTACCTCTGGAGCTCAGTATTTCATAAACAGGGGCATTGTTTTGAAGACAGAGGCCAAATGAAATACTTAACACAATGTGTGGTTTGTGCCTGCCAAACCCCATTGCCCAAGGTGGGAGGTAGATTCAGGGGCTTAAAGCCTATTACATTCATTGTTGTTGCAAAATAATTTGTAATAATTTTAGTATTTTTATTTCAAAATTGAACAATACCTTAGCTTGCGCTTTAATATGCTAAAATATAAGATATTAGATATATTGTGGATAAGCGGGAAACAGAAATCACAATTTTAGGGAGAACTAGCCTGGAATTTTCCTTGTTAGGGAGGAGCACCGCCTTGTTTAGAAGGCTTTGGTTCGGTGACAGATAGATGCATCTTATAGCTGAATCCTTCACTAGGAGAGTTGTCGATAGCTTCATTCAGTCACCAAAATGAGAGAGAGAGAGAGAGAGAGAGAGAGAGAGAGTTTTAGACTTTTAGCACGCTGACTGAACCCCACAACCACCTACAAAGTTGGAAAACCATAGAAAACTATAGGCGCAGGGAACCATATGAAATCTTGGAATGGAAGAAAGACTCACACAGAGACCAATTTCTGATTGTTAGCTAACAAAACTTTGGAAAGGGTAGGAGCAGCTGAAGCCTTTATCCTGGCCATGGAAGCTTTAGGTAGAATGTGGCATCAATTGCTAATCAAAAAAATGATCATGAAGCAGAAAATACTGCCAAGTCAATCAAATGTCTCTACTGTTCAATAGCATATCCCTGTTCTGATTTTGGGCCACTAGATTGAGAAACCAATATAGCACAAGCATGAAGTGAAAAATTGCAGCAATAATTTCCAAACCACATATGTAAATGCAAATCCAATCATGACAAAAACCATTCATAAAATTTTACATTCAACATTAATGTTCAGAAAATCCTCAAACCTCAAGTAATAATATGACATTATTACAATCAAGCCATGTTTATAAAATGAAAAATGAAACACTGTGGCACCGTACACATGCTATGAGATGTACGCATTCATCTGGGCACCGTACGTCTTCTTGTAATGAAATGTAGCAAAACGTTACCCGTAAGAATTGCAGTACTTGGATGAAATGGACTGATTTTTTTTTTTTTTTTACGAAGTCTAGCACCAGTTCCCATATAGCAGCATTCCCGAATAAAGACCACAAATAAAAATATACCTATGAGTATTTTGACAAAATACACCGAGCGCGGAGTAGATTCATGGCCTTTTTGAGATGTCTCTTGGAAAATGAGGGAACCCTTCCGATCACTGCCCGCTGACCTAACCTTTTTCAACTTAGGACTATTATCTGCATTGGTGCCTTGAGCCATTTTCTGCTCTTTTTCAGATTCCATAATGGATTTTTCTTTCTGGGGCAGATTAGTGGTAATACTGAGTCTTGAAGCATCTTTGGCCTGCAAAAAGAAATCCTATGGAGTCAAAACATAATAGCATATACGTCCTGAATTTTTTCTTCCATTTAAGACAATCTCAGTAGAGACAATAAACAATTCATGTTCTGTTGCAGCTCAATTTTCTCACCTTTTCAATGGATTCTACTTTAAGACTGGGATTCTTCAGATGGAATTTTCTAGGAGCAGCTCTCTGTTCAACAGAGTGGCGGGATCTTGGTTGATTTTGAAGCTTCAAGGTTCCTATGCTTGGAGGAGATCGTTGACCCTGTGATTGAGTGCTGAGCACATGACGGATATCTGCAGCTGAGTCGACAGAAAAAGCATCAAGAAGGACACCATTTCTTTTTCCTTTGTATTGGCCATGGTTAGACAAGGATGCTGTTCCACTGTCAATGATATGCATTTGCTGGTGCTGTAACATACAGAAAAGAACACGAAATTTAAATTTCCAAGCATCCTAAACAAGAAGGTCCAAAATAGTTGTTCTGAAAGACTACACTGCCAGAAATGTGGCATAGTATAGGCACTTGACAGGTGCAAAACATCAACAGAGTTCAAAATTTTCATTCTACCCAAAGACTCAAAGATCTATAGGAGAATATTATAAAACATTGTAGTAATATGAGATTCATATTATTACAACGCTCCTAGTAATATTCTGCTATAGAGATTTGTGGTTCACAAGATATATCCTTCAATAGCAGGTATTGGAGTATATATATTTACCGGTGCTTGGGCTGTGTCAGTGTCCGAGTCACTGCTTGGTCCACCATCATAGTATATCTTTATCGATGACTCTGGTGCCCTGGAATCATTGAATTGCCTGAATTTTTCAAATTTATTATGGCTGATAAATGAACTGACATACTGAATCTCTTCCTGTTCATTAGCGAAGTTGTTATCCGGTTTAAAGCCACCAGTAAATGTGAGATCCACAATCGGACGTTCCGGCTGATTGTATTCTTTAAACTGCAATAAGGAAGCGAAGTCGTAATCCTGATGCGGAGATTGAAGGAGTGATGCCAGGTCTGCATCTTCCTGATTGAATTCGTGAATCTAAAATCATAAACAAGAAGGCATCAGTTCCAAAAATGCTTCCCAAGGTTTACATAAAGAAGTTGATATTGGAAGTATGAAATCATTCCAGCATAAGGCATGCTCCTCCTTCTTACCTCTGGAATTGTATGCCCTGGCACCTGATCTTCAAAATCAGAAGCAGCATACCTGCTTACATCACCATCATCACAGGGAGCCTTATTAGTCTTCACATCTGGTTTTTTAAATAAGCGGCAGAGGACAAAAGCTTGCTGCACAAGTTGGAGAATGAACTGATATCACTTGGTAGTAGTAAATAACAGAAGTTTCAGGAAAAAAAATTAGTACAATAAAAATTTCAAACATTAACATCATATGCATATAAGCTATACTCTTCTAATCGTGTCAATGACTGTCTAGGATGACATTAGGCATCAAGTAGTAGATATATACTTTAAAAAAAGTTTGCAATTTCTTCTTGCAAACAATAATGATGAAACAAAGTAAGTTGGTTTCAATGAGAAAATCTTAGCAAGAGGCGTTGAACTTCATGGTAATGCACAATAGTTATGCAAAAGCAAGTGTATGAATGTGATTAGCAAGTGCCTGATGTAAAAATACAACTTCACCAATTATTTTTCATAGATAGACATTAAGGCGTGATTCATTTAATGCATAAAGCACAATTCAAGGAAACAATTACTCAAGGTCAGATCCGACTGCCTCAATCAAATTTGAAAGAAAAAAAAATGGAGGCCGAATGGATGCTAGCAAAATATGAATGATATTGAGCAGAGGTACAATGACATTAATTGCAGCATAGTCCAAACACAATCAGACGTGTATAAAAACAAGGAAATGTAATCCTACCATAATCCTAATGCAAATGCATAAATTCAACAGCATCAATCTTCATCCAAAGAGAGACAGCAATTAGTGAAAAATGGATAAGAGCATGACATGAAGATTAACCTCGTGAGGATGAAAGGTAACTGGCTGATACTGGTATATATACCAAGGGGTCTTGACCCCTTTTTTAACACGACCTTCATGGAACACCAAAGTCTTCTTTGTACCAATCACATTCTTGGTTCCTCTAGCCTTGATGTCCCTATCCTGACAGGTGATTTTCCAGTAGCCTTTCTTGGTCATCCTGTTCGATCGGTTACTGTTAGGGTACTTGATTTCCCGGGCACAAAAGAAGAACCAATCTTGGTCATCTGACTTGATCTTTGATAACCCTGCACAACCATGCACAAGAGACAATACCTTTAATTCATTACAAAACCTCAAACTTTGATGAATTTTATTTAAGAATCTAATAGAATAAACACATTAAGACCAATTCTTAACTTGAAAATTCAATAACTAATACTATTGAGAGCTTAGCAAGAACAGAATGGATTGAAAACAAGTTCTTGAAATTGAAGTAAAAAAGATCAATTTTTGGCACTTGGGTCAGTAAGATAATTACCGGGTAAATCCCAAGGCTCATAATTGTAGATATTAACTTCACCAATGGCTCGGACATCGTAGTCGTTGCCGCCTTGCATTTTGAGCCTCAGATAGTGGCCGAGCAATTCTTCTTCAGTTGGTTGGAATCTATATCCCACCGGTATTGATTCCAATCCAGTTTCAGAATATGTCATGCTTGTCATCTCTCGTAAACTTCAAATTTCGTTAAAGCAAAGAAACTATAAAAAGGAAACAAAGAACCCCAACAACAATAGTAAGCAAAATATAGTAACAAGTAATAAAGAGCTATGTGTTATGTCTGGTTTGAACTGGATTTATATTAGAAGAAGCAGGAGTGAGCTACGTGTCACAATCGCAATCGTCCAGTGCACTGGAGCACTGACGTAAGCCGCCTTTGACTTAAGTCTTCAACTTCGTTTAGAAGCTGAGTCTCTGAGCTCTCTGACAAAGATTGAGACAGTTTAAATTGCTCTATGACAAGTTGACACGTAGTGCTAATGTACTTTGTGAAAAACATGGTAAAAAATATGATGAGTGTAGCATTTTTCTTCCTTCTTGTTTATTTTTTATTTGATAAAAAAATATTATTTTATTTATTGGTTATAAATATATCTTAAATTTTGGGAGTATTTTTTTTAAAGGATTGGTTAACGTGTGGCCTTAGAGTACATACTAAATTATCTATTTTTAAAATTATTTTTTTAAATATTAAAAACATTGTTAATATATTTTCAATTTTTAAAAAATTATTTTTAAAAATAATTAATTACTATATGACTGAAGGCTCACATTAACAAAATTCTTTTTTCAGTTGGGACACGGCGTCTATTGCTTTTACTCTCCAACCAGCCCTGTCCGTACATACTGCGTATAGACTCGGGACTTTTGCCTTTCCGAATGTTCTAGATTTCTTGGTGTTTTGTATATAATAATTGGACAGGTACATTTGGTCAAGGGTGCGGTACTATATTTGGTTCATTTCATTATGCTCATTGTTTGGGTAATTATCTGTTTACAGAATTTTATTTTTATAAAAGGTAGTGTTAACGAGTATGCAAGGTGCTGAAGCAATTTTATGTCAATAAAGTCAAAATTTTGACCAATTTTATAGGGCGTAGGGTTAATAAAATAAATTTTTTGAATTTCATTTGCCACTTTAGTACTATTTTCAATCATTTTATCTATTATATCAATTCTTTATTAAGTTGACCCCAAAATAAAACATCCTTAACAAAAACCTTACGGTACCATTAACATTTCCATTTTTATAATACAAATTAAAAAGGTAAAAGTTAAAAAAAAATTTCCTTCTAAATACTAAAAGTTAAATTATTTGATTTAAAATTAAGATAAAAAGAGTTAGGATCTTATTTTTATATAGTTGGTGTATATTATGATAAAATGTACTTTACTTATATTTTAGTAGTTATATATGGATTCAAGAATATCATGAACAAAGATAAATTTACAATCAATTTTATTATATAAATTTTACAAATGGATATATCGTAATTCACACAAAATAAATTTAATTTAATAAAATAAAGTAATTATATTTTGTTCTCGATGTCCAAACAAAGCGATACGGTGAGCAAAATTTGTCATAACTAGGAAGTTGCCCGCGTCATGCACGGATAATGCTATATAAGCTTTTACATTAGATAATTTTGAAAAATGTAGTACATATATTATAACACAAACGATAAATATTTTCATGGCTAAAATTACCTACAATTGCTTCTCAAAAAAAAAAAAAAAAAAAAAAAACACCTACAATTATAGTTGAAACTTTAGACCAAGTAGGCATATTTTGTTCCCTACCATCAGTTGATCATGAACCCAATTAGCTACAAGGATATGTTGTACATATCACACTCGTTGAATCTATCGCTTTTCATATGAAATTTCTAACCAAGGCATTGATCTCATCAAGCATCCTCAATAATATTTTAACTATATATAGTAGTGTCAAGGTCATATAGTGAGTCATGTCTAGGCAAAGTAGTTAGCCCATTATCAATCTCTTTGGCGCCTTCTCAAAAAAAAAAAAAAAAAAAATCTCTTTAGGAGTGCAAAACGGGGTTTTTCTCCAATTATCAAAAGTAATGACCCAATTTTGTGGTGGTTTTGGACATTCGATTGAAAGATGTAAGGACTTCGTCCTTCATTAGGGCATTGACACTCTCATAGAATTCATTGAAACACGGAGTTGAGCCTCCTTATATTAACCTTATAATGTTAATTTAGGATGTTTTAAGTATCAGCAATTCTGATTTGGATAAATATAATTAAATATAATTATCCTAAAACCTAGTCCAAAAACTTGTTCTTAACCCACAACCCATCTTCAATACACGTATGACAATAAACTAATTACCGAGTATTTATAGGAAAGCAAAAGTACAAATACAATATTTAGAAAGTTCATGTTTGATTTATGATAAAAAGAAGTGGCAAAGGGCCGGTCAAAGACCAAAAGAGTTTGTATTTCAAACAACTGGCAGATTTTGTTATATACCTTTCTATAAAATTCATGCTTATAGTATTGTTGGAATAAATAACGGTCACACTAATAAAAATAAAAATTGAAAGAATTGACTTGTAATTAATATATATATATATATATATAACACACATATATTCTTAAATGTTTTGAATTATTCTAATATCACTCACACATACACAATCAAAATGTTACAAAATGAGCATCACTTAAGATAAATTTCATAGCTATAGAATTCTCCTGTCTTGTTTTTTTTATTTTGTTCTGGTTTAGTGACAAAATTGTCAAGTTAAACAAACCATAAAAACTATAGAAAAGAAAGCAAAACCAAAATAGTGTTTATATGAAGCAATTTACAATGTTACTTCTAGCACAGACCATATTTATTGTGTATTGCTACAATTTACAATATGAACACATAAAAAATAGTTTGCTGCTCCTGCATTAATAGTTGCCTATAGCAAAACATTCAGCTATTTTATCAAACAATTTGCGTGCATATAAATTAAAGGCAATTGCGTCCAAACCAAAATTACAAAGTAAAATTAAAGATATCAAAGTAATAAAGTAAAAATTTAAGAGACTGACAGAGAAAGGGTTGTTTTTAGAGATTATATACCAACCTTTTAGAGAAAGAATTACCTTATGATTCAATTTGGGATCTAAAGCATAGCTCCGAGAAGAAGATATAATGGTTGAAGCAAATTGGCATCAATGAAGCTAGAAAGGGTAGAGGTATCTATTGGGATTTCGGTTATTGTCCAAAGAACTATTACATTGATTTATTTTCCTTAGCGTCCAGCAAGCTCTAAGGGCTACAGATAATATATATATATAATATATATATATATATATATATATATGTATGTATATATATTGATTTAAAAAGAATTATATTATTGTGCATCAAATTTAAAGGGGAACTAAAGAGTTAAGAAAGAGAAAGAGGTGAATTTGATTTTGCTAAACAATAAGTAATGTGCATCTTTTCAATTTCTATAAGGATGTTGGAATTTATTTTTCAAGTGAAGGTGATTTGGGAAGGTTAAATGCAATAATTGGTCTAATAGAGCTCAAATAAAGCGCCACATGGCAGGACCCAAGCTCTCCCGCATGAGGTCTCTGCTTATATATATATATATATTGATGTGTGATTAGAGTATAATTAGGTTAAGCTGGGTGTTGTTTTGGGTAAAAATTGATTTTCAGCCTTTATAAATGTCTGTTTGGGTATTTTCAGGTACTCTATTTACTAAATATGATATAAAAAAAATTATAGTTTTACTTTTTAGTAACCTTTAGAGTAACTAAATGTATGACAAAAAGCTAAAAAATAATATACATACATACATATATATATATATATATATATATTAAAAAAAAAAAAAAAAACTGAGACAAAAATTTGAAAGTTAAAAGTTTTTCCAACTTAAACTTTAAATAAGATTAGTTTTATAAAATTCTTGTAGCAACCTCCCAAAATTAAATTGCACATCGAATATACCCCCAATTATAAATTCATATAATTTTTTTTCTTTTTATACCATGGCCAGCCTAAAATAAAATTTTTGGTTGGGCTCTTTGTTTATGGATGATGTGTCAGACTTTCAATAACATCTCTTTCTTTAAGTATTTTTTATTATTATTTAATTCTAATAAAAAACATCTCTTTCTTTAACAAGTAGTAGTCATAAACAGGGGCATTGTTATGAAGACATAGCCAAACGAAATACTTAACACAATGTGTGGTTTGTGTCTGCCAAACCAAATTGCCCAAGGTGGGAGGTAGATTCAGGGGCTTAAAGCCTATTACATTCATTGTTATTGCAAACTAATTTGTAATAATTTTAGTATTTTCATTCAAAATTGAACAAGCTCTAAGCTTTTGCTTTAATATGTTAAAAAAAAAGATATTAGATATATTGTAGATAAGCGTGAAACCGAAATCATGATTTGAGGGACAAGTAGCCAGGAATTTTCCTTCTTAGGGAGGAGAACCACCTTGTTTAGAAGGCTTTGGTTAGGTGATAGGTAGATGCATCTTATGGCTGAATTCTTCACTAGGAGAGTTGTCCAATACCTTCATTCAGTCACCAAAATGAGAGAGAGAGAGAGAGAGTCAGTTTTAGACTTTTAGCACGTTGACTGAACCCCACAACCACCTACAAAGTTGGCAAACCATAGAAAACTATGGCGTAGGGAACCATATGAAATCTTGGAATGGAAGAAAGACTCACACAGAGACCAATTTCTGATTCTTAGCTAACAAAAATTTGGATAGGGTAGGAGCAGCTGAAGCCTTTATCTTGGCCATGGAAGCTTTAGGTAGAATGTGGCATCAATTGCTAATCAAAAAATGATCATGAAGCAGAAAATGCTGCCATGTCAATCAAATGTCTCTACTGTTCAATAGCATATCCCTGTTCTGATTTTAGGCCACTAGATTTAGAAACCAATATAGCACAAACGTGAAGTGAAAAATTGCAGCAATAATTTCCAAACCACATATATAAATGCAAATCTAATCATGACAAAAACCATTCATAAAATTTTACATTCAACATTAATGTTTACAAAATCCTCAAACCTCAAGTAATAATATGACATTAGTACAATCAAGCCATATCTACAAAATGAATAATGAAACACTGTGACACCGTACACATGCAATACTTGGGTGAAATGGACTGATTTTATTTTATTTTTTGATATGTGAGCTCCAGAGGACCGATTTTTTTTTTTTTTAACGAAGTTTAGCACCAGTTCCCATACAGTAGCATTTCCCGAATAAAGACCACAAACAAAAATATACCTATGAGTATTTTGACAAAATACACCGAGCGCGGAGTAGATTCATGGCCTTTTTGAGATGTCTCTTGGAAAATGAGGGAACCTTTCCGATCACTGCCCGCTGACCTAACCTTTTTCAACTTAGGACTATTATCTGCATTGGTGCCTTGAGCCATTTTCTGCTCTTTTTCAGATTCCGTAATGGATTTTTCTTCCTGGGGCAGATTAGTGGTAATACTGAGTCTTGAAGCATCTTTGGCCTGCAAAAAGAAATCCTATGGAGTCAAAACATAATAGCATATACATCCTGAATTTTTTCTTCCATTTAAGACAATCTCAGTAGAGACAATAATCCATTCATGTTCTGCTGTTGCTAAATCCTCTCACCTTGTCAGTGGATACTACTTTAAGACTGCTATTCTTCAGGTGGAATTTTCTAGGAGCAGCTCTGTGTTCTACAGAGTGGCAGGATCTTGGTTGATATTGAAGCTTCAAGGTTCCTATGCTTGGAGGAGATCGTTGATCCTGTGATTGAGTGCTGAGCACATGACGGATATCCGCAGCTGAGTCGACAGAAGAAGTGTGAAGAACGACACCATTTCTTTTTTCTTTGTACTGGCCATGGTTAGACGAAAATGCAGTTCCACTGTTAATGATATGCATTTGCTGGTGCTGTACATACAGAAATGAACACGAAATTTAAATTTCCAAGCATAATAAACAAGAAGGTCCAAAAAAGTTGCTCTGAAAGACTACACTGCTAGAAATGTGGCAAAGTATAGGTACTTGACTGGTGCAAAACATCAACAGAGCTCAAAATTTTCATTCTACCCGAAGACTCAAAGATCTATAGGAGAATATTATATAACATTGTAGTAATATGAGATTCATATTATTGCAACGCTCCTAATAATATTCTGCTATAGAGATTTGTGATTCACAAGCTATTAAAGACATATCCTTCAATAGCAGGTATTGGAGTATATACATTTACCTGTGCTTGGGCTGTGTCAGTGTCCGAATCACTGCTTAGTCCACCACCATCATAGTATATCGTTATCGGTGAATCTGGTGCCCTGGAATCATTGGACTGCCTGAATTCTTCAATTGTATATTCATCCTGCTGGTTGATAAATGAATTGACAAACTGAACCTCTGCCTGTTCATTAGCGAAGTCGTTATTCTGTTCAAAGCCGTTAGTAAATATGGGATCCACAGCAGTAGGTTCGGGCCGATTGTATTCTTCTAACTGCAATGAGTAAGCGAAGTCGTAATCCTGATGCTGTGATTGAAGGAGTGATGCCAGGTATGCATCTTCCGGATTGAATTCGTGAATCTAAAATCATAAACAAGAAGGCATCAGTTACAAAAATGCTTCCCAAGGTTTACACGAAGAAGTTGATATTGGAAGTATGAAATAATTTCAGCATAAGGCACGCTCCTTCTTACCCCTGGAATTGTATGCCCTGGCACCTGACCTTCAAAATCAGAAGCAGCATACCTGCTTACATCACCATCATCACGGGGAGCTTCATTAGTCCTCACATCTGGTTTTTTAAATAAGCGGCAGAGGACAAAAGGTTTCTGCACAAGTTGGAGAATGAACTGATCTCATTTGGTGGTAGTAAATAACAGAAGTTTCAGAAAAAAAAAATAGTACAATAAAAATTTCAAACATCAACATCATAAGCATATAAGCTATACTCTTCTAAACGTGTTAATGACTGTCTAGGATGACATCAGGCATCAAGTACTAGAAATATACTTTATCTGTTTAAGAAAGGCTAGTTTTCAGAGATAAAAACAAAGTTTGCAATTTTTTCTTGCAAACGATAATGATGAAACAAAGCAAGTTGGTTTCAATGAGAAAATCTTAGCAAAGAGGGTTTGAACTTCATCGTAATGCACAATAGTTATGCAAAGTCATTGCATGAATGTGATTAGCAAGTGCCTGATGTAAAAATACAACTTCAACAATCACTTTTCATAGATAGAGATTAAGGTGTGATTCATTTAGTGTATAAAGCACAATTCAAGGACACAATTACTCAAGGTCAGATCCGACTGCCTCAATCAAATTTGAAAAAAAAAAAAAAATGGAGGCTGAATGGATGCTAGCAAAATATGAATGATATTGACCAGAGGTACAATGACATTAATTGCAGCATAGTCCAAACACAATCAAACGTGTATAAAAACAAGGAATGTATTCCTACCATAATCCTAATGTAAATGCATAAATTCAACAGCATCAATCTTCATCCAAAGAGAGGCATCAATTAGTGAAAAAATGGATAAGAGCATGACATGAAGATTAACCTCGTGAGGATTAAAGGTAACTGGCTGATACTGGTGTATTACCCAAGGTTTCCTGACCCCATTTTGACCACGACCTACATGGTACACCAAAGTCTTCTTTGTACCAATCACATTGTTGGTTCCCCTAGCCTTGATGTACCTATCCGTACCGGTGGATTTCCAGTAGCCTTTCTCGGTCAACCTGTTCGATCGCTTACTGTTAGGGTACTTGATTTCCCGGGCACAAAAGAAGAACCATTCTTGGTCATCTGACTGGATCTCTGATTTCCCTGCACAACCATGCATAAGAGACAAGACCTTTAATTCATTACAAAACCTCAAACTTTGATGAATTTTATTTAAGAATCCAACAAAATAAACACATTAAGACCAATTCTTAACTTGAAAATTGAATAAATACTATTGAGAGCTTAATAAGAACAGAATGGATAAACACAAGTTCTTGAAATTAAAGTAAAAAAGATTAAATTTTGGCACTTGGGTCAGTAAAATATGCACCGGGTAAATCCCAAGGCTCATATTTGTAGATATTAACTTCACCAATGGCTCGGACTTCGACGTCCCTGCCGCCTTGCATTTTGAGCTTCAGATAGTGGCTGATCAATTCTTCATCAGTTGGGCGGAATCTAAATCCCACCGGTATTGATTCCAATCCAGGTCCATAGGATGTCATGCTTGTCATCTCTCGTTAACTTCAACTTTCGTTAAAGCAATGAAACTGTAAATAACGAAACAAAGAACCCCAACAACAACAACAACAACAACAATAGTAAGCAAAAGACAGTAACAAGTAATAAAGAGCTATGTGTTATATCTTGTTTGAACTGGAAAATTTTATATTAGAAGGAGTTAGCAGAGAAGACTGAGTGTTTTGAGAGTAATGAAATAATTATAGTGAGGGGCGTTGACTAATAAGTCTTCAGCTTAGTTTAGAAGCTGAGTCTCTGAGCTCTCTGACAAAGATTGAGACAGTTTTGGATTGGTCTATGACACGTTGACACGTAGTGCTTCTGTACTGCGGGGGTGTGGATCCCATTTCTATTTTCTTAGCCGTGTCTTACTTCTCCATTGTCCGTCCGTACAGACGGCTTTTGGATTCGGGACTTGCCTTTCCGAATGTTCAGATTTCTTGGCGTTCTGTGGAGTATATAATAAAGGTCCGGTTAATCTCCGTCCTTAAATCATTTATTTTGAAATTTTTTTATAGAAAATTAAAAAAATTATCAAAATAATGAACTATTTTTTCCATTTTTTTATAAAAAAAATTTCTAAAATGGGTTACTAATATATGTCATAACGGCATATATTACTGAATCCCTTGTAATAATTGTATAGGCAAATTTGGTCAAGCTTACTTTACTATATTTGGTTCATTTAATTATGTCCATTGTTTAGGTAATTGTTTGTTTTTAGTTTATTTTTATAAGGGTAGTGTTAATGGGTATGTAAGGTACTCAAAGCAATTTTATGTCAATAAAGCAAGGAAGTCAATTTTGTTGGAAAAGTTTTTATAGGAAATTAAAAAAGCTATCAAAATAATGACTTACTTTTTCGTTTTTTCATAAAAAAAAATTTCTAAAATGTAATACTAATATATGCTCTAAGGGCATACGTTAGTAAATCCCTTATAATAATTGTACAGGTACATTTGGTCAAGGGTGCTGAACTATATTTGGTTCATTTCATTATGTCCATTGCTTAGGTAATTGCTTGTTTTTAGTTTATTTTTATAAGGGTAGTGTTAACGGGTATGCAAAGTACTCAAAGCAATTTTATGTCAATAAAGCAAGGGAGTCAATCTTGTACTGAAAGTTGTGCCGGTTTGACCAGTAGAACGATATATTTCGGTACCGGTCAATACCAGTTTACCGTTTCAAGTTTGCCGTTATTTTTTATATTTATATATGTGTGTGTATTATAATAAATATAAAAATTTACTATAAAACATTACCTCGATTCAGAACAAATTATTCATAGTTTTAGACTTTAGCATCAATTAAAAGAAAAGAAAAAACGCAATATAAAAAATAGAGAGCTTAATTCTTCATTGCATACTAAAAAATAAATAATACTAATAAGTTAATACAAATAAATTACCATTCTACCCTTACAAAAATTCAAAAATTACAAAACTATAAAAAATAAATAAATAAAAACTTTTTTTCTATGCCGACCATTACGCCCGGTACCAACCGGTATTTCTCCGAAATTGGCCGGTATAGCAAGTATTTAAACCAGTACGAAACGTTGGCATTTCGATATCGGTAAACGTACCGATATAGTACATACTAACCGGTACAGTATCGATTACACTGCAATAAAGTCAATTTTTTTACCAATTTTTTAGGGTGTAAAGCCAATAAGGCAAACTTTTTAAATTTCACTTGTTACTTCAATATTATTTTCAATTATTTCATCAATTTAAACCAATTTTTTATTAGGTAGATCCCACAATAAAACATTTTTAACAAAAACTCTACGATACTCGCTAACTTTTCCTTTTTATAATACAAATTAAAAAAGTAAAAGTTAATAGTTCTTTTTTTCCTTCTAAATACTAATATCTAAATTATTTGAAATAAAATCAAGATAAAGTGGGTTAGGATCATATATTTATATAGTTGGTATATCTTATGATTAATTCACTTTATTTATATTTGAGTAGTTATATAAGGATTCAAGAATATCATGAACAAAGATAAATTTACAATCAATTTTATTATATAAATTTGACAAATTGATGTCATAATTTACACAAAATAAATTTAATTTGATAAAATAAAGTAATTATAATATGGTGAGCAAAGTTTGTCATGATATGTGATTAGAGTATAATTAGGTTAAGCTAGGTGTTGTTTTGGGTAAAAATTGAATTTCAGCCTTTCTAAGGGTCTGTTTGGGTATTTTCAGGTACTTTATTTACTAAATATGATATTAAAAAAAATTATAGTTTTACTTTTTAGTAACCTTAAAATTTAGAGTATTAAAATGTATGACAAAAAGCTAAAAAATAATATATATTTTTAAAAATGTACTTTTTTTAATAAAAAACTGAGACAAAAAATTTAAAGTTTAAAAGCTAAAAGTTAAAAGTTTTTGCCAACTTAAACTTTAAATAAGATTAATTTTATAAAATTCTTGTAGCGACCTCCCAAAATTAAATTGCACATCGAATATGCCCCCAATTATAAATTCATATCAATTTATTCTTTTTATACTATGGCCAGCCTAAAATAAAATTTTTGGTTTGGCTCTTTGTTTATGGTGATGTGTCAGAATTTCAATAACATCTCTTTATTTAACTCTTCTTTTTTTCTTTTTCTTTTTCTTTTTTCTTTTTTTCAAATTCTAATGAATAACATCTCTTTCTTTAACAAGTAGTAGTAATAAATAGGGGCATTGTTATGAAGACACAGCCAAACGAAATACTTAACACAATGTGTGGTTTGTGTCTGCCAAACCCAATTTGCCCAAGATGGGAGGTAGATTCAGGGGCTTAAAGCCTATTACATTCATTGTTGTTGCAAACTAAATTGTAATAATTTTAGTATTTTTCATTCAAAATTGAACAATCTCTTAGCTCTTTAAGATGTTAAAATATAAGATATTAGATATATTGTAGATACTCGGGAAACAGAAATCACGATTTCAGGGAAAACTAGCTGCGATTTTCCTTTTTAGGGAGGAGCACCGCCTTGTTTAGAAGGCTTTGGTAGGTGACAGATAGATGCATCTTATGGCTGAATCCTTCACTAGGAGAGTTTTCCAATAGCTTCATTCAGTCACCAAAATGAGAGAGAGAGAGAGAGAGAGAGAGTTTTAGCAAACTGACTGAACCCCACAACCAGCTACAAAGTTGGCAAACCATAGTAAACTATAGGTGTAGGGAACCATGTGAAGTCTTGGAATGGAAGCAAGACTCACATGGAGACCAATTTCTGATTGTTAGCTAACAAAAATTTGGAAAGGGAGGGAGCAGCTGAAAGCCTTTATCCTGGCCATGGATGCTTTAGGTAGAATGTGGCATCAATTGCTAATCAAAAATGTCTCTACTGTTCAATAGCATATCCCTGTTCTGATTTTGAGCCATTAGATTTAGAAACCAATTTTTGCACAAACATGAATTGAAAAAATTGCAGCAATAATTTCCAAAATGCAAATCTAATCATGACAAAAACCACATATAAAATTTTCCATTCAACATTAATGTTCACAAAATCCTCAAACCTCAAACCTCAAGTAGAAATATGACATTAGTACGTGCTGACAACAAATCAAGCCATATTTACATAATGAAAAATTTATCGCTGAGTCACTATACACATGCTATGAGATATATGCATACAGCTGGGCACTGCATGTGTCTTCTTGTGATGAAATGTAGCAAAACATAACCCGTCAGAATTGTAATATATGGGTGAAATGGACAACGATTTTATCTTATTCTTTAAATTTTTATATAAGTGAGCTCCGAAGGACTGAAATGTTTGTGTTTTTTTTTTTTTTACGAAGTTTAGCACCAGTTCCCATATAGCAGCATTTCCCGAATAAAGACCACAAACAAAATTATACCTATTAGAAGGTTGACAAAATACACTGAGGGCGGACTAGATTCATGGCCTTGTAGAGATGTCTCTTGGAAAATGAGGGAACCCTTCTGATCACTGCCCGCTGACCTAACCTTTTCCGACTTAGGACTATTATCTGCATTGGTGCCTTGAGCCATTTTCTGCTCTTTGTCAGATTCCGTAATTGATCTTTCTTTCTGGGGCAGATTAGTAGTAATACTGAGTCTCGAAGCATCTTTGGCCTGCAAAAAGAAATCCTATGGAGTCAAAACATAATAGCATATACGTCCTGAATTTTTTTCTTCCATTTAAGACAATCTCAGTAGAGACAATAATCCATTCAGGTTCTGCTGCAGCTCAATTCTCTCACCTTTTCAAGGGATACTACTTTAAGACTGCTACTCTTCAGTTGGAATTTGCTAGGAGCAGCTCTCTGTACTTCAGAGGGGCGGGAGATTTGTTGATATTGAAGATTGAAGGCTCCTATGCTTGGAGGAGATTGTAAACTGCGTACATGAGGGATATCTGCAGCTGAGTCGACAGAAGAAGAACCAAGTCCCAAGAAAACATCAACACCATTTCTTTTTTCTTTGTACTGGCCACGGTTAGACAAGGATGCAGTTCCACCGTTAATCATATGCCTTTGCTGGTTCTGTAACAAATAGAAATGAACACAAAATTTAAATTTCCAAGCATCCTAAACAAGGTGGTCCAAAAAAGTTGTTCTGAAAGACTACACTGCCAGAAATGTGGCAAAGTATAGGTACTGACTGGTGCAAAATGTCAACAGAGCTCAAAATTTTCATTCTACCCGAAGACTCAAAGAACTATAGGAGAATATTATATAACATTGTAGTAATATGAGATTCATATTATTATAACACTCCTAGTAATATTCTGCTATAGAGATTTGTGATTCACAAGCTATTAAAGATATATCCTTCAATAGCAGGTATTGGAGAATATATATATACCTGTGATTGGGCTGTGTCAGTGTCCGAATCACTGCTTAGTCCACCATCATAGTATCTCGTTATCGGTGAATCTGGTGCCCTGGAATCATTGGATTGCCTGACTTCTGCAAAGGTATATTCATCCTGCTGGTTGAACAGTGAATTGACAAACTGATCCTTTTCCAGTTCACTATCATCAGACAGACATTGCCTTACATAAAAATCTAAGTCATCAGTAAATGTGGGATCCAGATCTGGAGGTTCTTGCTGATTGTATTCTTCTAACTGCAATGAGGAAGCGATGTCATAATCCTGTCGCTGATGTTGATGGACTGATGCCAGGCCTGCATCTACCTGATTGAATTCGTGAATCTAAAATCATAAACAAGAAGGCATCAGTTCCAAAAATGCTTCCCAAGGTTTATATGAAGAAGTTGATATTGGAAGTATGAAATAATTTCAGCGTAAGGCAAGCTCCTTCTTACCTCTGGAATTGTATGCCCTGGCACCTGACCTTCAAAATCAGAAGCAGCATAGCTGCTTACATCACCATCATCAAAGGGAGCTTCATTAGTCCTCACATCTGCTTTTTTAAATAAGCGGCAGAGGACAAAAGCTTTCTGCACAAGTTGGAGAATGAACTGATATCACTTGGTGGTAGTAAATAACAGAAGTTTCAGGGGAAAAAAAAGTGCAATAAAAAATTCAAACATCAATATCAGAAGCATATAACCTATACTCTTCTAATTGTGCCAATGACTGTCTAGGATGACATTAGGCATCAAGTACTAGAAATATACTTTATCTGTTTAAGAAAGGCTAGTTTTAAGAGATAAAAACAAAGTTACCAATTTCTTCTTGCAAACAATAATGATGAAACAAAGTAAGTTGGTGGCAATGAGAAAATCTTAGCAAAGAGGCGTTGAACTTCATGGTAATGCACAATAGTTATGCAAAAGCAAGTGTATGAATGTGATTAGCAAGTGCCTTCACCAATTATTTTTCATAGATAGAGCAATCTTCTAGTTCTAGCTGCATACAGGTCCAGAGCATGCGATTCCACCAGTTTAACAAATTTGTCTTGCAATGCTTACTAATTTTTTCTTGGCTAAACAAAGAAGTCTTAACTAGAACCAAGATTCTAATTTAGGCGTAATTCATTAAATGCTTAAAGCACAATTTAAGGACACAATTACTCAAGGTCAAATCAGATTGCCTCAATCAAATTTGAAAAAAAATGGAGACTGAATGGATACTAGCAAAATATGAATGATATTCATAGGTACAATGACATTAATTGCAGCATAGTCCAAACATAATCAAACGTGTATAAAAGCAAGGAAATGTATTCCTACCATAATCTTAATACAAATTCATAAATTCAACAGCATCAATCTTCATCCAAAGAGAGAGATGTACAGCAATTTGTGAAATTGGATAAGAGCATAACATGAAGATTAACCTGGTGAGGAGGAAAGGTAGCTGGCTGATACTCATGTATAACCCAAGAGGTCCTGCGCCCATTCGGAACACGACCTTCATGGAACACCAAAGTCTTCTTTGTACCAATCACATTGTTGGTTCCTTTAACCTTGATATTCCTATCCCGCCCAGTGGATTTCCAGTAGCCTCTCTTGGTCGCCCTGTTCGCACGGGATCGGCCACCGCTAAAGGACTTGATTTCCCGGGCACAAAAGAAGAACCATTCATGATCATCTGAGTCGATCGCTGATAACCCTGCACAACCATGCACAAGAGACAAGACCTTTAATTCATTACAAAACCTCAAACTTTGATGAAACACATTAAGACCAGTTCTTAACTTGAGAATTGAATAACTAATACTATTGAGCTTAGCAAGAACAGAGTGGATTGCAACAAGTTAAGTAAAAAAGATTAATTTTTGGCACTTGGGTCAGTAAGATAAGTGAGTACCGGGTAAATCCCAAGGCTCGTATTTGCAGATATTAACTTCCCTGACGGCTCGGACTTCGTGTTCCTTATCGCCTTGCATTTTGAGCCTCAGATAGTAGCTGACCAACTCTTCATCGGTTGGATGGAATCTATATCCCACCGGTATTGAACCCAATCCAGTTTCAGAATATGCCATGCTTGTCATCTCTCGTAAACTTCAACTTTCGTTAAAGCAAAGAAACTATAAAAAGTAAACAAAGAACCCCAACAACAATAGTAAGCAAAAGATAGTAACAAGTAATAAAGAGCTATGTGTTATTGTCTGGTTTGAACTGGAAAATTTTAGATTAGAAGAAGCAGGAGTGAGCAGAGAAGAGACTGTGTTTTGAGAGTAATGAAATAATTAGAGTGAGGGCCATTGACTTGACCTGAGAGTAAGTCTTTCAGCTTAGTTTAGAAGCTATTCCTATTACCAAACTCTGAATCTGACAAAGATTGAGACAGTTTTGGATTGGTCTAGGACTATGACACGTAGTGCTCCTGTACTGTGCGGGTGTGGATCCCATTTCTATTTTCTTAGCCGTGTCTTACTTCTCCATTGTCCTTCCGTACATACCGCGTATGGAATCTGGACTTGCCTTTCCAAATGTTCTAGATTTCTTGGTGTCTTGTGGAGTATATAATAATTGTACAGGTACATTTGGTCAAGGGTGTTGAACTATATTTGGTTCATTTGGTCTTCAAAAAAAAAAAAAAACAAAAAAAAGTTTATTATGGTAGTTTTATTAAACTTTCTTTTACACCATCTAAACTAATTTAATAAAGAGTAATTTAATGTTGTAAACAAAACATTTAAGATGATTGTTAATGAAATGCTAACATGACAGAATCTAGACCATTAAATTATTTAAGAGTGGTTAGGATTTAATGAAATCTACTTGGTAGAATACCTTAGGAACTCTAGAGAATCTAAATCCTACTAAAATGAAAAAAATACATTTATCAGAAATTCAAAAGGCAAGTCAACGAAAATATTTATTTTTTAATAAAATTTATTTATAACATTTTGTGAATCTTTAAAAATATATATATAATTTAGAAATTATTCTTTTAGTTTTAAACAAACTTTCTTAAACTTATTTTTTCTGCCTACAATCCAAAACACTGAAAAAAGTAACTAAAAAAATTAATAAAACTTAGCTATGATTAATTAGACCAATTAGGAAAAAAATTTGTTATTTATAATCTACTAAGGTTATTTTCTTTGTAGAAATTGTAACTTCGGTCATCTAAAACATATTATCAAATAAACAATTATTAGCAAAATCTAAGAATTAAATTTCTAAATAATAATAATAATAATTATTATTATATTATTATTTAAAGTAAAATCCAGAAAGATAAAAATTTTATCTCATCCAATAATTATTGTTTAGCCAACCTTTGCTTTTCTCTTAATAAATGGCATTACAGAATACTTCTAATAAAATTATTAAGAGTACTTTGTCCACTACAAAAGATTAAAAAATAAACAAAAATGATTAAAGTCTCATAGTTTAACATCTAAATTGAGCACTATAAAGATCATGCTATCAAATTACAATAACTATCAAATTAAATTATCCAAATCATAATATATAGTAAGATAATTTTATATTTTTATATTTAATCCTTTATAACACAATAAGATAACATTTAACAATGAAAGAGAGAGGAAAAAAAACACAACAATTAAAATAAATAAAATTGAATCACATTAACCTAAAGTAGATTAAAGGATATAAAAAAATTATCAACCTAAAGCGAAGATGCAAGAAAAAATAAAAAAATAAAAATCCACCCAAAAATTGAGAGAGAGAAAAAAAAACTTTTTTTTTTTGTAAGGGAAAACTATGCATGGAATGAAATAGATTGTGACAAATGTATAGTAAGAGAGTGTAAATAAGAAGAGACAAAAATAGAGAAAGATGAAGGGAAAGATGAAGAATGATACTAATGTAGAGAGTAGTGGGGAGATGAGAAGGTGAGGGAAGGAGAAAGGTTGGAAAAGTAGTGGGGAGATGAAAAGGTATGGGAGGGAGAAAGGTTGGAGATGTATAAATATGAAATAAAAAAATATTAAAATAATTATGAGAAAATGGAAAGAAAAAAATAATCACGTGGATACTGGCGTGACTCAACGTGAGTGTAGCAGCATTAAACACTACGCTTCAACTTTTAGTAATATATAGATTTGTTTGGATAATTGTTTCTGTTTTATAGTTTATTTCATAATGCAAAATAAATAAAAAAGTAAATTTAATAATTTTTTTCTAAATACTAAAAGTTAAATTATTTAAAATAAAGTTAAGATAAAAAGTAAAATGAAACTTGCAAACAGTAGATAATTTGAGTAAAAAATTACTTTTTAATTGATTCTCATATGCACGCTAACACAAGTTATCACATATTCTTTTTTCTTTTTCTCTTATAAAGATAACAGTGGTTTAAAATACATTAATAACTTTCCACTTTTTTCCATTTTTTATAAAATAACTATATTTTAAAATAGGGTGGAAGAAAAAAATGACTTGACAAATAAAGTAGAACAATCACATAAGGATAGAGTATATTTCTATTTTCTTTATAGTTTTAGGGGAAAAAGTGATATTAAAAATACTATCAATTTTATTGTATAAATTTTTCTGAGAGCTCGGAATTGTGTTAAAAATACAAGAACTTGTTTAGACCCAAAAATAAAAATTACGGCTCGGTTGATTTTACTCTAACTTATCTAAGTACGAAAACAAGAGTAAATGACGTGCAAACAACCGATACTACTCTAGTGAATAAATATAAACAACAAACAATAAAAGTAAAGCACAAGAGTAAGAGAAAAGAGATGCAAACATAAGATAACATGCCGATATGTTATCGAAGAGGAAACCGAAGAACTCGGCGAAAAACTTCTTCGCCGCCCTCCAAGCGGTAATCAATCTACTAGAGAATAAAGTTGGAGTATACGAATAACAAAAGACCCTCCAAACTTAGTCTACCCAATGTACTTGAGCCCTCCAAGCCCTGCTACCAACGGACTTCACGGAGTCATGTCTTCTCTAACTTTTCGGATCCCACAATATGCCTGATTGCATCCGCCAAGCCTCACCGACTTCTTTTGGCAAATCCCCAAAGCTTCCCAAACTCCAAAACACTCTCTATACTCTGAAAATGTGTGAATTGTGTTTGAGTACAAATCTCCTCTCAAGGTATGGCAATGGGAGAGGGAAGGAGAAGAGGCTACAATGATTTCTCACTAAGGATGAGTAGCTCTCTCTCTAAAAGGTGGGTGTTTGTGTTGTTGAAAACCTATCTAGAGTTTTTCTCTCTGAATGGTCTCCTTACACATTTGTGGATAATGAGGGTATATATAGTATGGGTGAAGGGTAATATAATCACATTTAAAAAACCTCTAGGCAGAGAGTTTCGCGGGTGTCTCGTGAGAAGGCCTTACTCGCAAGACACTAGCGAAATCCTCCAGGCTGGCACGTCACTTCAGCTTCCAGCATGTACTTCTCATGTGGCTCTTTCGCGAGTTAGCTACTAGCGAGACAGTCACAAAAACCACTGATCTTCAATTTAGTTTGAATCTTCATCAACTTAATACTAAACCCAATACAATAAAATCCCATTAAAATACAAGGAACAAATTAAAGCAAATACAACACTTTTTGTCATGGAATAAAACTAACATAAAATATAGTTATAAATCACAACTTTACATTTACAAATTGAAATTTCATAATTCACACAAAAATTAATTTAATATAGTAAAATAAAGTAATATATATTACTCTTTTTATATGAATAAAAACGGGTTTGAGCTTATCAACTCCACTCCACGTGAAGACAATTGTAAGGTCACAATTTACATCCAAACCCAACAGTAAGAAGGAGATAGACCCAAAAAGTCCAATACAATGAAATTTGTAAAGAGTGAGCTTAAAATCTAGATTCTAGTGATGTTGGATAACAAAAATGATGAGCTCTATTGCAACGTCACACATAATGAACTGTTTAAGTAACATAATTTATCCTCAAACACAAGCCAATGATGAATTGTATTATATCACCCTCTTTCAAAGATAGATTATAGTTATGAATACTAATGTGTACAGTGTTTTCTCTTTCTTTTCTTTCTGATCCTCTTTCTTGAACGTCTTCCTTTGCCTTTTATATCCTTCACCTTCTTCTCCCCACTTTTCACGTATGGATCAGATTACTGATATAGATACTTGTCCCATCAACCTCCCCTGAAGTCTTTGGAGGCAGCTATAAGGCTGAATCCTAATGCTTAGGCATTACTTCCCCATTAATGCAGCCAAAGAAGTAATTGTAAAGTATTCAATGCGGTGATAACAGTTTTATCTTAGATATTTCACTGCACTTCTTCTTATTTTGTACATCTACCATGCTTACTCCTACCTATAGGATCTTTTAGAATATTGTCTTTGGACATTAACCAGCCTTTTTCTTACAAAGCAGAGGACATATTCTTTTTTGGATCACCTTCTTGGATATACTTAACCGGATATCACTTCTTTACCCATTAGTAATGTTTCGTGGGTTGACATTCTTATATTCTCGAACCATTCAACATCCTCGGATTGGACCTTTAACCCAACAAACACTCTTGGGCCAACCCAACACATATTCTTGGACCTATTGACCCTACAACAATATATTATATATATTACCCTCGATGTCCAAACAAGGTGACAATTTTATTACTGTGAGCAAAGTTTTTCATGACATGTAATTATAGTATAATTATGTTAAGCTGGGTTGTTTTCGATTAAATTGATTTTCAGCATTTATAAATGTCTATTTGGGTTTTTTTTTTTTTTTTTGGTAGTTTATTTGCTAAATATAATATATAAAAAATTATAGTTTTTAAGTAATTTTAAGAATATTAAAATATATGACAAAAAGCTAACAAATAACATATATATATATATATTATATATATATATATTTTTAAAAGGTAGTTTTGTTATTTATAAGCTAAAAGCTTAAAGTTTTTGCCAACTAAACTTTAAGTAAGATTAGTTTTATACAATTCTTGTAGCGATCTCCCAAAATTTATATCAATTTACGCTTTTTACTGAGACTGGCCTAAAATAAAATTTTTGGTTGGGCTCTTCTCTCTTTTTTTTTTTTTTTTTTTTTTGGTTGGGCTCTTTGTTTATGGATGATGTGTCAGACTTTCAATAACATCTCTTTCTTAACTCTTTCTAAATTTTTTTTTTTTTAAATGAATAACATCTCTTTCTTTAACAAGTAGTAGTAATAATTTCCTCATCAAAAAAAAAAAAAAAAAAGTAGTAATAATTTCCTTTGAATTTGTCTTAGAAATATTCGGTGGGACCTTAACTTGCTGCCTAAGCTTTGAGCCCATCTCATAGCCACTCATTTTACCTTTACGAAACCAAACAAACCTATGTCCAATGATCTTTTGGCCTTCTTTTTGGTGGTTTGTTATGTTCCCCACTTCCATATGTTCTCTTCAAAAGATGTATTAAACAATCAAAACCGCTCATTCGATTCTCATCCTTCCTCAAATCATCAATTGACAAGGAATAAAAATAAAAATAAAAATAAAAAAGAAGAAAAGAAACTTAGAAAAAGATCTCCTATAAATGTTGTCCTTTATGGCTTTATAATAAAGAATATAATTAGATAATAATTTTATTGAGTATCTAAACTAGCTATAAGAGTTTATAATATTTCTTTTGAGGTAAACTTAAAGACTTTTCCTAAATGGATCTTGTTTATCATTTTCTTAAACTAGCTTAATGAATCCATGACCCATTTTGAAAATTTCATCCTTTAAAGATTTTCATCTCCTTCTTGGAAAAGTATAGGGACAACATTGGTTTCTACAATCAATTTGAGGTAATCTCTTAATAAAATATATACTCTCTCCAGTCCTATACTATTAGTTATATTTAGATAATTCAACATTTTAAGAGAACAATAATTGGAGAACCACGCAATATGTGGGACAGTTGATATATATATATATATATATATATATATATATATATATATATATATATAAAGTTTAGTACTTCTTCTAACCACATAATAAGGTCATCAACATAAATACCTTGTTTTGTGCGGCCTTAGTTTGTCATATTAACTATTTTGAATACTTATCTAAAAATATATATGATATTTTTATAAGTTTAGTACTTATACATTGCAAAATTTTAAATTATAATACTGAACTTAATATCATAAATCTTCAAATTTCTTACCACTTTAGAGGGGAAAAAACCTCAATTAGACTTTAAGTTCAAATTCTATCACCTCAAAACACTAGGATTAAATAATTTACTCAAAAACTAATATATTAATATTAACTAAGGGGGGGAGGGGGAAAGAACATAAAGAAAGATAATACCAATGGACCAAAAATTAATAATATTAATTTTTGTTATCTTGGATGAACCAAGGTGGACTAAAATGAACCTAAAGGAGTGAAGTAGACCCAAATGGACTGAAGTGGGCCAAAATGGACTAAATAGACCGAAATAAGCTAAAAAGACCTTAGTAGACCGAAATGGACCGAAGTGGATTGAATTGGACTGAATATACTGAAATGGTCCAAAATGGACCATTATGAACAGAATTGGACCAAAATGGACTAAAGATAACTAAATGGATAGAATTGGTCCACCTCCATCCATTCGAACTGTTTCAGAGGATGAACCGTTTGTAAGAAGATCGAAGTTGACAGAAATGGACCAAATGAACGGAAAGTCTAAAATGCTACGCTTATTTTGCGTATATTGATTAATTAATGCATTTTTTAAAACAAAAAAGTCTAAATTTTCAAAACTACCATCTTAAATTTAAACTCAAATAAAAAAGAGTAATGACTTTTTGATAATGTAAATGATAAGTTAAGAAAATAATTAATAGTGTGTTCATTGGCTTCTTAAAAAGATAATAATATTTTGGGGCATCCCATGATAAAATATAAGAACACCAATATCGGAGACAATGAATACACGATCATATTATCTGTTACTAAAAAATATTTATACCATTTGGAGTACCTTCTCCATTTTCTTGGAGTTTCCAATCTGCCACAAAAGATGAGCTAGATAATTACAACAACTTTTAAGGGGTGTTTGGTAGCTTAGTTCTAAAACATATTTTCACATTTTAAACAAGATTACACATATTTCCACCCACTTTTTCACCCACGCATATATCAAAAACATCCAAACAACATTACTCAAACTCCTCTACCAAATGAGCCCTAAGTTAAGTGGATTTAAGTTAGTTATAATTTGAAGATGATTATTGCACCAAAATATGTTCAGATTAAATTTTTTCTATTAAATAATTAGTTTTATTCTATTTTACGGAATCAACTTATTTTCTTATGTATAGCTTTTAAAGTTTTACATTTTTTTTTTCTTTTTAAACACAATTGTGCTTTTGCGAACTTTCAACAAAAAAAAAAAATCCAAATGCATGTAAAATGTTTACCAACCCGGCTTCCCTTCAAAATCTTTTAAGCTAGGCCATATCTCAAGACATATTTAACAAACCCTAGAGCAGTTTCAAGAAATGCAGCAGACTTAATCAATGCCTGCTATTCTAATTCCTTCTCAACATTCTTTACACCCTATCTATTTTTTAACATTGTTTCAAAACCACGTGCCACAAATAGATCCAAAATCACGCAGGTAATGAAATGGACTTAACACTCATCACACAAGGACCATACATTATACTAATATGAATTAAGTCATACTTAAAAGTCAGGATTTTCAAATCGCTTGAATTAGTTGTTTCTGGTTAAACATTTTACATTATAAATCAAATCTGGTAAATAATTACTGTGTTGGCCTGAAAAGATTGGCAGAGGCTGACCAAAACTGGTTACAGAACTTTGGTCTACCCAAACACGAACAGCCAGAAAAGGATTTACAAAGGTCTGTAGATATAAGTTCCACAAAGATTTACATTGTTCTAATTGTGCTCTTCATTGTTCTATCTACAGTTGTATGTTAGGGTATGATTATTGGACTGAAAAATACCGAATAAAGGCGAAAAGATAACAATTTGTGGAGCATAATCAGAAAAAGAGAGTAATTTTCAGGCCACAGTCCTTTCTCCACTTCCCAGGGGAAGAGAACTGCATTCTTCACCCTGAAACCAATGTTTTCTTCGTTGGTGCCCTGTTTAGGGTCTTTTATAGTTGTCTCATAATACTCCTCTGTTTGCTCTGGCCATGTAGGATTCCAAATCTTCTGCTGCAACGTATGTTGTTATTATTTTATTCAAAATCAAAGGCAGTAAGGAGCATGTCATTGCATACTGATAAACAAATATGATGCTATTAATTGTTGAGGAATCAGCTAAGAACATCATATAATAGCCTGTGTGTGTGTTTGTGAGTTAGAGAGAATTCAAATGTGCCAGAGTCTAGATACATGCCCAAGCTTGGGCAAAACACTAACAATACTCCTGGTTAACACTGATGTGTAAAATCACATAACAATCTTTAAGAAATAGAAAAATTAAATAATAATAATAATAATAAAAAAGATCCCAAAATTAAATGACTGAAAATTTAAGGCCATATTCAACAACTTAAGGCTTGAAGATACCTTGAATTCTTCATAATCAACAACACCATCTCCATTGATCTCTGCTTGGGCCAATAGATTTTTCATCCCTTGGAAACTCAGTCCATAAGGAAGACCAAATAGATTAACCTGTATAGGATCATCTGATCATAGTGAATCTATCTTTTAACTGAAATTCACATCTCATATAGCAAGCTAAGTAGCTAAAATTTTCACATCCAACCAGACATAACACATAGCTCTTCATTACTTGCCACACTCTTTGCTAACTATTGCTATTCCTTCCTCTTGTTGTTGGGGTTCTTTGTTTCCTTTTTATATTTTCTCTTTCTATTTAACGAAAGTTGAAGTTTACGAGAGGTGACAAGCATGACAGGATGAAATCAATTCCGGTGGGATTTATGATAGCAGTATTGCCAAACAAAGTTAACCATATCATCTTCTTATGAAGATGATATGGTTAACTTTGTTTGGCAATACTGCTATCATAAATTCCACCGGCATTGATTTCATTCATGTCATGCTTGTCATCTCTAGTAAACTTCAACTTTCATTAAAAAGAAGAGAAAATATAAAAAGAAAGCAAAGAGAGTAGTAGCATGTAATAAAGAGCTATGGCTTGTGTGTTATGTCTGGTAGGATGTGAAAATTTATAGTTTAGACGAAGCAGGAGTTGGCAGAGAAGAGATGGCGATTTGAAAGAGAAATGAAATATTAGTAATTATTGCATTGACTTGAGAGTTAGACAGTTTTGGATCGGCCGTAGTGCTCCTGTCCGTGGATCACATTTCTCAGCCTGTTTTGATTCTCTCGCACCCAAAATTTCACCAACCATTTTCATGTGTAAAAATGTTGGTACTTAAAAAGTAAACATTCTCTAATCAATTATAGATACGCATGTAAAAAAATTGAATGTAAACTACTGTGAAAAAACATTTTTCTTTACTTATGTATTAGAGGATATTTGCAGAATAACGTTGGTGAGAGAAAGAAAATAATAAGTTAACATGTGTTAGAAACAATAATGCAAACTAGCATCTCGAGTTTAAAAGAGTCGATTTCAATCTAAATATCGAGTTTCAAATACTCATATTCCTTTGGCGGATCTAGTTAGTTTTTGCCAGATAGATCGAGACTCGAGTTCTAAAAAGCAAAATCAAGTCTCTAAGACTCAATTTTGACACTTGAAGACGAAAAGGAATGATCTGACGAAGAATAGAGAACAGATGAAACAGAGAACAGAGGAAGAACTGGAGAGGAGAACAGAGGAAGAATGTAGACGTTGGAGCCCAGATCTAGTCAATTGAACGAAGAACGCTAGTTGATTGAACGCTGGAGCTCCAATCTGAAGAGGAACGATGTGCAACATCAACGATCTGATGAAGAACAGAGAACAAAGGAAGAACTGAAGCAGAGAACAGAGGAAGAACGAAGAACGTTGGAGCTCCGATCTGGTCAATTGAACGAAGAATGCTGGTTGATTGAACGCTGGAGCTCCGATCTAAAAAGGAATGATCTGCAATGTTGAAGAACGAAGAAGAATAACGCTGGGTTAGAAGAGCTTGAGGAAGAAGAAGAAAAATCAGATGGTGAAACTCAAGTCTTCAAAACTTGAGTTCCACGTAGATTTTTCTTCCACGTCAGCTATCACCACTTACAAATCGAGACTTAAAAACTTGAATTTTATCAACTTGGGTTTTACACACTCAAGATGCTAGTTTTCAACATTATTTTGAAACTTGACAACTAACTAAAATTTTTTTTATATTTAATGTTATTTGAAAAAAAAATTCTATAGCTGTCAATAGTTCATGCATTTTGAGTACTGGACACCCCCATGCCACATCAGTTGAAATTGTGTTTTTAACATGATTTCAAGTATAATTGAAAATTTATATTTTGAATTTTGATTATAATTGAAGTGATATTTTTAAAATACGATTTTACCGGTAATGTATACGATAGACTATTGTATACTTTCTCGGTAAAATCGTATATAAAGAGTATGTAACAAAATTTGCCTACCGACTTGCCCATAACATTCTAGTAGTGTCCCAATTGCACATCGAATATATCCAGGCCAATTATAAATTTAAATCAATTATGCCTTTTACTCTGGCCCCTCTAAAATAAAAAATTTGGTTGGGCTGCTATTTATGGATGACGTGTCAGTCTGTCAACATTCTTATCTTCCCTAACAAGTACTATAGTAGTAATAATTTCCTTTGAATTTGTCTTGGAAATATTCGGTGGGACCTTAACTTGCTGCCTAAGCTTTGACCTCATTATCTCATTGCCCCTCATTTTCCATCTTGAAACCAATCCGCCCATGTTCAATGATCTTGGCCTTTTTTCTTTTTTCTTTTTTTTCTTTTTTCAAATGTTAGGACACAAAAAATTTACAATATATATATTTTATAACAGTTGAGTTAATAAATTTTTATTAATTTTATTTGATCCATCACCAATATCACTTTTATATTTATCACTTACAGTTTGCTACATCAATTATTGTCATTTTTTTTGTGTTTTATAAACTTTCTCCCTTATTTTTGGTGGTTTGTTACGTTCCCCACTAGAAAATATTCTCTTCTAAGGATATATACCCAACAACCAAAACCACTCATTCAACCCTTATCCTTCCAGTTCCTTAAAAAATAAAAAATAAAAAAAAACTTTTATCCTTCCTCATGTAATCAATTAGCTAGGAAAAAAAGATTTTTTAAAAATCTCCTATACATGTTGTCCCATATCATTAAGAATATAATAATGACTAGATACTTACTTTATTAAGTGTCTAAGTTACCTATAAGAGTAAATATTTATTTATGGTAAACTTAATTAGTACTTATCCTAAATAGGTCTCATTTATCATAATTTTCTTAAAGTAGCTTAAATTATGATGCATAAAAAAGAATATGCTTAAAAGATATTCATCTCTCTCTAAAAAAAAGAAAAAGAAAAGAAAGATATTCATCTGCTTCTTGGAAAAAAATAGGGACAAGGATAGTTTCGAAATAAATTTGAGGTAATATTTTAATGAAATAAATACTCCTTCTATCCTACATTGTTAGTTATATTCAAGAAGACCAACCAACTTTCTAAGAGAACATTGTTTATGATTTTTTTTTTTTTTTAAAAAAAACCAAATAAATATAAATTTTCAAAACTATCATACTTATTTGAAACTCAAGTAAAAAAGAGTATTCGATTTTTCCAATAGAGCAAGTGATAAGTTGATAAAATTATGCAAATAATTTTGTAAGAACTCAATTGACACATCCTAGTGTTTTAAATGAAATGGCCAAATTCAAATCCCCATTTTCGATTATAACAAGAAGGAATTGTTAAAAAAAAAAAAGGTTTGAGAAAATTATTAACATTATGCTTATTGATAAGAATGATTTTTTTTAGATGTCCCAAAATATAATAAAATATCAATAATATAGGAGACAAGAAATACATTATCATGTCATTTGTTACTAAAAATTAATTATGTCATTGGGAGGATCTACTCCATTATTTTGGAGTTCCCAATCTGCCACAAAAGATGAGCTGGATAATTATTACGACTAAGCTCAGTGGATTTAAGCTATAATTTGGAAGATTATTACTGCAACAAAATATGTTTGGATGAATTTTTTTTGGTTAACTTAGCTTATTTGTTTTTTTTTTTAATGGAATTAACTTTTTTTTTTATGTATAGTTTTTCAAGTTTCTTTTATTCTTTTTTTCCCCTAAACACAATTGTGCTTTTTACCAACTTTCAGCAAAAAGCTAATCCAAACACAAATGAAAGTATCCTAAAGTATGCTTATACCATATTATCACGCAGCCTCCTTGAAATCTTTTAAGCTCAACCCAAATTTTTATGTGGCGTTTGATACGAGATAATGTTTTTAAGATTCTTAGGAATGTTTAAAGATTCCTATGTTTTGTTACAAATCATGTTAGGGAATCAGATGCCAGAGGAATCTAGATTCCCCCCTTAAATCCCTCTCAGTAAGAATGTGGATTCCCTTTAAAACAGGTGGGAATCTAGATTCTCAACCTTAAAAGAATTTGTATTTTTTATAAATTGACAATTTTAACTATTTTTCCTTATCATTTAAGTAATTAAAATAAAATATAAAACAAATCATCAATATCTTTTCCCGCCAAAATAATATAAACAGGATAGACAACTCTGTTGATATATTCTTTAACAAAATTTTATTTAGGTTTTACATGTGAAAAAAAAAAATTTCACATTGTTTGTTATGGACTAAATTCTTTTAAAAATTATTATTAAGAATAAAAGCATTTGAGAATTTGAATAGTTATTTTTGTATTGTACTTGTCATTTTAAAATGTTAGACTATAATTTTAATGAATTTGTCATAATTAATAGTGTAAGGACACAATTTGCACCCAAACCCCAAAAATAAGATTGGGATAGGCCCAAAAAGCCTAATACAATGAGTTTGTAGAGAGTGAGCTTGAAATCTAAGTTTTAGTAATTTTAAATAACAAAAATAATGGGTTAGATCGCAGCATCATACAGATATGATAGTTTATATAACAAAAATTGTTCTCGGACTTAAGCTGAGGAAGCTGGATCCTATATTTCTCTTTCTCAAAGATAGATTACAGATATTGATCTTAATATCTACAGTGTTTCCTTTCTCCTATTTTTTGACCCCCTTTCCTGAATGTCTTCTCCTACTTTTATATCTTCTGTCTTCCTCTCTCCATCCTCTACGTATAGATTAGATGACTGGTTTGAATACTTGTCCCATTAACCCATCCTAGAAGTCTTTGGAGGTAGCTGTAAGGCTAAACCCTGATATGCAAACATTACTTCCCCATTAATGCGGCTAGAGGTTCAGTTGCAGAGCATTTAATGCGACGGTAGTAGTTTTATCTTGGATATCTCATAGTCCTTCTTCTTATCTTGTACACCCACCACGCATATTCTTACTTACAGGATTTCTTAAAACATTGCTTTTGAATGTCGGGCAACCCTTTCCTACCTTGGCTTTATTTAGCCGAGGACAAACTCCTCCTCGAACTACCTTCCAGGATGATCCTGATCAGCCTTTGTCTCTTTATCCATCAACACTGCCTCTTGGGTCGATATTCCCACATGCTCGAACTATTTAGTGTATTCGGATAGGCCTTTGGCCCAATACATACTCCTGGGCCCATTAACCCTACAAATAGTTTATATTTGGTTTTTCATTATTTATGTAGATAAAGATTTTTTTTTTTTTAAGATTTGGTAGTTCACATTCAAATCTAATGATAGAATGGGAAAAATAAATAATTCATTTAAGATTCCTAGGAATAAACCAAACATTATCATCTCACCACCACCATGACAGCCACAAGGCCCACAACTTACTGGGAAAAAAAGAAAAGAAAAAAGAAAAAAAAAACTAAAAACAAAACTACCACCATGAACACAACAACCACCATCATCAATAACTCACCACAAAACCCATTAAAATAAACCAACATCACCAACAATAACAACCACCATCACAATCACAAGCCAACTCAAAAAAAAAAAAAAAATCCACCAAGACCACCACCACTGGAAAAAGGAAAAAAGAAAAAACCATAAAAAAAAAAAAAAAAAAACCCACCATTGCCTGCCATTACCACTATGACCTGAAGAGAGAACAAACCCACCAGAAAAAAAAAAAACAAAAAAAAACAAATAAATAAACAAACAAACAAACAAACAAACAAAAAAACAAAAACGCAGGCGGCTAGTTTGAAGAGAGAAGAAGAAGATAGAAAAAAGAGAAAAAAAAAATTTAAGGGAAGAAGAAATAGAAAGCATAAGAATAGTATTATTTATTTTTAAATATGATCTATAGTGAGCTTTCAAAATTGCTTTTTTTTTTTTTTTTTTTTTTTTTAAGAATGCAACTTTTGTTATAGCTTGCATTTTAGTGTTTTAGATGCTAAAATAACATTATAACATTTATACAACCTTTGATACAAATGCTCTTCACATTACTATGTACAAACTTTTTTCCATTTTACACATCTAAAACTTACTTTTTTTGTTTCACACTTATTTTTATAAAACACCCACATCAGTTTGTTTATTATACACATTTATTCAAATATAATATTCATTTCTTTAACACTATAAACAGTAACTGTGAGAGTTAGAAAGGAAATGAGAAAAAGAGAGTGAGGAGAGAAAAAAAAAATTATTTACACGGTGAACAGTAACCGTGTATATATGCATGGTTACTATTCATTTATAAGACCATTGCGTATATTTAGACATTTTTACAAAGATTTATGTGAAAATTTTTGAGTTAAAATATGCAAAATTAAACACTTTTTATATTTTAGAAGACTATCCACCACCTGGCGTGGTTGCTCTACCCTATCTATCTTTTACCATAGTTTCAAAATTCCCTGCCACAAATAGGCCCAAAGTCATGCAGGTAATGAAAGGACTTAACGCTCATCACATAAAAAAAAAAAAATGGAATATACATTATTATACTAATATGAATTAACTTAAAAAGTCAGGATTTTCGTCTAACCCATTGAATTATTGTTTCTGGTAAAGCATTTCTTATTATAAATCAAAAGTGATATTACATAATTTCTGTCCTGGCTGAAAAGACTAGCTGAGGCCGACCAAAACCGGTTACAGAACTTTCCAGAGCATTTGGTCTACCTGAACACGAGCAGCCAGCAGCAGATTTTCTACAGGCTGTTGATATAAGTTCCTCTACAATTTACAGTGTTCTAATTGTGCTCTTCATTGTTAGATTCTTAGGTTTCACTAGTGCCGTATCTACAGATGTGTGCCTAGGTATGATTATTAGGCTGAAAAACACTGAAGACTTAACGGTGAAAAGACAACATTTAACGAAGCATGATCAGAAAGAGAGTAGTTTTCAGGCCACATTGCTTTCTCCGCTTCCCGGGGGAAGAGAAGTGCATTCTTCACCCTGAAACCAATGGCTTCCTCGTTGGTGCCCTGTTTAGGCTTTTCAATCATTGTCTCAAGATACTCCTCCGATGGCTCCGACCATTTAGGATTCCAAATCTTCTGCTGCAATGTAATTTGTATAATTTTATTCAACATCAAAGGCAGTAAAGAGCATTGCATTGTGCAATATATTGCATACATAAGTAAACAAGTATGATGCTATTACATGCTATGGAATCAGCTAAGAACATCATATAATTAGCCAGTTAAGTGAGTGTGTGTGTGTGTGTGTTTGAAAGAGAGAGAGTCCAAGCTTGGCCAAAACTATAACAATTTAAGAAAATAGACAAGTTTCACCATTTCTTTTTCTCATTTAGTATATCTATCTAGAATTAATGATGTAATCTAATATAATTCACAAAACCAGATTCCTGTATCCAGATTTCAGGTAATGATAGCTTGGAAAGGCCAGATTCTTGACTGGACATGGCTTCCGCAATTAAATGACTGAAAATTTAGGTCATATTCAACAACTTAGGACTTGAAGATACCTTGAATTCTTCATAATCAATAACACCATCTCCATTGATGTCTGCTTGGACCCATAGATTTGTCATCTCTTGGAAACTCAGTCCAAAAGGATCACCAATTAATTTAACCTGTATAACATCTGATCATAGTGAGTTTATCTTATAACTAAAATTTACATCTCATATGGCAAAGTTAATAAAATAAAGTACCTGGCGCAACGCTTCATAGAGAGAAGAAAATGTAATAAAATCACCCTGGTTGTCACCCTTGAGAAAGGCAAATGCATCATCTTCAGCCAGTGAAGCTTTTCGAAGCAGATACTGGAAACCAACAAAAAAGAAAATTTTCGCATATTAGACGATGAAAGCTCTATAACTGTATTTGCCAAACAAAGATAACCATATCATGTGTACTCTCCAAACTCAGTTTTCCAGAATTGGATCCCTGTCCCTTAGTTTAAATCACATCTGAGTGACGAAAGACCAAAAATGGTAAACTGGAGAGTATTTATTCAATCACTTGACTCTTCTCAACAACAAGAAGCAGGGCTGATGTTCCACACACAATTCTCATGGACAATTGGACATAAACATATTGGGCTATGTTCATGACCAAAATAATGTTATATATAATATTTGTTGCATTGATCACTTATTACACATTCACTAATGAGCTGTACAATAAGTACCACTCTACCAAATCTACAAGTCAAACAGGGGAGCTAAACCAGCTCAATCCAACCAATACTAGAGCAAATATTCTACAGGCCTTAGAAACAGCTTTTATAGCAAAATTTACTCATGTAAAGCTAAAATTTGCAAAGAACAGGAAAAAGGAGTGGAGCAAGGGCTGGTAAAGATAGAAGATGCCACCAGTTTTCAAGAATAACACCACTTTTATGTTACACCTGAAGGCAGGGAATTGATAAGCCTTTTAGAGAAAAATGAGCTCGAGACCAGAAAAAAATATTGTTACTGAGGAATCAATACCATATATAAGTTTCAGATCTTATTGGCGGATGGATGGCATATAGGAAATCTGAAGTGTTTCAAAATTTTAAATATGGTATTGTGAAGAAAGTTAAATGTTCACTCTATATATCTTTTCCTTTTCTTTTTTTTTTTTGTTCCCCAATCTAAAGTTATTTGTCCTTCAGGCAGGAAATAGGCATAAGAAACATTTAGAATATACATATTTACCCTAATTTCAATTAATGGGAAGTGAAAATGTAACTATATTTTACTAAATAATAAATATTACTCACCTTTATTATACTGAAAACTGCTTCTGCCCAACTTGTTCTTAATGGTTTGCGTGACTTGTTAGGATTACAAAGCCAAATGAAATCAACACCACAGATGTTTCCCCTATGATTCCGGTGGCTAACCCACTGCAGGACATTAAAAAAAAAATAGACATAAAAATAATAGTAATTGATTAGCTTTATTTGTTTGGGAAATGAGTGGCCAAGTAAATACCAGGGCACTAAAATAGTAAAATAAAATTGTAACTTGAAGGCAACAAACCTTGTGAGCATCTGCATCACTGTCAGTATATTTATGGGCATCATCATATGATGATACAAATCCCTGTGACCTAAGAAACTTGTAAACATGCCCCCGCTTGCTTCCATTCCAATCACTACAAAAGTAGAACAAAGAGTACATAATTTAAGATATCCATCTTGGAGGTTATATAAGAGTAAGAGAGCTTTCTCATGGAGCATCAAATGTAAGGGGGAAAATTGTAAAATGAAGCAAACAGATACTCACCCACATAGTATGATGGGAATTCGTTTGAGCTTTTTTTCTCTCTGATATGATTCCACATATTGAAGTATTTTGTAAACCTATTTGAAGACAAATATGAAACCCCAAGATAAGAAACGGTACAGTCAGTTTGGCTAGAAAATCCATGGTATCAGGAACATATTTGTTAATAAGGGAAATATATATACCTGATGCAATCTTACTAGAGAGAGACTTGAATCATGAGGAAATAGCAAGTGGGTGTTCACAATAAGCATTTCTTGTCCAATGTTTTCCTTTCGGTTTGGGAGAAAAGGCACAACTGACTGAACATGAAGCAGCTGAGCAACTCGGTCTCCAAAGTCATTAAAAAGCAACTCTCGATAATTCAGAACCCTTAAGTAGTCCTTATGTATGGCAGTCAGCAGACCTGTACAGAGCAAATACAATATCTCAATTCATTGAGCAACAAGGAGTACTTACAAAAGCTCACTAAAATCATAATAACAATCTCATTAATTAAGTGGATAACTCAGAATAGTTGTAAGAATAGTTAGAACTTATGTAATTAAATTTAAAGCTTGATGATCAGCCTATAAATGCTCCCAAGCAATTCTTAATGTAGAAACATTTGAAACATCTTATATATATGACCACATAGTGACAATTGAGGTTGTCTGTGTTCAGCTAATGAGAATGAAGGGGAAGACAAAGGAAACTTGGGAGCTATAAAACCGCCATTACAACTCAAAAAAATTGTGATAGATGCACTTAAAATTCTTGGATAAAATTGCAACAAGGATGAGTCCAAAATCTAAAACCACTATCTGAACCATCTAATCATTTTGCAAGTAACATGCAGAATCTGAAACTAAAAAGATATACTACAATTTTTTGTTAGAAATCAATTTAAGTTTGAATTAATCAACAAAATCAAAAGAACCAAAGATTATATCCAGGAAAAAACTAGGCCAAAACACATTGTTGATCCCTAAACTCTAGCCAATGAGCAATTTTAGTTCCTGAAGTATAAAATAATCATTTTTAATCCCCAACAAACAAAGTTATTGTTTTTAGTCCATAAAATACTTCAAAGTCATCAATTTTAGTTCCTAACAAACTTAAAGGGATTGCTTTTAATCACTAAGAAGTGAAACAAGTTAGTTTTTAGGTTGGCCATGTCATCAAAAGGACTAAAATCATTCAAGTCACACACGGGCTAAACTTTAGGAGTCAATGGTGCAGGACAAAGTCGAACTTAAGATATAGGCTATAAAAAAATGATGAAATACCATCTCCACGGTTGTTAGTTCTTGCAAGATTGAAGATGATATAGCCTGCATCTCCTAGCCTCTTTTGGTACATATTCACAAGTTCTTCACTTCCAACCCAGAACTCCTACTCAATAGAGCAAAAACCACAACAATCGAAAATTAGGCATGGACCTTGAAATAGTCCACTTAAGGTCAACAAGAAATCTAGCAAAAGGGTGTGTGGGAATGTTGAATACTGAATTGAATACCCACCTGAAGACAGATGATGGAGGAAGATTTATATAGCAACCAATCCAAAATCCTTTGGTTCCTGCTCTCCCACATGGCCTTGTACTCACTTTCTCGAAGGCCTTGATTCTGTTCCACACCCACCAAAAAAAATAAAAGTCAGTGAACCTTGTTACAAGAAGAGGGATAATGATTGATGATGTGGTAGTAGTGAGTGAGTAATTTTCAGACCTGTTGATCAAGTCGTTTGTAAATGGGAGCCAGGATATTGAAAGTGGTGCATGATAAGCAACCCTGTTCTTGTTCTTGCTCTAGTTCTTGTTCTTGTTCTGTCTCTGGCATTGACAACAAAGACGTGTAGTTTGGTGCTAATTCAGGACCCATTTTTTTTTTTTTTTTCAAAAGATCCCTTTGGCGCGGATGGATTACTTGGCAAGAGAACGAAACGAAGGCTTCAAGGAAAAGAAAGCTAGAGATTGGTGGTTGTGTCTGGGAAGTCTGATTTGTTCTTGCAAATGGGATGTGTGATGTTTTTATGAGTTTGAAACTGGTTCCTAGTTTTTACAGCTATAAATGCACGTATGATGTTTGTTGTATATATAAAGACTCGCACACGGTTTCCGTAGAGAGCGATGGAAAGCTGAGAGTGAGCGAGCGAGGTATCTCATATTTGATTCTGTGAATGGAATCTATGGGTAAATCCTAAAATTGTACGAAAATCTTGCCTCCTTTTTATCGTTTGTGGTCCCCATACTTGCTAGATTTTCACTCTTCCACGTCACATTTAAAAACCATTTTATAATATTATCGCATATTTTTAGTGCGATGGTTATTTCAAAAGTATAAATATTTGTAAAGTATAGAAGTTAAGAGCCGGTATTTAAGCATTCAGAAAAGAGCTTCACACATATATACATATAAGTTAGATTAGAGTGAAATTTTATTTTGTAAAAAAAAATAAAAACATTTTACAACATTTTTGATAACGGCTTACGTGATAAATTATTAGTGATAAATTATTAGTAGTTATTATTTGGATAATCACTTTTGTCACAACTCGAGAACAGTGAGTTGTGAGTGGTGAACAACGTCTCCACATCCCTACCATTTAAATTTCATATTGTGTTATGATGTGAGACGGCTTGGGTAATAATGGGATCTATCATCATTCAAAACCGCAACTCGTAAACTTGCAATTAGCAATCACTTCCTACCACTAAGCCTACCACTAGGCCGTCTCCTGGTTTGTGATTTTTGTGGGTTCTTAGTGTTTCTGGTCACTGGCCTGCATATGTAATGTTTCACTTTCAATCCTAGTCACTTGTTGTTATCCTCAAAGAGGACCTTATTAGACTATTAGTCGTCTCATTCGTTTATATCCAAACGGAATTGGGGAGGCAAGATAAATTCTATATATTGGGATAAGCTTCAAAACTTATTTTTATATTATTCTTTATAGTTTATACAGTTTATTATTTATTTAAAGATTCATGTTTTAGAGCAAAATTGACTATGACAATTAACAATTTAGTTATTTCTAGAGGACCCTAAATTTAGCCATACTAAAACCTTACTTTTCTAATTTTCTATTGATTTAAGCTTTAGCTAAAAAAAAAATACAACATTTTTCAATTGTGTAATGCTATTGTTTTAATTGATCGATGTTGTGAAATTATTGTGGTATTTTGTTGGGATTATTACTCTTTTTAAAAAACATAGCTTCTTTTTTCATATTGCCTAATTCGCTTCTCTTTTCGGATTTTTTTTTCCAGTTTTTAATCTAATGGTAACTTCCATGTCTTTAGAGTGTCTATATTGTTCCATTTTTTTCATGTTCCAAAATTACATAAGATTTTTGGATTAAAGTGATAGTTCGATACTACTCAATCTTTCAATCCTAGTCACTTCTTGTTATCTCAAAGAGACAATGCTAGTCATCTCTTTTGTTTATAGTCAAACTAAATTGGATAGGTAAGCTAAAGTCTATATATATTAGGATAAGATTCAAAAGTTATTTTCATATCATTCTATAGTCATTTTTTAAAGCTTCACGTTTTAGATGGGTCATCCTAAGTAGACTTTTAAGCAATATTAACTAAGACATTTTAATTGAAATATTGTGAAGTTGTAGCATATTGTTGTGTTCATTACTTTTTTTCAATAACTTAGCTTATTTTTCCACACAGTCATTTCCCTCTCTTTTCACCTTTTTTTCTCCGATGTTTCATTAAATGTAATCTCCGTGTCTTTGAAGTGTCTATATTGTTCCATATCTTTTCATGCTCCAAATTTAATTAGGATTTAGGATTAAAGTGATAGTTAAATACTAATCATATCTTTTGCGGTGGTAAAAAAAAGCACACGTAAAAAAAGGCACACGTATATATTATTCTCCTTCTCAGATGCGTTTATCTTTCCTCGTCATGGGACCCGCTAAACTCTCCTTTTGCTGTACATCTTTGTAATATAACGTGGTCTATTGGTTTGTGATACACGTGGCCGTGACAATTTTATGGAGCCAATGGTCATTAACTGAATTAAAAACAACCGAAAAAAGGGGAAAAGAAGAAGAAAAAGAAAGACAGATTAAGAAAAAATAAGCCATACACAGCATTTCTCTTTTTTTAGTTAAATAAGGCACAGAAAGCAAAGAACAGGTTACAGGTGTCACGCGGAAATGGGAAGGACCAATATATTGATTATTGGCAGGAGGAATAATATGATAATATATCTCATCTCAACCACTCATCATCCTTGTCATCATCCTTGTATTTGTAAAGTAATTTCATTAAAAAATGTATATAATTTGTATTTGTAAAGGATTTATTGTTGAAAAACCGTGTGTCGGTGACTGTGCCTGTCTGCCTTTGGTGGCCCAAATCTACGGATTTTTGGTGACACTGCCCACCTCAAAGGAGTCCAAATCTTCTGTCTCACTTTTCCTACTCCACTCTATACTCCACCAATAAAAACTTGCTACGTGTTTATCTAATTAATTAAATACTATCATTATTGACTTATTAATGCTACCGTTATTAATTAATAGTAGTATTTAATTAATTAGGTGAATAAGTGGCAAATTTTTATTGGTGGAGTATAGAATGGAGCAAAAAAAGTGGGACAGAAAATTTGGACTCCCCCAAAAGTGAGAGAGAGAGCGAGGTGGGAGAGGTGAACAAATTAAATGAGAGGAGGGACCATTAATGGGGTGTACTGTGATAGATACTTCTATAACATTAGTTTAGGATTGAATGGAACCTATGTATACGGCGCATTACTTGCCTCCCAAGCCTTCAATGCTGTTGTGCATTCATTCACAAGACATCACCTACCTATAATTATAAATAGACTTGTGTATGTTTAGATAGAGTTGAAATTTGTTTTTAGCTAAACACATTCTTTTTTGTGCTGTTATAAGACTCGTAAGTATGAATTTTAACAATTTTTTTTAAAATTGAGTCTCACGGTACCATTCATACATTTAAAAATTGAGAGGTGTTACGTTCACAATATTTTTACAACATTTTCCCAACAAATTATAGGTAGTTAGTTATTATTGATTCAAATTTGAACCTAACACTAAGATTACTTTTTTGCCCCAACAATAACAACTAATAACAACCTGTCACTTAAGATTTATTGTAAAAATGTTGTAGACATATCATTTCTCTTAAAAATTATTTTGCCACAATATTTTTAGTAATAAGTAATATTTAAACAACCTCTTGATAAAATTGGATTAGGATTTGTCAACTCGCCCAAATATGAGAAGACTAGAAGGAAATAATTAATTTCTTCTACCATAACAATTTTTTGTTACAATTTTGATGTGATAGAATGAATGATGACAAAAAAAAAAGGTGTATAATTAGGTTGTGTTTGGTACAATGGAAACTAGTTTTTGAACAATATTTTCCATCTTTACAAGTATAAGGGAACAGAAAATGTTGGTCAACTAAAAATTATTTTCAAGTTGACTGTAAAATAAAGACACTTATAGGAAATTTGGTTTATGCTTTCATTTTTGATAAACCGTTTTCCTCATCGCTCAAAACTTATTAGCCAAACCTCTACCCCTACCCCCATTGTCTGCCACCCAACCATCACCACCCACTAACATCCCTAGTTTTTAGTGGCTGACCACCACGGCCTGTCCCTAATCACAATTTTTTATTCTCAATTTTTTTTATTATATATGTTCTCAGAAGATGGAAAAATGTGAAAAAGTGGTAAAAAAATATATTTTCTATACCATTTTTAAGAACACAATCAAACACTAAAAAAATAAAAATTTCATGAGTACTTTGCACACAAAATATTTTACATCCAACCCAACACAACTTTAACCAAGTTAAAGTTGTAATACAAAAGTTGTACTTATAAACTTTCATGGAGGAATATAGGTAAAATGCTTTTGAACTTATCAAAAACAGGTCAACCTGCATTGAATTGACTTCAAGTGACACGGGTTAACCGGATTTTTAAAGGAGAAGATTACTATTTTTTGGTCTGTGTTTGTTTCAACAAATGAGTCTCTGATGGGCACAAACTCTTACCTAACTTTTCAATCTTTCTCTTTCAGTAATCTAACTCCCACTGGTTCAGCTACAAGGGCATTTTCTTTTCAAATCATGGAAGACTAAAGCACCAATGAGGAGTAGCCTTATATTTTTTGGTCATACCCAAAGCAGTCTAAAAGTACGATCTTTGGAGAAGAAGCATCTCACTACCCAGCATGAGTCCATACCTGTAAAAGTCGGTAGAGTATCCTGACATATTTAACTCATTTTCCTGTACAACAAGGCTCTTTTGTGAGACTTTCTGCCTCTGCATTGTCAGCATCAAAACCATACAAACTAGTCTCAGTAATACATGATACATCAGTTTGCTAATCCATCATCAACTAGAACCAGTTGCAATCACCTACCAAACAGCATCGCTTTGAAATCAAGTAGTCTCACCCTCCATGCCCTGACTCATTTGCATTGCACCTACCAACATGGATATTGCTTCATAATAACAATTCAATATGCTTCTTATTATTCCATTGCAAAAAATGCAATTATACATGTCTTTAAAGCATATAATAAATAAAATCAAACAAGCAAATTTAAATGTGTAGGAGAAGACATATTGACGTATCAATTGAAGAACATCATACCACCAATCACAAAACAAAACTTCAAAATAATTTTTTCCTCCCAAAAAGAAAAAAACATCATTTTATTTTGGACAAGAAAATAATAGTGTAATCAGCTCAGCTCTCTTTGTCCAATTCACCTTCAAATGAAACATCTCAACTAACAAAAACCATTGTTTTCTATTTGTTAGATCAAATACCAAATACCATCATAGACTCCTTAAAAACATACCAATGAAAGGTCCAGAAAGAAGAAATCATTAGCTAACACAAAATGAATAGCCAATTCCTGCATCCAGAATATTCAGCATTCCAACTTGAACGGGCCACGGAAGATGTCCGTGTAACATTCTTCAAATGTGTGAGATGGCAGCTAGAAGAAACATTGGATGCAATTGACTGCCCTTATCACTATTTCTGTGATAGCACTTATCCTGGCAATTATCCACCTGCTGTGGACATACTGGTATTTCTCTTTACTGCAGCTTCATACTTGACAACCCTCATCTTTATGGTGACAGATATATCAAGAAGAGGGCAAACCTGCCTTAGTCGTTCAAAGAGGTACTTATTACCATCTGGTCCAATTTCTCTCCCAGTAATCCTCTTGACACTGGCAAAAGGACACCGAATCAACACCATATTTCCTCTCTCCAGCATTGGTCCTGCAATCCTCCTACTGGTTCATGTTTCTGCCCTGACCTTTGATCATGAGGCTAATAGAGACATCAAATATGCTTTTTTTGAGGCATCAACAATTTCTGGACTTTTACATGCAAGCCTATATCTGGATGCTATTATCTTACCTTATTATACAGGTTTTGATGCTCTAGTGTTGTCAAACTTTTCAGGTGAGTGTGCATCTTGCGTATGCAGGAAAGAGGTTTTGACTGTGGGAGGGATCTTAGTGTCATACAAGGGGTGGTCAATAACCACATTTTCAGTTGTGGGTGCTCTCTGCTTAAGGATTATCTGCAGATTGTCTGGAGAGAAAACAGGAGCTACCGCACTAATTAGGCCGTGGCTGGAAAGCGTAGCGTGGATCTTGATATCAATGGACTGTGTTTATCTAGCAACAAACACCCCACCAGGAAGGACAATGTTGAGAGTTGCTGCTTTTGGAGGTGTATTTGTTTTGATTTGTCTTCATGTACTCAAAAGTGCATGCACTCTGATAACAAAGTGGCATTGTGCGGAAAAAACTAGTCAAATATCATTTGGAGGATAGAAAAGTATAATGATCAGAAGAGACATATATTTACAGGAATGAGAGGAAACAACAATGTAAATGTGTAAATAGTCGTTTTCTCCCCCTTTTTCTGATCTATGAAATACACAATTTGCCAAAATGATCATAAGAATGTGTCATACATCAGAACATATAAAACCTATAAATCAAAATGTTCCAGCATATTAAGGGAGATGATTGGGATAACTTCCAAAATCATCAAAGTACCAAGCCTATTCACCAAAAAATGCTTCTAACCCACAACAAGGGAACTTGAAAGCAATACCCCAATGCAAGTCACAAGAAAAACCTCCTTCGGCTCGTGTCCATTCCCGACTAAAATTCAAATGGGAGAACAAAGCAAATAAAGTGTGAAAGAGATAAAGGGGTATTTTTCTTTAACAAAAAGTAAGACATTTTGAACCCACTAATACTCCATGCCTTCAGTATCAAATGTTCCAAGCTGCAGAGTGATCAGCCTTCAGTGCGAAACAAGGGCCACATTCTTGCATGTTTACATACATAACTCACTATAGGAATTAGTCATTGGAATGATTTAATGAAATTCCATAGTAATCTGATACAAAGGGGCCATAGCAGTGTTACCACCGTTTCAATTTCATTTTAGCAAACTATGATGTGCAATCATAACATTTCAAACTCTGAAGCTACCCCCTGATCACTTTATGGCTCACACAATCCAAGCATCATATGATTAAGTTATAGCTTCATTAATTCTTTTTTAGAAGTACACTAGAACTGTACAAAATGAAAACGGCTGGAAATGTTTTTATTCAAAACGAAATATTTACATCTCATAAGTCTCATGATCTAGTTTTAAAATAAAAAAGAGAGACAAACACATGATTATCATAATCAGACAGTTAAGGTCTCATCTGGGTCTTCAAAGTTGGGGTCCTTGACATCAAAAACTCCTCCAGATTCGAACCCAATCTCAGGCTGAGAGTAGCCATCACCAGCCCAGGTGAACTTGCCTCCGTGACCCCTCTTCTTCGGCGATCCACTCATGCCCGTCCCTGATTTCCTATCTTTTCTCTCCTCTGATTTTCCATTGGGCTTGTTGTAGCTCTTCCCTGTCTTCTTCATTCTCTCTCTCTCTCACTGACTCACTCGCTCGGTGACTGATGGTTTGGACTGGATGTTGGGATTTGTGGTTTCGTTGGTGTTATATAGGGCGCTGTTGTGTTGAGAGACTCGTTTTCCTGTGATTACGGGGAGCGTGTAAGAATGTGATTGGAAGATTGGCAATGCGGATAAGTATGCCCATGTCTAAAATCTTATTTTAGATGGGACAGCACACAGTATCCGGTGTGGGAGGCCACGTGAATCTGAATCGTCCATTGTCTTGAATTATTATTTATAGCATATCCTTGACGTGATCAAGGTCAGTGGTTACTAATTTAGGTGTGGTTTTGATACAGATTATTGTTGCTACGTTTTGTTTTTTTACATTTTGTCTTTTTTTTTCTTTAACGCGTATAAACAGTAATTAATACTGTTTATGCACGTTATTTTACTGTGCAGAAGATCAATTTCACTGTTTGCACAATGTAGCTTCACTGTTTACACACGGTTCATGGAACCCACAAGCACTTTATTCAGAAAAAAAAACATTATTCACATATTTAAAAATTATTTTGCTACAATATTTTTAGTTTTCAGTTTATTTTACTAACAAGAATCAGTTCACCTAGAGTGAGCGGCCATGTTAGTTTTAACTTGCTTTACTGTCTGTTTGGATATCGTTTGTTAAAAATTAAAAATTTATTATTAAAAATACTATAATAAAATAATTTTTAAACTATAAATAGTGTCCGTGGGACAAGATTTATTGCTTCTTGCTAATGGGTTCCTAAACAATACGGGACCCACAAAAATGCACACTGGTATGTTTAGATACTGCTTATTTGTTGAAAACTTATTATTGAAAACATTATAACAAAATAATTTTTAAAGGTATAAATAGTACTGTAAAACCCAAATTTACCTAAAAATATGTGACAACATGAGTTTGGTGGTACGTGAACAGTACCCATAGAATCTACTAAAAAAACGCTAAACGTGCATATTGGGCCAAACACACGCAAACGAGCCAAGTTTTGTTAAGAATTCAATCCAAGGTGATTCTAACATTGCCTCTCCCATTTGAGATATGTTAAGCATAAATTAAAGATTGATATTTCCGTTGGTATATTACCATTATCAAGGTTAGTTCGCAAACACACGCAGTTTAAAAGATCTAGAGAAATTTGATATATCCAATAAGTGTAACAACTAATATATATACCTTTCATTAAGAAACAATTTTGTAGTGAGGAGAAAAATAATTGAATGAAAAGATCACAGATTAAGTTTAAAAGGAATTCTATCGAACGTATGGCATGCAGCACCGGATGAACATATATAGAATATTGCAAACTTTTTTGTTACTCTAAATTAGAAGGTGAATAATACCATATAGGGATTCAAAATAATAATAATAATACCATATAGACACCAAGAAATTGAACATATCAAACAATATGACTTTTTTTTTTTTTTTTTTGAGGATAAAGAATATGACTTTAGTTAATCGTTTTCTTTCCTCAACAAATGGCCATTATAATTGGGCAATAAGCCAAGAAAAGAGAATGATAATTTGATTGAGGCAGACTACAGTGGAAGGGTTTTCAAGCTCCAACTCCTGGTGGAGTGAGCTAGTCCATTGTTTCTTTTGTGTTTTTTTGTTAATCAAATTGTCATAACAAAATGTTTCTCAAAAAAAAAAAAAAAATTGTCATAACAAAATCTTCTGAAGAAATTAAAGATTCGTGCATTCATATCAAAGTAAAGCATGAACTAAGAGAACAAAAAGTATATCAATCAAGCAATGTTATCGGTGCCCTTTATTAGGTTCATAATCGACTTACATCTTCATTAATGTTAATCAGAGCTAAAGCCTTGAGGACTCGACTTTTTTTTACTCAGTATATAAAAAGGTGGGTGACGTGCCTTAAACTGAAGGGGGAGATGAAGAGTTGATAGAGAGACCGAAAGTTAGATCCATCTTTTCATTTTTGAATATGATCAATAGCTAGAATTTGAAAAAGCTAAAACTGCTTAGATTTATGCTTATATTTACAAATTATCATTACTTGCAAATTTACGATTCTCACCATTAAATCCTACATTTTTTTTAAAAGTTTTTTTGGTATTTATAACGATCACTCTTTTTATTTTTCTCAATGTAAATTATGACTTGTACAAAGTAAATGGGTATTTTCATGGTCATTGTACTACCAAAGAGCAAGGGAGTTAATACCATACCGGAGACTATACCGATTTGGCCACCAGTATGATATATTTCGGATACTGGTCAATACCGGTATACCGTTTCGAGTTTACCGCTATTTTATATATATATATATATATATATATATATATATAATTATATATATATATATATTATACACACACCAAAATCTCTAATTCTATGTTTATAAGCATATAATATTTCACTTATATTATAGTAAATATAAAAGTTTATCATAAAACATTACGTCAATTCAGAACAAATTATTCATAATTTTAGACTTTAGTATCAATTAAAAGGAAAAAAAAACACAATAAAAAATAAAAAACTTAGTTGTTCATTACATACTAAGAAAACAAACAGTACTAATAAGTTAACGTAAATAAATTACCATTATACCCTTACAAAAATTCAAAATTAAAAAATTAAAAAAAATTCTGTATCAGCTAGTACCCCCGATACCGGCCGGTATTTTTTTCAATACAAAATAAAAGTGTATCGGTACTGATGCATTGGCCGGTACGGTCGGTACCGGTACGGTATCGATCACTCTTTTGGCAGAAGGGGAATTAATTGTCTTCATAAATGAGAGATTAAAAAAAAATTGAAAAGAAAAGAAATTGAGAGTTTTGACATGTGTCATTGTTCTGTGTTAGAAAAACGAACACATCTCATCATTATATACATCCTCCAATTGGTGTGATCTAACTTTTATAACAAATATATACTTTCTTTTTCACACACACCCAGCCAGTCTTTAATCATTTCTCAAAAAAAGAAAAACAAAAAAAAAAAGCCAGTCTTTAATCACTCCTACTTCACTTTCATGTTTCTCTCAAAATTTCCACCTTTGTTAATTCTTTTTGAGTTGATTTTGTGCTAGTGGCCATTACACAGTTACAGTCATGTAATAAAACAAATAGCAGTGTTGTTAGTAAACACAAGCTAGCTTGTGACTGGTTGAATAAAATAATAAATACAATGGAGATTGACCTTTCATAGCCCACGTCTTAAGAGCAACTTGAAAAACAAGGTTTAGTCGGTTATTTTACTTAGAGCATCCACAGTTGAAAATTCTATCGCATCTTATTTTACTATTTTAAAAAGTTACTTTATTAATTATATAATACAATTTTACAATACTCCCAACATCTCAACTTTACTTTCCTATTCTACTCATTAAAATAATATTTTTACACAATAAAATATATATCCCACAATCATCATCATTTACAATACAACATATTTTTTATTCTTTCTCGCTTTCTTTCTGTTCAAGAACCACCGTCACCACCACCACCACCGCCATGACAAACCATAATCTACTGTCAACACCACAAAAAAAAAAAAAAAAAAAAAAGACCATTAACACCACCCTCTCCGACCATCAACACCACCAAAAAAAAAAAACACAGCAACCCACGGTCAAAAACCAGACCCTCACCACTGCACCTATGCCCAAGTTGTTGCACCACTAGACCCACGTCACTGCATCCACTAACCACGTTGTTGCCCACCAAAATCACACCTATTGAAATCAACCCACCGCCACCCATCGACCCAAAATCCACTCCCACACAAATCACAACCCACCTAACCCACACAACCCACGCGACCCAACACTAACCCACCGCGATCTCCATCGCTAACCATTGCGAAGCCACATAATCTTCACCCACAAACACAACAAAAATTTATGAAAACTGGATTGCTTATTTCGCCGCTGGGTAGCTCGATTTTGTTGAAGCTCGAAGGAAGCGGATTCGCCACTGGGAAGCTTGAAGGAAGTTGATTTTGTCGGTTTGAAGAGAGAGGGTCATCTACACATGCAAGAATGTCGATTTGAAAAGGGTCATCGGAGCATCGATGCTTCGTCGGTTGAGTGAATCTGTAGAGGGATCGGAGCACCGATGCCTCGTCGATTAAGTGAATCAGGAAAGGGATCGGAGCAATGATGCCTCGTCAGAATCACTATCGGAGAGAGAGGGTCATTGGAGAGAGAGAAGCATTTTACTTATCAGAGAGAGAAGGGCATCGAAGAGAGTCTTGGGTCTGAAGAGAGCTAAGAGCAGATGAGAAAGAGAGAAGGAAGAAAGAGAAAAGAAGAGAAATAATGAGGGAGGAGAGAGAAATTCCCGAGTTAAAAAGGAGGAGAGAGGATTTTTTTTTTTTTTTTTTAAATCCAATTTGGCTATAGTACCATCTTACATTTAAGATGGTACTGTAGCTATATGTCAAAAAAAAAAATTTGGCCTTTTCCAATTTGGCATTCTCATTGCTAAGCAGTTATTGGGCCTGAATGCCAAATGTACCTTACATTTGGCATATACCAGGCCCACTATGGATGCTCTTACTAAAGCAAAGCCAAAAGGCAAAAAAAAAAAAAAAAAACCCATGATCCCACACTGTTAAGAATGTGGTTCTTGTGTGCATTTGGGATGAGTTGAATTTTTTAGCTTATCTCAACTTTCAGTTTATTTTTGCTACTATTTATGCGTCTCACTGCATTTTTTGATATTATTCATGGCTCCCACTATACTATTCAGCTTATTTTTAACTTTTTTCTATACTTTCAACAAAAAGAGCTTCAGCTAAATAAGCTGTTCCAAATGAACATTAAGAGTGACTATAATTTTCATCTCAAATAAAAAAGGAAAAAAAAAAAGAAAAAAGAAGAAGAATGGCTATAACTTCATAAATTCATATTGATGGTGTTGGGAAATTTAGACCCCAGTTGATAGATTTAACAAGTTTTAAACCTAAGTTGTTAATTAGATTTATTATACATGAAACTTGTTAAAATAAACAAACATCAATATCATGTCACAATTAATGCAACGGAAAAATAAATAAAACAAGATATAATGACCTAGGAAAACCAATGAAACCAACTAGTTTCACAATAAAAAAACATGGGGGGAAACCTTCCCGAAAAACAATCTACTATAGTAAAGAGAAGTTTCAGATCTAGTACAAAACCTTTTGTCCCTAAACTCTACAATCCTCGTAGATGAACTCACAGCAGAAACCTTCTACTGCTTCAGAACCTCTGAACTCTTCAATATATGAACGCCACCCTTTTGATGCACGGATCCCAGTACATAACTAACTCATTTGCATGAATCTCAGTACATAACTAACTCCTTTGCACGAATCTTAATACATGACTCACCAACTTGAGGAAGAAGAATATTGGCTGCAAAGTTCTTCATTTAATCAACAATGAAGATTAATAAGCACTTGGTTACAAAATCCTAAGGCGCAAAAGACACAGTAATTTCTTTCAGAGAGAATAAGGCTTCGGTCACCTTTTGCATATGTTCTCCTTGTATTCTCTTATGTGACAGCCTCTAAAATAAGCCTTATATATGTCTAGGTTTGTGAGAAAAGAAACCCTATACAAATCTATAAGCATAGGCCGAAAATCAAATCTGAAAATCTGAATTTCTGTAACCTCGATAGATACCTTGATAAATAGTATCTGTCGAGCCTCATTAAACCTCGATAGATAGTTATCTGTCAAGCAGGTGTCGAGCTATTTATAATCGACTTACATCTTCATTAATGTTAATCAGAGCTAAAGCCTTGAGGACTCGACTTTTTTTTACTCAGTATATAAAAAGGTGGGTGACGTGCCTTAAACTGAAGGGGGAGATGAAGAGTTGATAGAGAGACCGAAAGTTAGATCCATCTTTTCATTTTTGAATATGATCAATAGCTAGAATTTGAAAAAGCTAAAACTGCTTAGATTTATGCTTATATTTACAAATTATCATTACTTGCAAATTTACGATTCTCACCATTAAATCCTACATTTTTTTTAAAAGTTTTTTTGGTATTTATAACGATCACTCTTTTTATTTTTCTCAATGTAAATTATGACTTGTACAAAGTAAATGGGTATTTTCATGGTCATTGTACTACCAAAGAGCAAGGGAGTTAATACCATACCGGAGACTATACCGATTTGGCCACCAGTATGATATATTTCGGATACTGGTCAATACCGGTATACCGTTTCGAGTTTACCGCTATTTTATATATATATATATATATATATATATATATATAATATATATATATATATTATACACACACCAAAATCTCTAATTCTATGTTTATAAGCATATAATATTTCACTTATATTATAGTAAATATAAAAGTTTATCATAAAACATTACGTCAATTCAGAACAAATTATTCATAATTTTAGACTTTAGTATCAATTAAAAGGAAAAAAAAAACACAATATAAAAAATAAAAAACTTAGTTGTTCATTACATACTAAGAAAACAAACAGTACTAATAAGTTAACGTAAATAAATTACCATTATACCCTTACAAAAATTCAAAAATTAAAAAATTAAAAAAAAATTCTGTATCAGCTAGTACCCCCGATACCGGCCGGTATTTTTTTCAATACAAAATAAAAGTGTATCGGTACTGATGCATTGGCCGGTACGGTCGGTACCGGTACGGTATCGATCACTCTTTTGGGCAGAAGGGGAATTAATTGTCTTCATAAATGAGAGATTAAAAAAAAAATTGAAAAGAAAAGAAATTGAGAGTTTTGACATGTGTCATTGTTCTGTGTTTAGAAAAACGAACACATCTCATCATTATATACATCCTCCAATTGGTGTGATCTAACTTTTATAACAAATATATACTTTCTTTTTCACACACACCCAGCCAGTCTTTAATCATTTCTCAAAAAAAGAAAAACAAAAAAAAAAAAGCCAGTCTTTAATCACTCCTACTTCACTTTCATGTTTCTCTCAAAATTTCCACCTTTGTTAATTCTTTTTGAGTTGATTTTGTGCTAGTGGCCATTACACAGTTACAGTCATGTAATAAAACAAATAGCAGTGTTGTTAGTAAACACAAGCTAGCTTGTGACTGGTTGAATAAAATAATAAATACAATGGAGATTGACCTTTCATAGCCCACGTCTTAAGAGCAACTTGAAAAACAAGGTTTAGTCGGTTATTTTTACTTAGAGCATCCACAGTTGAAAATTCTATCGCATCTTATTTTACTATTTTAAAAAGTTACTTTATTAATTATATAATACAATTTTACAATACTCCCAACATCTCAACTTTTACTTTCCTATTCTACTCATTAAAATAATATTTTTACACAATAAAATAATATATCCCACAATCATCATCATTTACAATACAACATATTTTTTATTCTTTCTCGCTTTCTTTCTGTTCAAGAACCACCGTCACCACCACCACCACCGCCATGACAAACCCATAATCTACTGCCAACACCACAAAAAAAAAAATAGACCATTAACACCACCCTCTCCGACCATCAACACCACCAAAAAAAAAAAACACAGCAACCCACGGTCAAAAACCAGACCCTCACCACTGCACCTATTGCCCAAGTTGTTGCACCACTAGACCCACGTCACTGCATCCACTAACCACGTTGTTGCCCACCAAAATCACACCTATTGAAATCAACCCACCGCCACCCATCGACCCAAAATCCACTCCCACACAAATCACAACCCACCTAACCCACACAACCCACGCGACCCAACACTAACCCACCGCGATCTCCATCGCTAACCATTGCGAAGCCACATAATCTTCACCCACAAACACAACAAAAATTTATGAAAACTGGATTGCTTATTTCGCCGCTGGGTAGCTCGATTTTGTTGAAGCTCGAAGGAAGCGGATTCGCCACTAGGAAGCTTGAAGGAAGTTGATTTTGTCGGTTTGAAGAGAGAGGGTCATCTACACATGCAAGAATGTCGGTTTAAAAAGGGTCATTGGAGCATCGATGCTTCGTCGGTTGAGTGAATCTGTAAAGGGATCGGAGCACCGATGCCTCGTCGATTGAGTGAATCAGTAAAGGGATCGGAGCAATGATGCCTCGTCAAAATCACTATCGGAGAGAGAGGGTCATTGAAGAGAGAGAAGCATCTAACTTATCGGAGAGAGAGGGGCATCGGAGAGAGTCTTGGGTCTGAAGAGAGCTGAGAGCAGATGAGAAAGAGAGAAGGAAGAGAGAGAAAAGAAGAGAAATAATGAGGGAGGAGAGAGAAATTCCCGAGTTAAAAAGGAGGAGAGAGGATTAATTTTTTTTTTTTTTATCCAATTTGGCTATAGTACCATCTTAAATGAAGATGGTACTGTAGCTATATGTCAAAAAAAAAATTTGGCCTTTTCCAATTTGGCATTCTCATTGCTAAGCAGTTATTGGGCCTGAATGCCAAATGTACCTTACATTTGGCATATACCAGGCCCACTATGGATGCTCTTACTAAAGCAAAGCCAAAAGGCAAAAAAAAAAAAAAAAAACCCATGATCCCACACTGTTAAGAATGTGTTCTTGTGTGCATTTGGGATGAGTTGAATTTTTTAGTTTATCTCAACTTTCAGTTTATTTTTGCTACTATTCATGCGTCTCACTGCATTTTTTGATATTATTCATGGCTCCCACTATACTATTCAGCTTATTTTTAACTTTTTTCTATACTTTCAACAAAAAGAGCTTCAGCTAAATAAGCTGTTCCAAATGAACATTAAGAGTTACTATAATTTTCATCTCAAATAAAAAAGAAAAAAAAAATAAAAAAGAAGAAGAATGGCTATAACTTCATAAATTCATATTGATGGTGTTGGGAAATTTAGACCCCAGTTGATAGATTTAACAAGTTTTAAACCTAAGTTGTTAATTAGATTTATTATACATGAAACTTGTCAAAATAAACAAACATCAATATCATGTCACAATTAATGCAACGGAAAAATAAATAAAACAAGATATAATGACCTAGGAAAACCAATGAAACCAACTAGTTTCACAGTAAAAAAATATGGGGGGAAACCTTCCCAAAAAACAACCCACTATAGTAAAGAGAAGTTTCAGATCTAGTACAGAACCTTTTGTCCCTAAGCTCTACAATCCCCGTAGATGAACTCACAGCAGAAACCTTCTACCGCTTCAGAACCTCTAAACTCTTCAATATATGAACGCCACCCTTTTGATGCACGGATCCCAATACATAACTAACTCCTTTGCACGAATCTCAATACATGACTCACTTACCAACTTGAGGAAGAAGAATGTTAGCTGCAAAGTTCTTCACTTAATCAACAATGAAGATCAATAAGCACTTGGTTACAAAATCCTAAGGCGCAAAAGACACAGTAATTTCTTTCAGAGAGAATAAAGCTTCGGTCACCTTTTGCATATGTTCTCCTTGTATTCTCTTATGTGACAGCCTCTAAAATAAGCCTTATATATGTCTAGGTTTGTGAAAAAAGAAACCCTACACAAATCCATAAGCATAGGCCGAAAATCAAATCTGAAAATCTGAATTTCTGTAACCTCGATAGATACCTTGATAATAGTATCTGTCGAGCCTCATTAAACCTCGATAGATAGTTATCTGTCAAGCAGCTGTCGAGCTATTTATCCGCAGGTGTTGAGCGATCTGTCCAACTTTAGCGAACACCTTTTCTTCACTATTTCTTGGTCCAATCTTCATGGCTTTAATACTAGACTTGAACAACATGTTTCTTGAAGTATTAAACACATCCTAGATCTACCCAATTATAAGTAAAGTGCGTTTTGTCAAAAAATTAGCCAACTACATAAAATATGTCCTTAACAGATAGGACCAACAAACCCTCTTGTCCAGACAATCCAATCAGACATCTTCGTCCATTTCGCCACATCATGGAATGGATGAAGTAAGGCAAGTTATTAATAAAAAGTTTTAATGCCTTGGATAGTTACCAATTAGCTATCAGACCGTTGGAAACTCATTAAAACTCACATTAACAAGCCCAGAGGCACTACGAAGAGAGCATTAAAGCCACAATTAAGGCCCTAACGGCTACAAACTATGAAGCTATATATACATGCTCATCAGAACCAAACAAGGTACATATACACATATCCAAAATACACTAGTACATGCAACTCTGATATTCAAAGCCTTCTTACTTCCCAAAAGCTTCTATACGCTAGCTTTATCATCGAAGACTCTGTGGCAAACACCACACCGTGACCATCTGAGGAAGGCCTTTCACCACACTTGCAGGTATAGCGACAAGGTTCCATCTTCATTTGGACGAACCTACACTACTGACAATTTTTGCATCATTAGTTTGGCGCTGTCTATCGGGAACGACATTTTTGCACTTGTCATATCAAACAACAAGCGGCAATTTGATAGTCAAGGCTTCAAGGACTTCTGCTTAAGGCTAGGGATCAAGAACCAAATCCCGTCCCCAGCTCACCCCTAAGCTAATGGTTAGACGGAAATGATGAACCAGACACTGCTCAAGATCATCAAAGCTCAGTTGGACGAAGCAAAGGGTGTGTGGCCAAAGGAGTTGCCCAACGTCCTCTGGGCGTGCATGACTACAACAAGAACCCCAAAAGGAGAGACCCCTTTCAGGCTCACATATGACACCGAGGCAGTAATCCCAGTAGAAGTGGGAATCACCAGCATGAGGCGAGAAGTCTTCCATAAAGGCAACAATGACTATCAACTAAAAGTCAACTTAGATTGCTTGGACGAATCTAGAGACAGAGCATCTCATAAGATGACAAAGTATCAGCAGAAGATGGCCGAGTACTACAACAAGAGAGTAAAGCTCAGACGACTTAACATAGGAGACATCGTCCTGCATAAAGTTACACCTGCCACCAAGGACCTAACCTAGGGAAAGCTTGGCCTATCCTGGGACAGACCATACAAAGTCACCCATTATTCCAGGTAAGGTAGCTATCACCTAGAAACATTAGGCGGGAGGAAACTGCCATGACCATGGAATATCAAGCATTTGAAGAGGAACCATCAATAAATGTAATAAACAATTGTATTCATGTTTGAAATAAAGCAAGAAAAGAACTATTTAGCCAACGTTCCAATGTGATTTGTGCAAATCTAGGAGCCTAAGTAATAAGATTATGCCTAAATGGATGTAAATTACTGACGCCACCAAATGACAAGATCCCTTAAATGGATGTAAGTTACCTAAAAATTGGCTAAGTAATAAGATTCTGCTTGGAAGGATGTAAATTGTTGACGACGCCAAATGACAAGATCCCTTAAATGAGTGTAAGTCACCTAAAAATTGGCTAAGGAATAAGATTCCGCTTGGACGGATGTAAATTGTTGATGACGCCAAATGACAAGATCCCTTAAATAGGTATAAGTCACCTAAAAATTGGCTAAGTAATAAGATTTTGCCTAGACGGATGTAAATTGCTGACGATGCCAAATGACAAAATCCCTTAAATGGGTGTAAGTCCCCTAAAAATTGGCTAAGAAATAAGATTCTACCTAGACGGATGTAAATTCCTGACGACGCCAAATAACAAGGTCCCTTAAATGGGTGTAAGCTGTAAAAATTGGCTAAGTAATTATATTCCGCCTAAACGGATGTAAATTACGGACGAAAGTCTAGACAACTAGATGACTAAAATTGGCTAGGTGGTAAAGTCCTACCTGGACGGATAGGAATCATTGACAGAAAAAAACAAACACTACACACAATGAAGAACGAACAGACGAAAGCATAAAAGTAAGACGGTAAGCATGAATACATTATGTCTGAATTAAAAGTCCAAAAACTACTAGGCAAAAAGTATTGTTATGACGTTGGAATTAAAAGCCAAAAATACAGGGCACCCAAAAAAAATATAGATAACTCTAACAAACAGGTTCAAGCAGTAGCTTCGTCACCATCAGCGTCGATGTGCTTTGGAACATCCCCTGCGAGGTTAGGGGCACAACCTGAGCAGATAAGGCAGCCTCATCCTCAGCCATCTCCTTGTCCACCACCTCCAAGTCCAAACTCTTCAGGTCTACTCTGGTAGGGTGCTTAACGAGGTACCGTCTTAGGATCTCGAAGCCTTTGTAATACCAGCTGAAAAGCACAGTGTGGTACTCGTCAGTCTGCTAAAAGGCTTTAATGGACTTGGTCGCGGCGGTCTTCACTCTCTCATTTGCGGCTGTGAATTGCTCGTCCTTCTCCAACGTCAGCTGCCTTTCGGCCCTCAGGTCGTCAGATAGGACCTTTCCCTTCTCTTTGACAATATTGGCATCGTCCATGGCTGAGATGAGGTCCTTCTTCAGCTTTGAGTTCTTTGCCTCCAGACACTGCAATTTGGACCCCGCAGAGGTGGCCTGTGCCTCCAAACTCAAGTACTCTGAGGTAATATGAATAGTCTCCCCTAGAACTTGAAAAGAGAATCCACCTCTCAGAACCATGCAAGAGAAGAAAAAAGCAAAGGCAAATGATACAAGTTTATCACCTAGACGAGTTTATGGATATGACGACCCACAATCTTGTTGGATGGCATGCCAAAAAGGACCTAGAGGTCTTCGGTGGTGAAGGCATCCTGTGCCCTCGTCAACACAAGACCAATGTCGTCCCAGATGTTGACGACCTTGAACTAGTCTTCTCTTTCCCCTTGTCGGCCAAATGTAGCTTCTTCGTCCAAGGGGTTATCTCCTTCACCGAGGTGCTCAAGGAAGCAATCCTTGTCGCTTCCGAGATGGGGGTGGCCGAAGTGACAAAATTCCCCTTCTCCACTACACATACTACCCTCTTCCCAAGGTTGGAAAAATGCTTGTTCTTCTTTGCCCTCATCTTGGTGTACATTTCCTGATTAAATTTTGTCATCATCTTTGCAAAAGAAACACACTTAAAAAAAAGGGAATATGAAAAGAATTCAAGACAGCAACGAACCGAGAAAGCACTTACTCTTCTCTTTAATCTTGATGGCATAAAGAATATAGGCGAAAGGCTCTGGACCCAGGCAATGACAAGCCAAAGTTCTTAGGTCAACCAAATCATCAAAGTCGTCGATTGTCTTCGCGTACTCTATAGCTGCCTCTACATGACTCTTATATCTGCTTTTGAGCTTGGGATGCCTTTTAACTGCGCAATCACAAGGCAGAAGAGTTAGCAACGATAAGAAAAAATAATAATATAAATAGGAAGGGAAAAGAACGAAGAAGGAAAGGGCACTAGCAGAAGGACGACGCACCTAGACTCGGGGCTCTCCATCGACGGAGCAACCTAGGAACGTCCCTCCAAACTTCATTGAAAGGAGTCTCCCAATCATCCCCAAACACAAAGAAGAACCTGGATTTCCAATATCTAAAAGACGAGGGTCGATCGATGACGATCCTAGCCTTCCTGGCCCAGGGCACAAGCTCATAGTACCCATACTCTTTGGACTCTTTTAGATGATATAAATACGTGAATTCATCCACCCTAATCATGTCTCCCTCTATGACAGCCAGCCATATCTCCATACAACTGATTACAATCCTCCACAAATTTGGCATAAGTTGCCTAGAAGCGATATTGAAGTGACTTAGAAGCTCCATAACGAAGGGATGGATGGGGAACCTAAGCCCGCACTAGAAAGTGGCCTTATAGAAGCACACCTCCCCATGCGAGAAATAACAAGCTCATTCATCTTTTTAAGTAAGACAAACCCTAACTCTCTCGGGAAACTGAAACCTATCCCTAAACCTGGAAAAGGGTTTCAGCGTCCAAGCCACACGCCTCACTAAGGGCGTGAAAAGCTCTAACCTCCTTCAAGCCAGAGGCTGTAGTATCCTCCTCCCTCTTGACAAGATCATCGCTAGACGACAACCCCAACCCTATCTCGAGTTTGCTAGATCTTACCTCATACATAGCTCTACTCTCACCCACAGTTCCCTCAAACCAGTTTACTAACTCTCGGAGCCAAGGAAGTAAATCAACCAAAACTAGATCTAAGCCACTACCCCAAACACAAAATCTTCATATAAAGGGCAAAAGGCGCGAGAAATTCCTAGAGAAGCCCTCAAATGCGCAAAAAGAAATGAAATAGAGGGGCAAAGTGTCCTACCCTCAGAGCTACCAACCATGGAACCCCAAAAATGAAAAAAGAAAACAAAATCCTAAAAACCCAAAACAAAAAAGAAAAATCAAAAACCTATATAAATTACCTTTTCTACAAAGAGTAAAGAAGGGGAGAAGAAGTCGTACCTCAAAAATCAGCCACAAGAAGGAAAAGCATAAAAAAATTGCAGGGAGAACAGCTCGAAGAAGAAGAAGCACAGAGCAACAATGGCGAAAGAAAGGGAAAGTGAAAAAGAAAGAGAAAAGAAAGGAAGTTTAAAAAATAAGCACAAAAACCTGAAAATCAACAGGAAACTCAAAAGACACATGCGTGGGGCATTAACTCCACCAATCGGAACGCGCCATATAGCCACAATGTGTACGGCGTTGCCACTACGCATTAAATGCGGAACAAAACCCCAAGAGTCACATCTGAGCAAGAAACCTTTCACCTTTTGGTGATCGTCTTGACATGTAGCAACAACCACAGAACCTGGGGGGCAGCTGATGGGACCAACGAACCCTCTTACCTAGATGATCTAATCAGACATCTTTGTCCATTTTGCCACGTCATGGACGAAGTAAGGCAAGTCTTTAATAAGAAGTTTCAATGCCTTGGACAATTACCAATTAGCTGTAAGACTGTTGGAAGCTCATCAAAACCCATATTAATAAGCCCAGAGGTGTTACAAAGGGAGCACTAAAGCCACAAGTAAGGCCCCAACGGCTAGAAACTATAGAGCTATATATACACGCTCATCAAAACCAGACAAAGTACATATACACACATCCAAAATATACTAGTACATGCAACTCTGTAATTCTAAGCCTTCTTACTTCCTAAAAAGTTTCTATACTAGCAACGAGGTTCCATCTTCATCTAGATGAACCTACACTACTGACGATTTTTGCATCATCACATATTTCTCATTCCAAGCTTGAGCAACAAACCTTAAGGTTATGATTGTTTGGAGAATTTAGAGAAGATGGAGAATTGATGTGAGATTATTTTTAGTGAGTGCTTGATTGGAAGGGGGAAGAAAAGAAAAAGTGGTAGAGCACAAAAAAAATGCTCAACTTATTGAGCTAACGAAAATGCCCATGTGCATTTGCACATGGGTTTTGTCTTTTGTTTATCAGTTGCCCTTTTTATTTCCTTTTTCCTTTGATTTTTGTTTATGTGACTCTATCTCCTCAATTTACTATTTTTTTTTTTGGGTTCATTTATTCTTTTTTTCTACTTCTATTTTTTTTTTTTTTGGATTTTCTTGTACTTCTTAGTAGTGTCTTTTTTTTCTTGGTGCTCATCGTCCTTTGGCTTGTGCTATTTTTTTTTTTTTTTTTTTAATTTTGAAGTTTCCATACACAATTTTTTTAATTAAAAAATGTGTTACTTTTTTGTTCTATTTAATGGGGACATAATTGTAAATTTATATCAACTTTATTTTTCATCCTCTCGTTTTTCGTCTCAATCAAACAAATAAGTTTTCTATCTCTCCACTTTTCCATCCTCCCAACCAAACACAAATGAGAAAAAACTAAATCTCTTCTATCCTCCACTTTTCTATCTCTTTCTTATTTTTTATCTTCCCACTTTTCCACTCCTCCAACCAAACGGACCCTAATATACTAGCGCAAAACATGACTCAACTGATGATTAGGCGAGTGTCTATAAGACAACTGGAAAAGCTAAAAATTTTATAAAAAAAAAAAAGTACAAAAGAGTACATATAAATTCACTTTTTTTTATTGATATTCTAAAATTTCAAGGATTGAAGAATAATAATACCTAGAGAAAAAAAAAATATATATGTGTGTATATATATATATATATATATATATTATAAGTGAACAAGAAAAGTTCATGCATTAATTATAAAAGGACAAAATTTAGTTACAAAACTGGTTGTCAACCTTACTCAATATCTTTTTATTAGAAGTGAATTTTGAAAAATTCACCATTGAATTATATTTTCTTCTTATATCCTTCATAATTGCAAAATTTCTAAAAAATTAAAGATCAATAGTTATGTTATCAATGAATTGTTTAAATTGCAAGTTTTTGTAGTTTAAAATTATGCATAAGATATAAGCTTATAGATGATATAGTAAATAATATCAAATTGATACAAAATTTGACATGTGTATTAAGCGCATAAAAACATACAATTCAATAGTTAGTTTTTCAAAATGTGTAGTAACATTTATTTTATTGAGTAAAATTGTAGTGTTACGCTACAACTAAACTCTGTATCTAAACTTTATCCATAATAAATTGCATGTTTGAATTTATTCGGATTTGCTATTCTTTCTCTTTTCCCCATTCTTAATTTTTTGAGCTTAGTGCTTAACCTTATAAATTATAATCATATTGCACTACTGTAAATATAGATATATTGTTACAATGATTGATTTTGCTCACTAGTCACCTTGACAGGGTTAGATGCATAGTTATGGCTCATCTAGATCAAGTAACACTATGGTTACGCCCAGGTGGAAGACCCCAACTCAAATCACCCATACCCAATTTTATTTTTCAGCATAAAAAAATTATGGATTTTGTAGCCAAATTTAAAATAAATAAATAAAAACCTGTTTTAAATATAGAAATTGGTTGGTCCCACTAAATTGTTTGGCAGGCTATTTTCCAAAAACATTTTTGGTTTTTGTCTTATAAATCACTGTGCAAAATAGACAATAGAAAATCTCCCTAAAGTTGTTTTTTGTTCTTCATTTTCTGTTCCTAGTAGCATTTTTTTTTTTTTTGGGGTAATAAAAGCAACCACTTTTCGTATTATTATTCTAAGGAAAATCAATGTTCCTGTCTCTCTAGTCTCTTCTCCCTCCTCAAACATCAGATTGAAAAGTTAAGAACCAATGATGCCGGCCGATGAAGATATAATCAATTTGTTTTTAATAGCTTATGTGACATCATGCCACGTTTGTCTTATTAAAAAAACAAATGGTTTAGCACAGTGGCTTTCTTACCGACCTTGCCATATTAACATTTTACCCATTGGATGGCAAAAATGGGCAAATGCCAATTTCGCGCAAAAAAAAATGAGCAAATGCTTCTTTTCTTAAATTAATTAGGAATATACTCCTCTTTTGAAATTTGATTTTCTCAAAATTTGAGAAAATCAAGTTTTAAAAAAAATCAAGTTAAAAAAAAAATCCAATTAAGCCCTATAGCAACGTTTTAAAGAGCCTATAGCGACGTTTTAAGAACCTATAGTGGCGTTTTGTAAATCGAGCTCCAATAAACTCGAGTTACAAAATGCCGCTATAGCCTCCTTAAAACATCACAATAAAGCTTAACTCGATTTTGAGAAAATCGAGTTTTTAAAGAAGAACATTTTCCTAATTAGTTTGAAAAATGGAATATATTGCTTTTTTTTTTTTTTGAGCGAAAAAGGCATTTGCCCATTTTGGCCTCCACTGGATCTAGGCATGCAAACAAGGGAGCTTTTTTTTTTTTTTTTTTTTTGAGGGGGCAGGAAATATTATGTTTGTTTTATTAGTTTGCAATGAATTTTGTAGTAAAATTTTATAATAATGTTAGTATTTCTTTTAACTTACAGCTCCTTTACTGGAATTTTAAGTTAATATGATCGTAATATGTATTATTCTTTAATCTTTATTCCTCTTACGTGTGAGTGAAATGTTATATATCAATGTTACACTTATGCTTTACAAATTGACATGACACCAATAATAATTTTTTCAAAAATGAAATTTTGATATTTATTTATTATATTGTTGAAATCTACCAATCGGATTTGTTACCACATAAATTTGTAATTTTGTAATAATTTTAAAACTTTTCTTCACATAATACAGTTCCTTTGTAGTGGTATCATACACCCAGTGGCAAAATCATGAATTTATCTATGGGGTCAAGTTAAAATGTAATGATTAAATTATTTACACACACACACACATATATATATATATATATATATATATATATATATGTTATATTATATACACTAGCGTAAAAAAATCTCAAGGTGTTGGTCTAGTGATTCCCAATGCCATATAAAATCCATGACATCTTAAGTATAAAACTCCTAACCAACATCTTAGGATTACTTCAAGGTATTCTTTTTTTGCAATTAGCTAATGTGCATAGGAGAGGGGAACTACACATACTTGGGGGAATATTTAGTCTCTCAAATAGCTTTGGACATCCGTGATAGTAAAAAATAAATAAATAGAAATAGTAATGTCAAAAAATTATAAACATTTTCAACATGAAAATGAAATATTTTGTAAAATAACAGATGCATTAAAAAAAATGTCAACCAAGCTTGATAAATATATGCTGAAATTAAGAAAAATATTATACTTTTTAGTTTTTACCCCTCTTTTGATCTAAAATCAAAGTGTAAAATAAAAAGTGAACTATCTTGATTAAATCTCCTAAGCATAGCATGACAGAAAAATATAAAATTATTCAACTCTTTGGTCAAAGTCATAAGAGAATCAGGCCATCCAAGTCATATTTTATTTATATACTAGTCACGGACCCGCGCGCTGTGAGTAATAATTTTTTTTTTTTTTACATGTATTACTACTTATGCTGCATTATATATGTATGACCAACATATTGTAGGATTCATGATAATAGGAGGTATTGGTCTTGGAAATGGACGCGGAAAGAATACAACTATTATTTTTTCATTTCAATTTGGCAGGCTCTTAACCATAGCCCTTATCTTTTCATTTCATAGAATGGACCTCACAAGACTAAATTACTGAACTTTTTGGGAGAATCAACTAAATTATTGAACTTAATGAGGTATATAAGGCTACATTTAGGAAATAATTAATTAACCATGTTATAAGGCATCGAAATGGTTGCTGAAAAATGTCCTAGAGACTGATCTCAATGTTGATTTATTTTTCCTTAGCTCATCGTGCTTAAATAGTAGTGACATTACATAAGAGGCATAGATTTTTTTTAAAAAGTCTGTTGTTAATTAAAACTTCTCAATTTGAGGAAAATATCGCACCTACAATAGTTTAGGACATGCCCATTAGAAAAAAAATATCACAAAAGATCTAAAGAACTTTTCAAACAACTCAATAAGTAATTCGGGATACATATCAAGGCTAAAAATGATTAAGACAGACAGTTTACTACTCAAGGCACCGTTTGAGGGACTTTGATGGAGACATATGACTACATAGGGCTGACAGACAACAAATCCCAAACTTTAATCCAGTTACCGTGGGTGCTAATCTGTATAACACAGAACACTTGATAGAAGTGGAGACAAACAACAAAGTGAAAACTCTAATCCCACAATCACAAAGGTGATGCAAACGTTTTGACTCCAAATATTTATGGCCATTTAAGCATACTATTTTCGTGAATACATCTCTGAAGTGGACTTCGTTAAAGTTAAGTTTAAGGTAAGTACTCGATTTCCTTTAAAGACAATATATTGATATAGGGAAAGCAACCTATCATAGAAACCACACTCACACTCCAAAATGCAAATATGATCAGAAACTTGATGTATTGAACCGTGCTTCGTAACAAAACCTATATTTAGCAAGTTGTTCAATGCAGATAAAAAAAAAAATATCCAATAGGAAAAAAAAGAAACCCGAAGATTCCCATATGTATTGGGATGCCTTGTGAGGATATTTTGTGTTCTAAATGTTTCTTAGATTTGTAAATAGCCCCAAGTCATTCAAAGGATATTGGGTAGACTGTAGAGGAGTACCCCCCGTCCTGTATTGCGTCTCTTCTCATTACTGATATCATACAGTTAATCTTACCAATAAAATTTTGCTATAGTTTTTTCAAATAATAGTAATAAGTATTTAAAGTCACAATAAATACATATGATTTTAGTCTTATTTTTTCACCAAAAGGTTATACATTTTCCTTCCAAAGACAGGTAATTACAATAAAACAACAAAATGAAAAACTAAATATATATTAGCTGTAATAAAAATTAATACAAAAGTTTATTTTATTTATTAGTATGTGCAGCTAGAATTTCGTTGGACTGGACTGTAGTTTATCTTCCACACAACCATTGTCTTGTAAAAATTAATAAAAATGACAAGACAACTAATAAAAATTAATAAAAAGTTAAATGCAAATACATATTTTGCAGCTAGAATTGTATCTTAAACGAAATACAGGACAAATAAGTGAATGACTGATAACTCAAGTCATGGAGTGATGGAGGTACTAACCTATATGTGGAAGAAGAGAAGATGATGGGGCAAGTATCTCATGACAACCTATTGCTCCAAACTGCTATAATTTAATGTCATACTACCAACTTAGTCCAATAATGTGGTAAAATTAAAACTAAGAAAAAGTAACAAAACCTTGTTTTACATGAAAAGAAAACATACAATTAGATGAAAGGAACTAAAAGACCAACACAAAATGATAATCCCCTACAGAAGGACATGATGCTCAAGCCCGTCACTTTCGAAATTTAATTAAGTATAATGTGGGGAGAGAGAAGGTATGATAATCTCTTACAGATGAATAATAATGAAGGTACATGAAAGAGAGAAAGAGGTTTTGGGACCGAAAACAATTAAAGAAAGATTGAACAAAGAGGAGACCCATGTAACCCACTTCATTGCCATACCTAGGTCTATAAATGTTTGGTTCATTGTTTGGGTCACATAATCCAGCTCCTACAACCCAAAAATAAACTATCCTTTATTGGTTCATGTGTTCAGGCAAGAACCAAACAAACCACCCTAAGATAATCCGCTTGGTTTCACTTTTAGGCTAACCAATCTCAAGTCACAACTTACACCAGTGGTAACAACCAATTACAAAATGAAAATGGAGGCAATGTCATTAGAAAATACAACGCAGAATGAGAATAGAATATATCTTATAACCAAAAATTTCCATATCACGCCCTCCTGAACACTGAAATTCTATCTACAAAACACTTGTATCTGTTACATGTGAATGTTCGAGTGTTGCAACATTTCCATCAAGAATTTACCTCTCAAAATCCTATGCAACTTAAAGAATCTTATATGAGTCTCTCAACATAATACATCAAACCCCACAAAATTATTTCATCTCACAAATATGATCCATCCAAAAGAAAAAAACCAAAAGATACTTACACAGTGCTTGACATTCCTATAAACAATCCCACAACACCTAACTTGCAAATTGATCTCATAGCAATGTTTCAAATCCTCAATCAAGTTTCATAATTATCAAAACAATCTAAGGATTAACCTATGAACCAAGCTAGATAACCATGGACCCACATAAGAACCATAATCTAGCCAAAACACCATGAACCAAAAAAGATTACCAAATAGAAAAACCATCTATTAGATAAAAACTAACCCAATGCACAATAATTAGAAAAAAATTAGTGGAAAAAAAACTATCAAGGCTTCCACTATAGAGCAAGAACCCATTACCAAAATTACTCAGTGATGCCTGCAAGCATTTGACTGGACCTTCATGGCCACTTATGACTCCAACTTTACTAAGCTTACCATAAGCCTCTCTTTTCCACATACCAATACTCTTATCAGCAGAGCCACTGCACAAAAACTCCCCCATTTGACACATATATAGGACAGCCATTTGATGAGCTTTTGTCTTATTAACTAAAAGGTGACAGATTTAAATCTGTGAAAGGCAACGTGATTGTCACAAATTGTCACACCTTGAGCTTTTGTCAACTTTGCTTTGATACATGATTGTCACACTATTTTTGGGTTTTCCCAACCTAGAAAATCCCCAAAAGAACTCCAATGAACATACCCAAAAAAGAAGTGCTCTAATTAAATAACCCAACAGTAACAAATTCAACACCCTAACAACCATCCACACCACAGCAAGAAATAGGTAGAAACAAACGTAGAAAACGAAGGAAAAAAAAACCATCAAGCAAAAGAATAGAGTACAAAAGAAATTGGGATGTAGGGATACCTCAATTGAACTACCCAACTTACACCCGTATTTATATAGATGTGAGGAGAGGAAAGAAGACGGAGAGGCTGAAACTATAGAACAGAAGCTAAAACCGTGAGTGAAACCGTAGAATAGCATAAGTTGTAAACGAAACGATGAAACAAAGCGTGGGAGACGGGAATTTGAGTCCGTGTAACAGAAGGGAATAGCATAAGTTGTAACCGTGAAAAGCACTTTGGTTTGACAAAGGGTGTTAGTTGAAAAGGCTTTAGGTGTGGGCTTGGGCTTTAGAGTGGATTTAAATGTATAAGAAGTGGACTTTAAAGTAGAGATAGACCTGAAAATAATTTTAGTTTTATTAGTATTTTAAAATTGTAAAATTATTTTAAAATTAAATTAAAATTTTAAAAAATAGAATAAGAATGACATGGTTGTTGACGTGGTTCAATGTGAACATAGTAATATTAAATGTTATGCTTTAGCTTTTAATAATATATATATATATATATAGCATGCGTTTGGATTGGGTGTTTGCTGTGTTTGGCATTTTGGAGCCTGGGTCTCACGCATTGTTCATGGACCAGCCACCTATAGAAAAACACAACAAGTGGTATACACAGTGTTTTTAACTTTAAAAAATATTTTACTACAGTGTTTTCAACAAGAAGTTTTCAGCAAAATAACCAGTATCCAAACAGAACTATAAATTAGCTGGACAGTAACAAAATTGTGAGCTATGAACCATTAAAAAAAATTAAGTGACAATTTAGTAGATAATTGTTCATAAAATTATTACCTAGCAAATTAACTTAATTATATTATATATTCAAAAAGAAATCTAAGTAGTTACACATGCGCATATATATTTAATAATTTAGCATATGAATATATTAAACTTAAAAGAAAAAACTCATGCAGACTTTAGGGAGTCCTGTTAAATTATCAAATCCCTTAAAGACTTAAGCTATTAAGATATAATAATAAATTTAATTATTTACAGCTCTGGGCCCTTAATTAGTGGGCTCTTCTGCTGCAGACAGCCTTTGACAGCAACCGCATTCCTCCACTTCTCTCGAATAGCAACGAGCACTTCCTCTGTGTACCGTATCAATCAACTATATATATGTATATCATCGCATCTAACCAGATTCGGACTATACCTTTGTATTTGTCACGTATTTTTCTTCCTGTTCATGAAAAAGAATAGATGCCCATGCACCACAGAGCCACAGTGTCACAGAGCCACTCAACTTGCCCACTCTGCAAAGCCTTGGACTGAGTTCGTCTTACGTCCCATTAAAAATCATACCACCCCCACTGATACTCCAAATTTGTATATTAGGGTACATATCTTACTGTTAAGAAATCCGCGTCATGATCGACTGACTTAACAAGTGCTATACATATATACGTATCCCACATGAGAGTCGCATATCGTACGATGGCTTTATATGTGCTTAAGCTACCTTGGGAGTTTTAGCGTGGCCTTAGAGCTTATGCCTTGCAACAGTTTTTTTTTTTTTTTTTTAAGAACCTTATGCCTTGCACAGTTTTAACTATAAGACCTTCATCTACTCATCTCTTTCTTAATTATTTAGCCACACAAAAAAAAAATTATATCACCATCCAATTGTCGTGTTTATAGCAAATAGTTTCAAATATCACTAACTTGCACACATGTCCGTACACACAGGTCCAAAATCAACCAAAATCGTGAGTTGAAGACACGTGTGCTGTGTACAACAGGTTTTATTGAATATATCTAATGAGATGCAAAGTTGGTAGACAAGGAACCATTCCTCTTTTTTATTAGTTTTTTTTTTTTTTTTAATAAAAAATGCTGGGTATAGTCCTTGCCTGCAATACAAAAAAGTTGTCTAACATAACAGTGTTCTCATTTAGCATTCAATCATATTACTAAGCGGAATGGTTTACAGTAGCACAAGATGTTAAATACTCACTCAGGTGAGATTGCAAATTATAGGTGGGTGAATTAGATTACAACTAATCATAACTGGTCAACGACACCTTTGGGTTGATTTGTGATTGGTAACACTGGATTACATTTTGGATCTTCTTCAGCTGCTTGGCCTTGCTTCGCACATTCTGCTCCCTCACTGCTTTTACCCCATAGAAGAACATACATGCCACTTATAACTAGGATAGATCCCAAGATACTGTTAATACCAATGAAGACATTAAGTCAAGGACAGTTTAATTGTCTGATAAACAAGAAACTAATGAAAAGTGATCAAAAGTGTTAACCTTCCAAGGTACATTTGTGCATGCAAGACAGAGAAATCAAAGATGGCTACAAATATCTGTATGAAGGGAGTAAATGCTGATGTGAAGACTGGACCTCTTTGTTTGAGACACCATGACATTGCCACATAGCACAAGCCTGATCCCACCATCCCCTGTATCCAAAATTGAACTAGGTTTATGGAGTATACATCCTAAATTTAGATTAAACATTACTCACAGAATAACCAATAAGAGATATGAATTTGAAAATTGAAAAGGATGTTTCTACAAAATTAAAAGACAAGTCATTTTGATTGTGTGCTTTGCAACATTTGAATCTTAAAGAAAGTACTTACAGCATACACGACACTCAGTATCTCTAAACTCCCTTTCAAAAACCACATGGCAAGGTTCCTCTTGATGATCAAACTCAAGATGCATGACTGAATGGCACCAAAGAAGTTCAAGATTGCGGTGCTTGAATATTGGCATGGATAGCTTTTGCCAATCCTTGCTTGTATAAGGAACCATGAAGACCACGTAAGGCTGCCTGCAACCAAAAATATTGAACCAATGGCCCACCTCTCTCTTGTAGCCGGAATCAACATGCCATGGTTTGTTATGTGAATTGAGGCTTGTGAATGAGTGTTGCTTAAGGGCATTCCTTTGTAAAGGGTTAAAAACAAAGCACCACTGATGCATACCAGAGTACCTAACACCTTAGCCCTCCCTCCCTTGCTTTTCAAGTTTACTTTCTCTAGACTTCAATTACAAACCAGAGATGAAAATATTGTATCTTCAGTCAATAAAAGTAATAAATTGTCTTATTTATTTTACTTACCCAAATGGAAGTGCCAACAGAAATGTGTTTACAGGCACCATGTTCAGGAAAGCACAGGCGAATGTGGCAGATGTATATTTGAGTCCAAGAAGAAAGAAGTATTGCGTGAATGTTACTCTGAAAAACATCAGTTATTGTCTGAGGTTCTCAATAACAGTATAATGGTTATAATTCAAATAGACAATCGGCAGAACCCCATCAATGTAGAAACTAGAATGTCATTACTAACCCGATTAGAGCACTTAAGAAAAATTGAAATAATATGCGAGCTGTAAGTTCTGGTCTGCTTTTCCTGCAGGAAATCTTATACCGTATTTAGCCTCTTCATTAAACTTGTCCAAAAGAATAAGAGAATTCTAATATATACATATTACAGTAAACAAGGGAGCATTTTGATTCAGGTGAAACGTTTTAGTTGACATGTGTCACCATCTCACCACTGAGCTGAATGAAATTATGCAAGTGAATATAATATATCCTAGCTGATAATCACAATCTTTAAATGGAAACGTTAAGAAGCTATTACCTTTCCCAGAAGTAGGCAATGGGCGCCAAGAAAATAGCAGCAATTGACTGTCTGTATGTAACAATAATTAATTGGTTCATTCCTTCATTAAGAACCTTCTTAAGAAAAAAATTCACCACAGCCAGAGCAAAACTAACAGCTAACATGACAACTACAGGCTTCCATTCTCTAGAGCAGTTCATCTTAACTAGATGCACAGCCTACTCTCTCTTCTACTTTCTTGCTTAGAAACACAATGCAATAATAAGGGCTATTTGTGTGCTTGGATTTATAGGCAAAACCAGACCAAAATGGGAATGGACATGAATAATATTCTGCAACACATCAACTCCTTTTTAGATATGAACTTTGTGACCCTTCAGAGAATTTCGTAATCCTCCATTGCTACTTCTAGACAGGGACAGAACTACCAAGAGGCTAAGGGGGGCCATGGCCCCCCAGCCTTTGAAATAAAATTCCCTAGTATATTATTAGCATAAAAAATTTACTTTCAGCTTTAAAATTAATATACTTGCCCCCCTCTCCCAAACAATTTACAAGCTGGCCCATGAAACCAAAAATGAAAAAAATTATCAAATCATCCTTTGTTTGGTTGTCCCAAGAATATCGAGAAAAACATTTAGCTAAATATTTGGACAATTTACAAATCTAGACAATAAGGAAAATATACAAAACAATTCATATATTCAGATAATAAAAAAAATCTTTAGACACAATCTGAGTAAAAAAAGTTTATAACAAATCAATTATAAATCATAGCAAAACAAATCACAAAAACCCAATAATTTTTATCCAATTTTTATCTCTAATTCGAGAGCTTTTTGTCCCTCTCAAATGACTCCACCATAAAGTCACAGAGACAACTCATATGCTGCTAATCACTCCATCCACACACCATTAGTATTATCAGCAACTTGGATCAGTTGGTGTCTTTAACTCAATCCATGAAAAAAATTTATTTTTTAAAGAGCTACTGCTCTTTAATACAATCTGTGGAAAAATTTTATTTTTATTTTTGAATGATAGAATTCTATTAATTTTTTATGTTTTATTAACTTTGGGACACACTTAGCATGCATGGCATGCATGAATGTAATACACATGTAAAACAACAATCTCCTGTTTTGTGTCTTACCTAAACTGCCACCAGAGCATGTGTGTGATTAGTCTATTGGTAGTAAACTTTGTGCCTAGCTAAATTATTGTAGTGATGAGAAAAACTTTATTATTTACATGGTTGAAGACTTAAAGTTACCGTTCATTATCATGTGATTGTTTAACAGATCTCTTTTTCTTTTATTTTTTTATTATTTCCAAATGAAAATTTTTAAAGGAAAAGATCTCACATCTTTATGCTACAATGGGGGAAAAATGATTAAAATATGCATTTGGGCCCTAGGCTTGATTTGATGGAGTAAGCCTGTCTAAGTAGAGCCTTTGAGGCCCGCAAGTCAATTCATGCTACAAAGGTTGCAGGAGTTGTCCAAGGAGGAGTATCTCCTCGGATGGGTCAAATAAAAGTCATAGGACATGTCTAGGTGTTTAGAGAGAGAATTCCGGAAGATCTGTTAGGTAAAGGCGCGATCCACACAGTTATTAGAAGGAAGAACGTATGAGAAATATCAGTGGGAAAAGGCTACTACCTCCGCATTAAAGACCCTACACCTACCTCCCTGGCCGCATTAATGGAGAAATGACCTTTGAATAATAATGTTCAGCCTTCCAGCTAGTGTTTGAAGATTTCAAGAATGTGCTGGATGAGACAAGTATTTAATTGGAAGGTCTGTATTCTACGTGGAAGAAAAAAGGAAGAAGATGATGGATATAAGAGAACAAGAGAAGGAGAAAAAGAGGAGGGGGTGTGGAATACACGAACTGTGATTGTAATATTTTTCTTAAAGAAAGAAAAGCAATACAAGTGGTCCTCGGCTTATGTCCAAGGAGAGTTTCTTTACTATTTTCATCTATTGAATACATGGATAACGGCAATCCAGCCTGTTTTTCTCTTTATCCAATATTCATAACTTAGGTTTCAAGCTCACACTCTACAAATTTTATTGTATAAGGCTCTTTAGGCCTAATTCCATCTAGAGATTGGATCAAGTACAAATTGTGCACTTACAATTGGTGCCGTCTGTGGGGAATCTAGTGCTTAAGGAATTGGAACATTATGGCAAGCTTAGATTCACATCATACAGAGTCTCGGGGGTCCCAAGGTGAAGATCATTTCAAACGTCTCGAGCGTTAAAGAAATCGAGAGGGAAGTGTGCATACGCTGCACCCCGGTGGAAACCATTCGCATGGTGGAAGCAGAGCCACCCATGGGGATGACGCTAAGGCCATGCAGAAGGAGATTGACCACCTTAAGAAAAAGTTACGCCGTGCGAGACGAAGGCGGACGTCATCTCTTTCTGATCCTTCTTCTGAGGGTTCCCAGGGAAGTAGTTACAATCCAAGGTCCAGGACTCCTCTTAGCGAAACCTTCTCATTCGAGAAGGACGAGCTTCCAAGTCGTGGGCATAAAAAGTTTCCCTCCAGGGGCTTGGGAAACGTCGCTATGAGCAGGGCGTTGCACCAGATCTCCAAGTCCCATTTCTCACGCAGGATTGTTAAAGGAAAGCTTTCACGACGGTTTACCAAGCCCATTTTCACCATCTATAATGGCAGGACAGACCCAGTTGAGCACGTGAGCCATTTCAATCAGAGGATGGCGGTACACTTCCAGAATGAGACCCTAATGTGCAATGTTTTCCCTTCTAGCTTGGGACTGGTGGCTATGAGATAGTTTAACGGACTAAAGGCGAGTTCTGTTAACTCTTTCATGAAACTCACTAAGGCGTTCGCATCTCGATTCATTACCTGCAGCAGAGTTCCTTAGCTTTTGGACTCATTGCTATCTATGGCCATGAGGGAGGGTGAGACCTTGAAAACGTATTCTGACAGATATTGGGAGATGTTTAATGAAATCGACGGTGATTTTGACGAAGTGGCAATTAACACTTTCAAGGTGGGCCTCCCAACTGATCACGACTTAAGGAACCTCTGACCAAAAAGCCCGTACGGAGTGTACGTCGGCTCATGGATTGCATTGACGAGTATAAGAGGGTTGAGGAAGATCAACAACAAGGTAAGGGTAAGGCGAAGGTTATCCCTCAAGAGAGGAGGGATTTTAGGTCGGATAGGTACAATAACAGCAAGCCGAGGAGAGATTTCTCTGGGCAATCTGGTTCAGCCACTCCTCAAGTAGTTAACACCGTATTCCGATAACCAAAGCACCAATTGCTAAAGAAAGTCCGCAAGGAACCTTACTTCAAATGGCCTGGTAAGATGGCTGGGGACCCTGCGAAGCGGAAACAGAACCTTGTTTGCCAATACCATCAAGATGTAGGCCATACTACCGAACTGCCGTACACTTTGGAACCATTTAGAACAGCTGGTCAGTGAAGGAAAATTGAAGCAACATTTATATCAGCCCAATGGGCAAGGAAGTAATTCAGGTTCGATTAACTAGAAGAATAATTCATCTCGGCCCCCCTTGGGGACTATTAATGTCATCCTTACAGCTCCAGGCAGGACCGGTTCCTGTCCTACTAGGGTGATGTCTGTATCACATGTTCTCGCTGAGGAATCTGGCTCCAGGCTGAAAAGAATTAAAGGTGCTTCTTTGCCTATCTTGGGCTTCTCGGATGAAGATAAAGTTGGGACCATCCAACCTCATGATGATGCCTTGGTGGTCACTCTGAGGATAGGGAACTACGATGTGAAGAGGGTGATGGTTGATCAGGGTAGTGGTGTGGATATTATGTACCCTAATTTGTTTAATGGGCTTAATTTGAAGCTCAAAGATCTTACGGCTTACGATTCACCACTGATAAGTTTTGAAGGGAAGGCCGTCATACCAAATGGACAAATTCGTTTGTCGGTGCAGTCAGGTCTGAAAACGATGGATGTGGATTTCATTGTAGTTGATGCCTATTCTCCATATACGGCCATCGCCACAAGGCCCTGGCTGCATGCTTTGGGTGTTGTTTCCTAAACTCTACATGTTAAGGTGAAGTTCCCATCGGGAGGACAAATCGAAGAGATTCTCGGAAGCCAATCAGTAGCAAGGCAGTGCATTTCAGCTACGGTACTGCATCAAGCCGAACCAGAATCCTCGACCTCGGCTGCAAAAGACTTATAGCAATTAACAACTCTGGATGCGCCTGGTGCAGTAACAGCAGAGGAGGCAACATGTGAAGAATTAGAAAGATTTCTTATTAATGATGACCTCAAAAGGTTCTTTCAAATTGGGGTTCGGCTACCACATCGGGAGAAGGTGGAATTGGTGATGTTTTTGAAAGACAATATTGACGTATTTGCATGGAATCCCTAAGAGGCTCTAGGAGTTTATACAAGTTTCATTTGCCATCATTTGAACATCAATCCTGCCATTGTTCCCAGGAGGCAACCACCTCGGCGTTCTTCTAAAGAGCATGCCGAGGCTGTCAAAGAAAAGGTGCTCAAGCTCAAAAGGGCTGGGGCTATTAAAGAAGATTTCTACTTAGAATGGTTGGCACACACAGTTGTAGTAAAAAAGAAGAACGAGAAGTAGAGAGTATGTGTGGACTTCACAGACCTGAATAAAGCCTGCCCTAAAGACTCGTTTCCAATGCCTCACATCAATCAATTGGTGGATGCTATAGTCGGGAATCCTCGGATGATTTTTTCAGATGCCTTCCAAGGCTATCACTAAATACCTTTGGCGCTGGATGACCAGGAGAAGACCGCCTTCATCACTCCTATGGGAAATTATCATTATAAAGTGATGTCATTTTGTTTGAAAAATGTAGGGGCTACCTACCAAAGAATGATGACTAGGATATTCGAGTCGCAGCTCAGAAAGACTATTGAGGTATATGTGGATGATATGGTGGTGAAAAGCGAGACGATACCTATGCATGTGAAAGATTTGGATGACACCTTTCAAATGCTTAGGAAGTACAAGTTGCGCCTTAATGCCTCTAAATGCTCTTTTGGGGTGGGTTCTGGTAAGTTCCTAGGCTACATGGTTACTCATAGAGGAATAGAGGTAAATCCAGCGCAGGTCAGGGCCATCCACAACTTACAACCACCCCGGAATCCAAAGGAAGTTCAAAAGTTGACTGGGATGACTACTGCTCTCAACAGGTTTATCTCTCGGTCCGCTCATAGGTGCAGACCTTTCTTCCAGTTGTTGAATAAGTGAAAAGGATTCGAATGGACCGAGGAGTGTGCTTTAGTTTTTCAGCAACTTAAAGAGTATCTTTCCCAACCACCCATCATGTCTCGGCCAGAGGTCGATGAAGTCCTATTTGCATATATAGTTGTAGCTATTCATGCTGTTAGTTTGGTTTTAATACGGGACGATAGTGGTGTACAGAGACCAGTTTACTACGTCAGCAAATCTTTGAATGAAGCTGAGGTATATTACTTACCTTTGGAAAAGGCAATTTTAGCTGTAGTGCATGCTACGTGGGAGCTTCCTCATTACTTCCAGTCCCACACTGTTTTAGTTTTGACTCAGCTTCCTCTCAAGTCGGTATTGCGAAGTGCTGCCTACTCGGGGAGGATAGCCAAATGGGGAACTATTTTAGAGGCTTTTGATATCAAGTATATGCCTCGCACTTCTGTGAAGGGCCAGATCCTTGCTGATTTGGTGGCAAAATTTGCCAAGCCTTCGTTAGAAGAAACAGCAAAGGAGTTACACATGAATGAAAAATCAGTTGGCATGATCACGTGCAAGGGGCTTCCGGTTTGGAAAGTATGTGTTAATGGGGCGGCGAACCAGAGAGGATCAGATATCAGATTTGTTTTGGTATCCCCTGAAGGAATTACCATCGAGAAATCGTTGAGATTGACATTCTCGGCCACTAATAATGAGGCTAAGTACGAAGTTGTCTTAGGTGATATGGATATGGTCCAGAAAATGGGCAGAAAGTCAATTCATGTGTCCTCGGATTCTCAGTTAATCGTGGGCCAAGTGACGGGGACCATAGAGGCTAGGGATCTGAGAATGTGAGAATACCTGACCAAGGTCAAATGTTTACAATCCAAGTTTGATTCTTTTATCCTGACGCATGTTTCTAGAAGTGGAAACACACATGCAGACTCATTGGCCACTCTAGCAGCATCCTCGGCTCAGGGTTTGCCTAGGATTATCTTCGTCGAAGACTTGTTGAAACCTGCTTTAACAACTGCAAGTGCCATCCGTATTCATCAGGTAAGGTTCAAACCTAGCTGGATGGACCCCGTAGTTTCTTTTTTGAAAAAATGATGTTTTGCCCAAGGAGAAGTCTGAAGCAGATAAAATTCTTCGAAAGGCACCTCGATTCTGGTTGTTTGAGGATTAGAAGCTGTATAAACGCTCCTTTTCTAGACCACACCTGCTGTGTGTACACCCTGAAGCGACGGAGGCACTTTTGGAAGAATTACACGAAGGGATTTGTGAAAGTCATACTGGAGGGAGGTCCTTAGCCCATAGAGCTCTGACCCAGGGATATTGGTGGCCCAATATGCAAAGAGAGGCTCAGGACTACGAGAGAAAATGTGACCAATGCCAAAGATTAGCTCCCAACATCCATCATCCTGGTGATGTCCTTAATCCTTTGTCTAGTTCTTGGCCATTCACTCAATGGGGACTAGATATAGTAGGGTCTTTCCCAAGAGCTGTAAGAAATAAAAGGTGGCTACTCGTGAGAACTGATTATTTCATCAAGTGGGTCGAAGCTAAGCCTTTTTCAAATATTAGGGATGTAGACGCCATGAGGTTTGTGTGGAAGAACATTATTACTAGATTTAGGATACCTCACACACTTATTTCAGGTAATGGAGTGCAGTTTGATAGTAAAGCTTTCAGAAAGTATTGTAGTGACTTGGGCATCACAAATAGATACTCCACACCAGCTTATCCTCAGATCTATCTATTCTAAATATCAAACAGAAACTTGGTCATGCATGGTCCGAGGACCACATACCTCATGGAAATTGATATCTTATTAAATGTTAAACAAAACCTTAGTTACATCGGGTCCTCGGACCTTCTACTTTGGAGAAATTAACATTTCGATCTATTATACTAAGCATCAAGAAGAAACCATGCCTTGTGGTTACATGCCTCGAGGAAATTGTCATATTCATAAACAGTGGTAAGTTTGACGGTTTACTTTATGCCCCAAACTAAATACCAAGTTAAGTCTTAGACTCTGTGTTGTTGTACTTCATATGTTACAGTTTCGATACGTAATTTATTTGCTGATGACTAAGATTGATAAAATGAACGTACTTTTATGTGGGGTTATTGATGATTAATGTGTTGTAAAGGCTTCATTGGGCATTGGGATATTGAGTTAATTGTTCCATGCATGTAATTTACATTAAGGTGAAGTGAATTTAGCATTTTTCTATTGGAGATTGGAAATCCGTTAAAGAGCAACCTTTCAAATTTCTCATTAATTCCGTCAAGGGATACATTGAAAATAAAACTCTGAAATAAAAAGGTTAAGATAAAAGCCCTAATACAAAAAATTATTACATAAGGAAAAGGGGTTCTAACTGGCCTGTGCCTTAAGTCTTGGTGGAGGGGTCCTGCTTGGACTTGCTGGCAGCTTCCTTGGTTTTGTCCTCCTCCTCTGTTTGTTTAAGCTCTGCTTCGAATGAGGTTTGGACTTGTTTCCCTTTGTCCTTTGCCACTAGTGGAGGAACATTTGGCTCAGCATCCTTGCTCGGACGCTTCTCGACTTCGTTACCTTGTTCCTTCTCTTTGTTAGATTCAGCAAGTTCTTTAGAAGTTGGAATGGGCTCTTGAATGATGGATGGCTGTGTTGAAGGCACTATCTCGAGGGTAGGTGTGATAGGAGGAAGCCCTTCAAACACTTGGATGTCTCAAGGAATCCAAATGTTTTCAGGTTTCCTCAATTCAGAAGTCGTGGAAATTCCTGCCACGTTCAGGGCTTCTGCCAACACTTGTTGGCAATACTCCCTACATAACTTTACCAACTCCTCTGTTAGTCGATTTTCTGTCACCTCGACCCCTTCATTGTAAGCAACCTTCTTGGCAGCCTCCATGGTTTCCTTGAGGGTACGAGCCTCTTCCTTTGCTTAAGCAAGCTCTTTATTTAAGTCAAAATTTTCTTGCAGAGCTTTGGACAGGTCCTCGTCCTTTTGGCGCAGGAGTTTGCGTTGCCCCTCCACTTGAGTTCTGGTCGTTTTAAGGCTAGCCTCGGCACCGTTTCTCTCCCTCTTTTCATCTGCCAACTTCTTGGTCAGATCCTCGTTCTCCGCCAGGGCTTGGCCTAAGGCCTTCTCAGTCTCGACTCTGACCTGGAGTTCAGCTGTAGCCTTTTTCCGAGAGTCTTCCACCCATTTCTCTGCAGCAAAGACTTCTTGAATGGCCTGCATTGAAATATTAAACAAATGCATTATTGTTGAAGCAAATTCAAAATGCGTATGAATGACATTACGCGAAAGGGAAATGAGAGCAGTAAGATGGAAGTAATTGGAGGACACTCACCAAAGCCAAGTCCTTTTTGAGGGAGAGAAAGAGAAGTGGCTGAGTCATCTTATTTAGAGCTTCCATGTCCTTCGGTAGGAGAAGAGGCTGCTCCAAAGCGTCAACCAGGTGATGAGCGTGCCCTTGCTGAAACGCCCTGATACTGGACTGGCAGGAAATAGGAGCCCCATCTAGTTTCAGTGCAAGAGACCAATTGGCCTGCACACGGCGTACCTTGGCCAGGTCACGGCTTTCGCCACTCTCAACTGAAGAGGCACGTGTTTTACCTTTGCCTACTTTCTGTTGTTGTGGTTATTGCTTAAGTTTTTTCTTCCTCTCCATCTCTGCCTCCTCGGCTTCATTCTTCCTCTTCTTCTTAGGGTCCGGGGCATGAATCTTGGGATCAGTGGGAGGAGAGGGTGGTGGCAACATGGGAGGGGGTTGCGATCCAACCGCGCCCTTTTTGGGAGCCTGTGTTCCTTTCCTGTTCATCAGCTTTCTAAGGGTAGACATGTCGTCTTGCTCCGAACTAGCATCGGCCTGTGCTATTACCAAACCCTTTATGCCAGAAGTTTCCGCAAGCACATGTTCTTCATCCGAGAGGATGGCAAAGTGATCCTCTTGAGGTTTTTCAGCTTTTTCAAGGCAAAACTGATCAATTTCCTTTTCGAGCAATTGTTGCGAGGATGTTGGTTCTTCTCAGATGGCTGTCGTCTGGGAATGCACCGAGAGAGGAACTGCTGTGATGGGGCGTGAGTACAAGATGATGGAGAGGTCGTCTAGAAGTTCGTGGACAAAAAGAAAGCCATGTCTTGAAATATCTATCCTTTTACGTCTCTGGTCACCCGCGGTAATCGCGTTGCCAATCTCTTGGAAGTCGTCTGATAAAGGCTCGTATCCTAATATCAGATGGGCTACCCTCACCTGCAGATCTTCGCTTACGAACACTTCGGATCGAAAAACGCGATTGAGGTCCACGACGCTGCAAAGACTTAGACGAGGCCATACGTGTTGATTGTATACAAAAACATCCGAAAAGACAAGTATAGTTAGGTCAGCAGCGAATGCCAACTAAGAATGTAATAACAAACAATGTAACCAGAAATGGTGAAGTTAAGAGGACTAAGTCACAAGTTAGGGAATCTAACTCCTATAGAATCACACCTGGGTCTCCCCTTTTGACTGGGTAATGGAGACCGTTAGACCAATTTTTCAAAACGATTAGATAGTCGTCTTTTATGCCTTTGTTGGATTTGGGAAGACAAGATACGAGCCTAACAACTCTATATCTGAATTTAAGGTAATAGCCTACGTCTTTAAGTTTGTGGCACTCGTACATGTAAATGACGTCATGCCATGTGAGGTTAAGACTCATTTGCTCATTTAGAGCATCTACACAACCTAAGATTCTAAACTCCTTGGGAGTACATTGATCTGGGCATAACCTATGGTTACATAGATACTCGCTGGTTACGTTTTTCATGGGAAGGGTCATCCCACCCTCTAGGAATGCGATAATGGAGATGATAACTTCTCCCTCTTCTCTAGCATTACCTATGGCTTCTGAAGGGCAATATCTTAAGCCTACGTCTTGGATAATATGGTACTTGGGCAAAAAACCCTCCATACCAACGTCGGTATCTACTAAACACTTAAATCTACCCATTTGGTGGGGGGAAAGAATGGATGTTCAGAGAGGGAATGGATGTAATTGGTGGCCGAGGACAATGGCCGAAGAGAAATGAATAAAAAAGATTGAGAACTTACGGGAAATAGCTAAACGAATCTTCACGAGCTTCTTGAGAGTAAAGAGAATAAGCAATTCTTAGATTTGATTGATTTCTGAAAGGGTAGATTGAAATTCGGTTTCCTAGGCATTTTGGCGTGTCGGAGGCGGCATCGAATCAGAGTTATCCTGCCCAAATTTTTAGAAGGGATCCGGACCGTTGGATACGTATCTCACCATTGAAGTGGGGAACAAGATGTAACTTACAGCCATTAATGCGAATATTACAGATTTCAAAGCGTTAGAAGTGGTGTAAAAGAAGCGAAGTGACCCTTACGCATGTGGCGATTCGCAAAGCGTATGAAGGCTGTGCTATTGGTTCAAAACTCCATTTCTCTCCTCGAATGGGGAGAAAAATGAAGTTATGAGGGGCTATTGTGGGGTAAAAATGATTAAAATATGCATTTGGGCCCTAGACCTGACTTGGTGGAGTAAGCTTGTCTAAGTAGAGCCTTTGAGGCCCGCAAGCCAGTTTAAGGGTTGGAGGAGTTGTCCGAGGAGGAGTATCTCGTCGGATGGGTCAAATAAAAGTCATAGGACATATCAGGATGTTTAGAGAGAGAATTATGGAATATCTGTTAGGTAAAGGCACGATCCACACAATTATTGGAAGGAAGAACGTATGAGAGATATCAGTGGGAAAAGGCTGCTACGTCCGCATTAAAAACCCTACATCTACCTCCCTGACCGCATTAATGGAGAAATGACCTCTGAACAGTAATGTTCAGCCTTCCAGCTAGTGTTTAAAGATTTCAAGAAATTGCTGGATGGAACAAGTATTTAATTGGAAGGTCTGTGTTACACGTGGAAGAAAAAAGGAAGAAGATGATGGATATAAGAGAACAAGAGAAGGAGAAAAAGAGGAGGGGGTGTGGAATACACGAACTGTGATTGTAATATTTTTCTTAAAGAAAAAATGAAATACAAGTGGTCATCGGCTTACGTCCGAGGAGAGTTTCTTTGCTATTTTCATCTATTGAATACGTGGATAACGGCAATCCAGCCTATTTTTCTCTTTATCCAATATCCACAACTTAGGTTTCAAACTCACACCCTACAAATTTTATTGTATAAGGCTCTTTGGGCCTGAGTCCATCTAGGGATTGGATCGGACACAAATTGTGCACTTACAGCTACCTCAACCTTAACCAAGTAATTATAAATATAAAATTCCTTAACCAAGACACCGATAATTGTCTCACCCTTTTTTTCGCTGAATATTAGTACATGATGTTGATTAACTATTATTTTATTTGTTTTATTAATGTAATACAAGACATGTATTTGAAATTTTAACTATAGTTTTTGCATTTTTTTTTTAAGAATCTTTTATATATAGCATTATGAATTTATTAGGTATAGAATTATGTGAAAAGAATAAATAGATTTAAAAATATATATATAATGTGGATAGAATAAAGAATTGTTCTAATCTCAATCAAACCTTGAAAATATCAAAACGTACCAATTGACTTACAAAACTCTTAGTCATAAATATCTATTATTGATTTTAAAAAAAAAATATGCAAAAAAAATTAATGTTAATAATGTATCGTTGTCAACCTCTAATATTAATATTCTAACTTTCTAAAATTCTTAAACAAAAAACTTTGGCCCTCCTATGTTTGTTTCCAGGTTCTGTCCCTACTTCTAGAGGTAGAACTTTTGCATATGTGAGATTACGCATATGAGAGATTACTTCATAAGTTGCTAAGCTGATAACTATACGATACACATCATTATATGACCTCAAGAGATTCATCAATACTCTACTTTTCATTTAAATATTAACCATAATTATGAGAACTGGAGAGCTCTGTGCCACTCAAATTTTCTTTGCCGTTAATCATATCATACATAGAAGCAATAAGAATCATAAAATCAAAGTCTGACAGACATGACAAATAAGCATCCCTTTCTTCTTATTGGAATCAAATACTTAATGGAAAGAAATTGATCATTGTCAGTGTAATATAAGTGAGAACAATATGTCTATTCTTAGTTAAAAGCTAAATGAATGCTTGCTGACTGTAACTCGTTATGCAAGGTAATTTTCTATTCATGGAACTGCTCATCTTTATCAAACACGCCAGCAAATTTTGCTCATTACTAATGTCATTGTTATGTTGTGCGTGTGTGAGCGCAGCTATAAAGTTCTACATGAAACATTCGTTAATTAAATATGGAGAAACTGTACTGAACTTTTTTCTACAGTTCCCTACGTGCGCACTCGCTGGGATTTGTATCACGCACTCGCTGGGATTTGTATCACCTATCAGTATTTCATTGCATTGATTTATTCCTAATGCTATAAAGATGTTGGGATGGTTTGGTGTAAAGGGTGGAGATTGAAGGTAGCATATATATCCAATTAAAATGTCCCAGTTGTCCAAGTATATATGCTTATGTATGTTTTGATTATTATCTTATTTGCATCAATGTGGTACTTTTCATTATTCCAAACATACTGCGTTTCTGTTTAGCAAAAAAAACATACTGCGTTTCTTTTCTGGTGTAGCAAACACACAACCTTTCACGGAATTCAGGCAACTAAATAATGTAACTTTTTTGAAACTCCTATTTGGGTGCATATGCTCATTCTAGATTGGACGGGTGCTTTTAGCTTAATTTTGGTTTACTTTGCTTATTTAATTTGTTGGGTACCTTTATATAAAAAATATATAAAAAAAAAAAACAAACGGATTTGAAATCTGTGGCTTCCATCTCATGTTGGTTGGTCTTTTTCACGAGGTCAAGAGACACTACACTTACATAATGAGTTAACTATAACCCACTTGTTGGGTACAAGTTCTTTCCCCATACAAAATTGTACTTACATATTAATTTGTAAATAAGTAAGCTAAAACAAAGAGTCATCCCAACCGATATCTTATGTATCTGACATATGCACAATCTTTCTCACAATAAGTAAACTCCTCACAATTATGGACAAATAAAGTTCCTTTTGAAAAAAAATCAATCATGCGATATATATTGCACTTAGTAGACCATAAAATGAATGATGATGCATAGCTAGGATTTCTCTTGTTTATGGAGAGAGATTAGAAGGGGAAAAAAGGAAATAAATTGGTAAAAAAAGAAGAAAAAATTTTTAAAATTTTGATGTGACTTTTTTGCTGTAGGGAGAATAAGCCCAGTAGTGTATATTGGGCCGAGGGCCCGGTCCGAGGACACCCAATTGTCCGAGGACGGGGTAAGCGTCGTTAAGGAGGCTAGCTTTGATGAATAAAGAAAGAAGTCAAGTTACAATGGTCCGAGGAGAGGTCCAAGGAGAGATGTCTCCCCGGCTGAACGAAGCAGAGGTCAGAAGGTGCGATCTGCCACCCAGACGCAACATTCTAGGAGATTTCGTAGGTAAGGATATACATCGCGAGAGCACAAGATAAGGAAAGGCTATGAAATATCTAAGAGAAAACTGTTACCACCGCATTGAATGCTTTACAGCTAACTCTTTGGCCGCATTAATGAGGAAGTGATACCTGAGCAGCAGTGTAAAGCCTTACAGCTACTTCCAAAGGCTTCAGGAATGTGCTGATGGAACAAGTATCCAGACCAACAATCTGATTCATATGTGGAAGGTAGAGAGGGGAGGAAGGATAGTATAAAAAAAAGCGGAGCCCTTTAGGATAAGGGGATCGAAGAAAAAGGAGAGAAAAACACTGTAGACTGAAGAACAATATTTGTAATCAGTCATTAAGTGAGATATATAGAAAAACCAGCCTCCTTGGATTGAGTCTGAGGATGATTTTCCTTATATAAAATTAATTCATCTTTATTCTATTGTCATCTTGGTCAACTACAATTGATAGACAAACTCATTAGAACCTTGATTTCAAACACACTCTCTACAAATTCATTATATTGGACTCTTTGGGCCTATTCCCTTTCCTCTTTTGGGCTTCAATACAAATTGTGTCCCTACAATTGGCACCGTCTGTGGGGAATCCTTGTGTTTTATTGAGTTCAACATCCAGTTATGGTAGGTTCAAGTCCACACCAGGCGAAGTCTATGGGATCCTAACGTTAAGATCATTCCCTTAGTCTTGAACGAAGAAGGGACCAAGAGGGAGTGTGCACACCACCCATACTAGCATGAGCCAATCTCGGGGTGAAAGCCATGTCTCTCATGAGGATAATGCCAGGGTCATGCAATTGGAGATTAATCATTTGAAGAGGAGGTTAAGCCATGAACAATGGAAGTGAACTCCTTCCATTTCTGAACCTTCTTCTAATAACAATGGGGATAGTTATTACAGGCCTAGGTCAAGAACTTCCCCTAGTAAGCCTTTCTCGTATAAAGAGGACAAACCTCATGGCCGTAAAAATAGGAATTCATCTTGTAGAGGCCTGGGATACGACACTATGAGCAGAGTGGTGAACCAGATTTCTAAATCATCCTTCATGCGTAGAATTGAAGGATGAAGACTTCCTCGGCAATTCACTCAGCTAACAAACATTCACCATGTACAATGGTCGAACAGACCCTGTGGAGCATATGAGCCACTTCAACCAAAGGATGGTTGTGCACTCAAAGAATGAGGCTTTGATGTGCAAAGTTTTCCCATCCAGTTTGGGACCTTTGGCAATGAGGTGGTTTAACGGCCTAGAAGCAAGTTCTATTGATTCTTTTAAGGAACTCACCCTGGCGTTTGGATCTCACTATATTACATGCAGTAGGGTTCCCCGACCCTTAGATTCCCTGCTGTCTATGACTATGCAAGAAGGGGAAACCCTAAAAACGTACTCAAACAGGTACTGGGAGATATTCGATGAGATCGATGGGGACTTTAATGACATGGCCATAAGAACTTTTAAGGTTGGCCTGCCTGCCAAGCATGGTTTGAGGAAATCGTTAACAGGGAAACCAGTTAATAATGTACATCAACTCATGGACCACATTGATAAGTATAAACGGGTCAAGGAAGACCAACAATTAGGTAAAGGCAAAGTGAAGGTGGTCTCTTAGGATAGAAGGGACTTCTGGTCGGATAAGTACAATAATAATTGTCCTCGGCGGATTTTTCTGGGTAGTCTAGGGCTGCTGCTGCACCACAAGCAGTTAATATGTTGTTTTCAGAACCAGTGCATCAAATCTTAGAAAAAATCAAGAATGAACCCTTTTTTCAATGGCCAAATAAAATGGGAGGAGACCCCATAAGACACAACCAAAGCCTTCATTGTCAGTACCACCAAGAGCGAGGACATACTACCAAGGATTGTCAAACTCTATGGGGCCACCTGGAGCAACTAGTCCAAAGTTGCAAGTTAAAGCAATTTCTATATCACCCCAACGAGTAGGGAGGCCAGGCAGGATCAGGATCTCAAAGAGATAATTCTGTAAAACCACCATTGGGTACAATCAGTGTTATTTTTACTGCCCCGGGAAGAGTTGGTTCTCACTACTGTAGGGTATTATCCATGGCCCAACCACCTGTAGGGACATCCTACCCTAAGCCGAAGAGGAGTAGGACGGAGGTCCGTCCAGTGCTGAGTTTCTCTGATGAGGATAAAAATAGTACCTTGCAGCCACATGATGATGCATTGGTGGTTACCCTTGGGATAAGGGTATAATGTGAAGCAGGTATTAGTTGATTAAGGCAGTAGGGTGGAGATTATGTACCCTGATTTGTATGAGGGGCTAGGGCTGAAGCTGGGGATTTGACTAGTTATGATTCACCTTTAGTAGGTTTTGATGGAAAGGTGGTCATACCAAAAGGTCAAATCAAACTACCAATACAAGCTGGGTCGGAGGTGGTAGAGGTGAATTTTATTATGGTGGATGCGTTTTCTCCCTACACAGCCATCGTGGCAAGACCCTGGCTTCATGCCATGGAGGCTATTTCCTCTACCTTGCATTTAAAGGTGAAATATCCATCCGATAACCAAGTTGAAGAGCTAATAAGGAGCCAATTTATGGCTAGGCTATGCTTGGTGGCCCCAATCAGACATCAAGTTGAAGGAAAGTCATCGACATCAAATGAGCAATGATTGTAGCAATCAAAGGAGCTAGTGTTATCTGAGGGTACAATGGAGGTGGTAGGGTGTGGAGGGTTAGAAAAGATTATTATAAGTAATGATAAGGAGAAGTAATGATAAGGAGAAGTACTTGCAGGTCAGAGCTCAACTGCCTCTTCAGGAGAAGGAAGAGTTGATGATGTTTCTTAGGGAAAACATTGATAATTCTGTAAAACCAACTTTGGGTACAATCAGTGTTATTTGCTTGGATCCAAACTTCATTTGTTATCATTTGAATGTCAACCCAATTGTCATACCAAGGAAGCAACCACCTTCGCAATCATCTAAGGAGCATTCTGAGGCTGGTAAGGAGGAGGTGATCAAGCTCAAGCAAGCAATAGCTATCAATGAGGTCTTTTTATCCTGAATAGTTGGCTAATACAGTGGTAGTGAAAAAGAAGAATGGAAAATGGCAAGTATGTGTAGATAGATGTAAACCTTTCTTCCAGTTGTTAAATAAGTGGAAAGGATTTGAATAAACTGAGGAGTATGCTTTGGCCTTTCAGCAGCTTAAGGAATATCTTTCTCGGCCACCTGTTATGTCCAGGCCCGAGGAGGATGAGGTTTTGTTTGCTTATATTGCTGTGGCTACCCATGCCGTTAATTTGGTGTTAGTACGAGTTGACAGTGGTATGCAAAGGCCAATTTACTACGTGAGCAAGTTGTTGCACGAGGCAAAAATCTGTTATCTACCATTGAAAAATGCCATTTTAGCAGTGATGCATGCTACGTATAAACTCCCTCACTACTTCCAATCCCATACAGTTGTTGTCTTAACCCAACTTCCGCTCAAATTATTACTTCAGAGTTCTGACTACACTAGAAGGATTGCTAGATGGGATACAATCTTATGGGCTTTTGATATTAAGTACATGTCTTGCACCTCTGTTAAGGGTCAAGTCCTAGCAGACCTACTGGCCGAGTTTGTTGAACCTTCTGTAGAAGAAGAAGTAGACAAGCAGAACATAGATGGAAAATCAGTTGACATGGTCTCCTTGCAAGAGCCTATATCCTAAAAGGTGTATATTGATGGTGCGTCAAATCACAAAGAGGATTAGGAGTAGAGCTAGTTATAGTTTTTCCAGAGATGATCGTTATTGAAAAATCCTTAAGGTTAAGTTTCTTGGCCACAAATAATGAAGCTGAGTATGAGACCCTATTGGTTAGGATGGCTATAGTCTAGAAGATAGGAGGAAAAACAACGAAGATGTTCTCAGACTCAAGATTGGTTATTGGCCAAATGGAAGGAGAATCAGAGACCAGAGATCCGAGAATGCAACAATACTTGAATTAGGTGAGACATTTACAGTCAAGGTTTGAGTCTTTCACCTTAGTGCAAGTCCCTAAAAGCAGAAATACGAATGCTGATTCTCTGGCCACCCTCGCAACATCCTCAGCGCAGAGCTTACCTTAGGTCATCCTTGTTGAAGACTTGTACAAGCCTACTGAGATGAAAGGTGACATGATCCAAGTTCATCAGATCAAGGCAGGACCTAGTTGGATGGACTTCATAGTGCTATTCCTTAGGGAAGATATCTTGCCTGAGGAGAAGTCCGAAGTGGACAAGGTACGTAGAAAGGCTCCTCGGTTTTTGCTATCTGAGGACCAAAAGCTATACAAACGTTCTTTTTCTAGACCGTATCTGCTATGCATACACCCTGAGGCAGTGGAATTGCTCCTAGAATTTGTGGAAGTCACACGGGAGGTAGATCCTTATCTCACAAGGCCCTTACCTAAGGATACCGATGGTCGAGCATGCAAAATGAAGCGCAAGAGTATGTGAAGAAGTGCGATCAATGCCAAAGGTTTGCTTCAAATATTCATCAACCAGGGGGCGTCCTAAATCCTTTGTCCAGTACTTGGCCTTTTGTTCAATGGAGCTTGGATATTGTAGAATCCTTCCCTAAGGCAGTAGGGAATTGGAGATGGCTGCTGGTCAGCACAGATTATTTCACCAAGTGGGTTGAAGCTAAACCACTATCAAATATCAGGGACTTGGATGCAAAGAGGTTCATTTGGAAAAATATTGTCACACAATTTGGAATTCCTCATACCCTCATCTCGGACAATGGCCTTCAGTTTGATAACAAGGCCTTGAGAAGATATTGCTGTGATCTGAGCATTACGAACAAGTATTACATCTCGGCTTATCCGTAAAGGAACAGACAAGCTAAGGCTATCAATAAAGTAATAGTGAACAAGCTTAAGAAGAGGTTGGATGATGCAAAGGAAAAATGGGTGGAAGAGCTGCTACACGTCCTTTGGACATATCAGGCTACACCTCATAGATCCACAGGGGAGACACCCTTTTCAATGACTTACAGGGCCGAGACTGTGATTCCCCTCTAGACCAATTTCCCAACACTAAGGACGAGTTCTTTTACTCCAAGAAACAATGATGGATTGTTGGAAAGGAGCTTGGATTTGGTTGAAGAACGGAGGGAAAACGCTATGGTTCAATTGTCATATTATCAGCACAAGCTCAAACATAAGTCTATTACTAGCACTTAATGGAAAATAATCCAATCAACACTGCACGTGTGTCCCTAGATTTTCCCTAAAAATAGGAGGCAAAAACATATTTTTGATCCATATATTTTTGCCATACTTTCAATTTGATCCTCAAATTCCATAAATTTTAAAACTTGCTATCAGTTTGGTCCAATTATCATCTCACTAACAGAAACGTAGTGCAATCGATTAGCCATGCAAGTGCTTCCTCCAAGTCAAAAGATAGCATGGACCAGAATGAAAATTGTGAAAATGTTAAGACCACATTAAAAATATAAGAACCAAAAAGTATTAAAAATAAAAATAAAACCAGCGCAGCTAGTATGTTTTAAAAACCGGACCGGCCGGACCAAACTTCTACTAACCAACTTCAACAATGACTTCTACCTAAGCCTAAGCATTCTTCTTTCATAATTTCGGTTGAAGATCAAAATTTGTCTTTTAAGAATTTCGCAATGCAAAGCACGACCCAGCAATGCGCCATGGAAGATCTCTCCTCACCAAAACAACAACAACAACAAACAGCCTATCCAAAATGGGTGACCTGCTTCTCATTGCCTCTCTCACCAAAACCATCTCGGAGTCTGGCACTCGCAACCTCGACCCTTCCTCCATTCCTCTCACCCAATCTCTCCTCCTCCAAATCCTCCACTCCAACGCCCTCCACCCTTCCAACAAAATCGACTTCTTCATTTGGTGTTCCTCTTCTCTCAGGCATTTTTACAAACACTCTGCGTGCGCTTACTCTCACATTCTCCGCATCGCTTGTCTCGGTAATGAACACCACCACATCCCCACTCTGTTACTCTCCATGAAGCAAGACGGCGTCGTTGCTGACTCCGCCACTTTCAAGTTCTTGCTCGACGCCTTTATTCGATCCGGTAAGATCGACTTCGCTCTTCAGATTTTGGACCAAATGGAAGAGCTTGAAGTTGAGCTAGGCACCACGATTTTCGATCCCCACATGTATAACACCGTTCTTGTGGCTCTGCTTAGGAAAAACCAACTGGGTTTGGCTTTGTCCATCTTCTTTAAGCTTCTCGAAGCTTCGGCTTCTTCGGTCCCCGGCTCTATTGCCTGTAACGAATTGTTGGTCACTCTTAGGAAAGCAAATATGAGGGTGGAATTCAAACAAGTGTTTGATAAACTTAGGGACAAGAATGGGTTTGAGTTTGATACTTGGGGTTACAATATATGCATTCATGCATTTGGGTGTTGGGGTGATTTGGTTACATCTTTAGGCCTATTCAAAGAAATGAAGGAAAAGACATCACTGGGTCCAGACTTGTGCACTTATAATAGTTTGATTCATGTGCTGTGCTTGGTTGGGAAGGTGAAAGATGCACTAATTGTGTGGGAGGAATTGAAAGGGTCTGGTCATGAGCCCGATAAGTTTACGTATCGAATAATGATTCAAGGGTGCTGTAAATCTTATCGAATTGATGATGCCACCAGGATTTTTAATGAGATGCAGTATAATGGGTTTATCCAGATACTGTTGTGTATAGTTCACTGCTTGATGGGATGTTCAAGGCAAGGAAGGTCACGGATGCCTGCCAACTGTTTGAGAAAATGGTTCAAGATGGGGTACGAGCCTCGTGTTGGACATATAATATTTTGATTGATGGGTTGTTTAGGAATGGGAGGGCTGAGGCTGCTTACACTCTGTTTTGTGACTTGAAGAAGAAGGGTCAGTTTGTGGATGGTGTTACTTACAGCATTGTTGTGTTGCAACTTTGTAGGGAGGGTCTGCTTGAGGAAGCACTGAGATTGGTGGAAGAAATGGAAGGCAGAGGATTTGTTGTTGATTTAGTTACTATTACGTCACTCTTGATAGGGCTTCATAAGCATGGGCGGTGGGATTGGACAGAGAGACTTATGAAGCATATTAGGGATGGTAATCTGGTTCCTAATGTTCTTAAATGGAAGACTGATATGGAGGCTTTGATGAAAAATCCACAGAGCAAGAGGAAGGATTATACACCGATGTTCCAATCTAAAGGTGACTTTGGTGAGATTATGGATTTAATAAGTTCTGCAGACAATGTGGTCGATGCGAACTTTGTTTCAGATGAACCTGGAATTAGTGATGAAGAGACTTCATTCAGTGACATTGATCAGTGGTCATCTTCCCCATATATGGATCAATTAGCCAGTCAAATGAAGTCTGCTGATCATTCCTCTCAACCATATTCACCATCTAGGGGGCAACGAGTCCAACCCAAGGGAATGGCTTGTTTGATATTGATATGGTCAATACTTTCTTGTCTATATTCCTGGCCAAGGGAAAGTTGAGCTTAGCCTGCAAGTTGTTTGAAATTTTCAGTAATATGGGTGTCAACCCTGTGAGCTACACTTACAATTCTATTATGAGTTCATTTGTCAAGAAGGGATATTTTAATGAGGCATGGGGTGTCCTCAATGAAATGGGCGAGAAGGTTTGCCCGACAGACATAGCGACATACAATGTGATAATACAAGGCTTGGGGAAGATGAGAAGAGCAGATCTAGCTAGTGCTGTTTTGGATAAACTACTTAAGGATGGTGGTTATCTTGACATAGTTATGTACAACACCCTGATTAATGCGCTTGGGAAGGCAGGCCGGATTGATGAAGTAAACAAGCTTTTTGAGCAGATGAGGGCTAGTGGAATAAATCCCGATGTTGTTACTTTTAACACACTTATTGAAGTTCATAGTAAGGCAGGTCGATTGAAGGATGCATATAAATTTTTAAAAATGATGCTGGATGCAGGCTGCTTGCCAAACCATGTTACAGACACAACTTTGGATTTCCTGGGAAAGGAGATTGAGAAATTGAGGTACCAAAAGGCATCAATCATGCGAAACAAGGATGATTCTTCTTGAGGAAATATTTTGCAGATAAGACCGGTTTAAGCTTAATAAGAACTGTTGTACTAGTTGCAAAAGAATAATTTTCTGCTTATTGAACTTATTTTCTTGTAGTACAAGTGTTGAGATACAGTAGCTCATTAGGTGCCCTTTTGGCCCACATTCAAAACATAATTTCTCATAATTATATTTGATTTCACATCGGGTAGCATATCAAATAAATTTTCTGGTTATTGATTTCATGACTCGAAAGAAAAATGTCTGAAGTAAAATGCTGGATCAGAATAAATTGCCGACTCCATTATGGAAGCCTTATTAAAAGGGCAGATATGGTGCCATTACACGAATTTGTTGTGTATATTAAAAGCTTAGCTCTGTCACAAGAATTACACCTTAACGGAGTAATCCAGAGCAGAGATCAAGTTTATGTTTCCTTTAGCATCGTCTTTAACCAATTCTTTCCCTTGTATCCGGTAGACTGGTACATTTAGTCACAATTTATTCTTCTCAGATTATGGTCTGATCCATTACAGTATGCCTGACCACGAGATTTCAGCACTGCTTTCTTCAGATGGCAATCAACATTAATACATTCACACCCTGAATAGAGACCTTCTGTCAATGTTTTAGTGTTCTATTTTATGCTCCACATTGTTAATGCCATGTGTATGATTTTTTTTTCACCATTTAAGACTTTGATTCTTTTATAAGGAAAAAAAAAAAAAAAAAAAAGAATATGATGACAAGCTATGATTGGTGGAACATAAAATAAAACTCCCCAAATAAGACAAAGGGTTTTATTATCTGAAGATTAGCAAAACTTCCAAACTACCAATACTCGCACACTGCTTACAAACACAGAATTACATGGCATATGAATACTTCATAACATTATTCTCCATGTCTTGTAAATTACATCCTATAATTTTCAATAATTTGAATTACATGGCATATGAATACATCATAACATTATTTTCCACGCCTTGTAAATTACATCCAATAATTTTTAGTAATTCTCAAGACACGTAGGGCAGACAGAATCTTACAAATTGTTGTACAACAATCTTGAAAATATTCCCATCAAATCAGTTCGATAACTTTCTCCCTCACAGCCAATTTATTAGCCATAAGCTTGTATATCAAAAAAAAAAAATTCATATGCCCCTACTCACGTGCCACCGATTTGTTTCTTTCTACGGGTACCTGTTCAGAGCAAACTAAAATAAGAAAATGAAAGAAAGCGTGCGAATGGAATACAGGAAGGCATATAAGAATGACACTAAAACAAGTATTCATGTTTAATATTACTTGTTAATACAAGTTTCAGCATGCAGTATACTGAAACAAATAAATTGTAAGACATCACAGTAGCCAAAAGGATGTCTAACAACACTATTTGCTAATGAGCTTTAGCTCACACAATACCTCCTCTCATAAGAAAGGGTGGAAGGCCAGGTCGTGCATTCAAAACTCACCGGCACGCATAAACTTACCAATAAACAAAAAAGCAATAAGTAATTGTACGGGGAAGGGCCCCAGGCCCATTGGGCCTTGGACCCTAGCTTTGTGGCACTATACGAGGCAGGGCCCAAGGCCCGACCCCAGGCCCATTGGGCCTTGGACCCTAGCTTTGTGGCACTATACAAGGCAGGGCCCTAGGCCCGTCGGGCCTTGGGCCCTGCCTTGAAAGACAACACTTGACCCTATCCCGTTGGACTTATGACCTCAGTCTGGACGCACCTCGAAACCCAGCTTAAATCCCAAAAACCATAGTGGGGCCATCGTGTCTTGAACGTCAAAAGCGAGTCCCTCCCGATCAACTCTAACTTGATCGGGAATATGATTGCTCCGAGATACAAGGTTTCGGCAGTCCGGTAATGCCTTGGGGAATATTGCTGCCGAACAACCTTTTGGTGGCAAGAACTAGTTCCAATGCCATTACCTCTGTTCCCAACAATACCTCCACTTAGAAGCAATGGAATTGGACCCCCATCCACACGAGTGAGATCAGGAAATAATCATAGCACCCCCACTTACCTGCAGCTATAAAAGGGGGTAGAGGGTGAGAGGCAAAGAGGTTGGTGGACAAGGCAAAGAAAAGAACAATGGAGAAAAAGAGAGAAAGGGGTTTGTAAAATCAAGAGGGTGTAGTTAGGTCTCCAAGCTAAGAACTACCCATTGTAGGAAATCGAAAGCCCACAATACAAATAAGTTGTGAGCCCAAGTATAGATTGAGCCTGTTGATTGTACTTTGGGTACTCATAGTAATAAATATCAATAAAAAAAGTAGGAGAATCCATTTTTGGTTTTTCATATATAAATTTTGGGTACAAAAATGGTGGAAGAAAGCAGCAAGGATAGAATTCAAGCCTAGGAGACCTGATTCATAGTCTGGGGTATACAGTATACCACCAAGTGAGAAATGTAAGGACAAATACTATACTATGGCATTAGCAGAGTAAAGGTCAGAACACTAACGAAGTGCGCACTTCCAATACCACCTCACTAACAAACAATGATAGTTTTGAAGTTTGAATCATGTAACAAGTCATTACAGACTAGAGCTTCAATGTTCTACATCAGGATTCAGGACAATGAAGACCCTGCAAGATGCAGATGCTCCAACGAGATGAGCAATGAAGATCATTTTTAATATCTGAGTTCCCTAAATGGCCTACCTCCAAGGATTTGTTGATTTAATCAACATATAAGACCGTGAAATGAGTGATCAATATCAGTTAATGATTTGTATGGATGCAATGGTGTTAAGTAGTCACTAACTCGACACATCTTATGCTACTGCACGCGCACACGCACACACATACTCTTCAAGCATAAGAGGAAGGAGAATCATATTACATGTCCAGTTGGCATCACACAATAAATTGAATCCTAGATTACCTGAATACTATCATATAGATGTTCCTTACGTTTGATTTTCTCTATTATCTACATGCATCCATTGAGGAAAAAGGCAGCTGTACTATTTTAGGAAACCTTACCAGCAGAACTCTTACTCCAGAGGACCTGACCATCAATAGCAGTGAGATGCTGATCATCAAGGCGCTTCCATGTCTTGATTGACTTGACTGCTCCCCAACCACCCTTTTCCATTTTCTCCAAGTTCACTACCACCACTCTTGCTCTCCTTGCCCATCCAGCCTTCCCATAAGCATGGTATCCAAATCCCCCAGCATAACAGAGTTGTATTCCAGTCAGTTCACCGCAGAAGTCATTGAGGTGATCATGGCCAGTGAAAACAGCCTTCACATCTCCTGCAGAAACCATTGTTGTGAAGAAGCCAGAGTTCACAGAAGCAGAGCTAATGCCTTCCTGTTTCACACCAGTGAAGTTTGTTGAGTCAAAACTTGAAAATTCTGGCAAAGGGATGTGAAAGTATGCAATCCCAGGTGCAGGTCCTTTTTGGGCCTCTGGCTTGGCCATGTACGCTCTCTGCAATGAAAAATGGGAAATGGTCAATACACAAATCTCCATTTAGGCAAAAGCTAACTCTCTTCGTCCTAATTTATATGGCTTGTTTTCGAATGGCACAATTATTAAAACAAAAGGTAAAAGCATAGTGATAATCCTTATATGACTTCTACACTTGAATTTTAAAGAACTTCCATTCTTATAAAGTGAACATGTATTTTGACTTGTCTCAAAAGAGGAAAGTACGCCATTTAAATTGGGATAGAGAGAGAATAAAAAATAAACAAATAATTGTCTTAATTTGCCAATAATGAAAATTTATGCTCGGTAAGTACCTGAAGCCGTTTAGAAGTGCGTTCAAACCAAAATTGTTGAGAAGGTTTGATCCAACCGTAGCCTGGGATGGAGGGAATGGTGGAGTAATCGCCACTGTCAAGGAAGTAGAGATTAAGAACTGACTTGTTTTCAAAGCTAGAGCCCTCAACTCCACCAACTTCCAGGTTATAGTTTCCAAAACCATCAATAACATGGACTTCCACAGGATTAACTAGAGACACTGTGTTCTTTAACTTAACTATATGTTTCATTACCCCTTCCCTAGAAAGTGCAGATTCTTGATCATGGTTTCCCAAAACTGCAGCCCATGGGATGTTGGATGCAATTGCTGGTGCAAATGAAGCTTCCAAAGACTTCGCTGCATCTGTGACATCGTACCCAAAGATATTATCCCCTGTTACACAAAAAGCAAATACTTCAATTGTCTGAACATGCTTAACAAGCTTAAGAAAGTTTCATGGGGAGAATTGGGAAAGTAGAGTTTATGGGCATAACAAAACTGCATTTTGTATTCTAATATATGCCCCCAAGTGTCTACTAAAAGAGTCAAAGGTTTAAACACAGACCAATTACATGAAAAAAAATCCATCTTTTACATAAGTGGTCGTTAGAGGGAGTGCTACCCACACTTATGTGGGTTACAATTGGAGTTTCTCAAAATCGCTTATATAGTCCAATCTGACCTAATAAACACTCTATGTGAGACTCAACTTTAACTGGGTTAGGAGAGAGCTTAACTCTGCAGCTCATTGTCTAGCTAAATTTGCACCTGCTCATAGGTCTACTGTTTGTTGTATTTCACATATTCTTCCTGCTGCAGTCTTGGATGCCTGCAGGAAGGAAGGATGCTGCTTCTGTTTTGTTTTAGTAATACGTTCGGTTTATTAGCAAGAAAAACACTCTATGTCAGACTCAACACACATGGCCACACAACTCACAAGACACTTATTATCCAATCTTATCTTCAAAACCCAGGTATTAAAGAAACATAATGATAGAACTGAATATTCTTAAAAAGGAGGTAAATTTAGTACACATACAATGTCAATTTGATCTGTCAGACTCTGCCTCTTTTATTAAAAAGAACCAAAAACAATAAAAACAAAAACTGGTAATAATAAGAAGAAAAATGAAAGAGGGAATACCAGTGAAAACAATAAGATCGGGCTTCTCAGCAAGAATCATGCGTCGGATAAAGGCAGTGGTGTTGAGGTCAGAGCAAGTAGCCATTTGGTACGAAAACACATCCTCACAAGGCGTGGTCTTTCCATCCCCATAATGCATATCCGCCACTTGCAGTATCTTAAAGCTCCCACCTTTCCCAAACCGTAGCGGCCTCTCAGCGAAGCCATAGATCGGAAACAAAATGAGACACAGCAGAACTACCTCCACGAAGAAATTTGAACCACCCATTTTCATTTTTCTTCCCGTTATTGCTTTTCAATGATGATACCCTCAATGAAATAGCCCCAGAAGCACCTCCTTTTGTCTCTCTCTTTTTCTTTTTCTTTTTCTTTTTTGTCTTTTTTGTTTCTAAAACCCCGAGCGAAATGCTCTGCTGGGGCTTTAGCTATGTGCGTGAGTCGGTAGGTAGTGTCAGATTTCTGAATGGGTTGGCTGATTTTAGCTAATGACCATTGATGGGTATGTTACCGAATGATGAATGATGAACCATGAATCCTTATCATCGATTTCTCGTCATTTTATAATAAAGTCGTGCTCAAATGGGAAACTTGTCTCTTCAATCTTTGACATCGGAATGTAACAACAGAAACAGAATATTGCTCTCCTTGTATTGCTTCCTATCTGTCACGACACTTGTAAGTTGTAACTATTGAATATCAAAACAAAATAATAATAATAATAAAATGTCATTTTAACTATCAAATTCTTTGTTAGAACTTAGAAGTATTTGTCAACAAATAAAATAAAAATTATTTATGCAATAGAATATTCCCCGGCATGCTTGGAGTCTTTGTATAGGTAAGCAGTTGGCAGATGATAAATTTAATGTCCTCCTTCAATCCATGTCATTATCAATTATTAATAATCTTGTTGCGATGTTTGTACCAAAATTTCATTTTCATTAAATAAATTTATTGTTCATATTCTCGTCAGTCGGTACGAAGTTTTTTATCTTCTATATTTACTTTCTTTTCTTTTTTTTTACTTTTGTATTTATATATTTAAATTGTCATTTTTATTCATTTTAATTATATAATATAATATTAAAATCCTACAACATAATCTATAATCATGTATAATATATAATGTGAATTCAGATTAACTAAACTGATAAAAAAATTTATTATCGAATAAAAGATGTTGAGTTCAAACTCTAAAAAGCAATTATCGGCCTAAATTTATATTGTATTTATTAAATTATATATATTAATTATATAATAAAAGTTTTTTTTGGTAGAATACTAAATATTTTATCAATATCTACGTGATAGGATGAAAGAATGTTATAAACTTGAAAAATTATAAAACCAAAAAAAATTTCACAACTTTTAACCACAATTGTGACATGACAAAGTGTGATTGGTAAAGAAAAAATATTAAATCTATGTGTAAGTGATGGTTAACAATCCATAATTTACCACGCCATAATTGTAGCAAAAAAATTGTGGAATAATTTGTGTGTTCTAGAACTACTCTATAAACTTTATCCTTATCTTATAATCAAATTTGACGATACTAATCAAATTTGAGTAACTATACCTTGTAAGATAAGTTCACAATCAAATGGGTCCAGAACCTATTGTGTCACTAATAAACCAAAATATACATACATTGAGAATCACTCTTCTTCCCCAATTTGAAAGCTCTTGTTTGACAAAATATTGTACCCAAGGCCTAATGGGCCTCACATAAATCAAAGAAAACCAGGCTATCTCCCAAGTTTCACTTGTAAGTTTAGTATCAAATGTTTTCTAGTGCTTCTTTGCTTCCGTATGCTTCCTTTCATGGTAGATGTCTCACTACATCTACAACCAAGTTTCATATATATATATATATATATATATAACCAAAACTTAGAGAAATTTTAATTAAATTCTTAATTTTGTGCCATGAATTTCATTTAATTTTTAATTTTGTGTCAAATGAATTATTGAATGTAAAAATTAAAGAGTCCAAATCTTATTATATTCAAATTGGATTTTAATTGGAGTACAATTTTTTGCTATGTGTCCATCTAAGTTTTTAATTTCTATGACAAGTGAATTATTAGGTGCAAAAATTAAAAAAGTCTAAAATCAATTAAATTCTAAATCATATAAATATATATATATATATATATATATATAACCAAAACTTAGAGAAATTTTAATTAAATTCTTAATTTTGTGCCATGAATTTCATTTAATTTTTAATTTTGTGTCAAATGAATTATTGAATGTAAAAATTAAAGAGTCCAAATCTTATTATATTCAAATTGGATTTTAATTGGAGTACAATTTTTTGCTATGTGTCCATCTAAGTTTTTAATTTCTATGACAAGTGAATTATTAGGTGCAAAAATTAAAAAAGTCTAAAATCAATTAAATTCTAAATCATATAAATATATATATATATATATATATATATATATAATATGAGAAACTATTACATATTTTAGAAATGTATGGTTTAAAAAAATGTAAACTAATACCATGTATAATTTAAAAAATGTAAACTGAATACAATGTATAATTTTAATTTCTTCTTAAAAAATATATAATTTTAATTTTTTCTTAAAAAATATAAAATTTGAACCGTATAATTATGATTATTTTTAATTGTACTTTTATATATGTACAAAAATACACATTAATTTTATTAATACAAAAGGCTTTACTGTGCTCCAGTTTCTAGAGTTTTTTTTATTTTTTTTTATGATAGGATTTAAATGGATGGAGATCCATTTCTCAGGATCCAGTTTGACATCTATGAATATTGATTTATTATTAATTGAATATGCACAAACGTGTCTGTACGAATATTCACATTTCACATGCAATTAATGAGGTGACTGGTGAGGTGCCCTATTTCCACTCCAATCGAAATACAAATCCAAATAGAGGAAAAGAGGACAAGCGAAGTTTACATTATCTGTCAGATAGAGACAGGCAGGACAAAGATAGCACCAAAAAAATCAAATTGCTGCCCACTTGTTTAATAACTGCCCATTTATTACAAATGAAACTATGGGAATCACGTACAAGTTCTAGAATTAAACCAACAAAAATAGCTAAAATAAACATGGACAAGGTGATTTCCTTCCCAAAGTTTAAGCCCCAAAATAATGGGTTTTTAAATCTTTAAACATCTTTTAACAAAAAATTTAATACGTATCTAAGAGCACTCGTTATTTTAACATCACACTTTAAAGTACACCCAACATCAATATTTTTTTTATATCCACCTTATTTAAATATTATCTTTATTCTTTTATTCTTTTTTTTTTCTTTTTTGTCTCTTTGTCTCTCTTCCTTTTTGTCTCTTTACCACCACAACCACTAAATAAACAACAGTTTTTTTTTTTCTCTTTGAAGCTACCATGACTGTGAGCTTATAAAGATAGCATTTCACTTATTACCATTTGCAGAAAAATTTAGACATACCACTGCTATTGTAGCTTGCTTTTAGTATTTGTGGTGCTAAAGCCACCATTGTGCATTTGAATATTGCTTTTTAATTAGTTGAACATACACAAACGTGTGTGTATAAATATTCACATGCAAATGCATTGGTGTGGTTCTCAATTTCAACTTATTAATTGGTTTGCAGATCAAGACCTTCCCAATATTGTTTCAGCCATAAAATAATGGGTTTGTAGATCTTAATCAACACATATGACATATCTCTTCACGGGCCTCATTGATTCATTGACGTTCTTCAAAATTATAAATTTATAATATTAGCTGATTCCCTTGAAGTTTAGGAAACATTTCTGGCAATAATTATATTTTTATAGATGGGAAATATTATTTTTCATGAAGCGTGATGAATAGATGATATAGTTTGAAAATGAACACTTATGGCTAATTTGGAAGGAGGGAGAGTAAAATAGAGTTGACCAGAAAATATTATGAATGTGTTTGGAATGAACTTATTTCCTTTAGCTTATTTAGTCCTTAATTTCTTTTTGCTACTATTCATGGATCCGCACTTTTTGAAACTATTCATAGATCTTATTGTCCTATTTAGCTAATTTTAACTCTCTCTTTTTTTCTATATTTTCACCAAAAAAGATTTAGTTTTAGCTATATAAACTGTTTCCAAGCGAACCCATATATTATCTGCATTGGTCATTAAAGCAGCGCTTGAAATCATCAAGCTGAAATATGTTTCTATTAACTTATTGGTTTACACTTGATTGAGGAACGTGATTATTTTGATTAATTCCTGCCAGCTATTTGATTTACATCCACGTGTTGAAGACAAGAACCGTGAACGTCTGTCGTCTTAATCACTTGAATGTGTAAATTTTCATTGAAAATATGGAGTTGGAATCTAGCAAGTAGTAGCTATTGACTCCGTGACCTTACTATATGACTGAATGAAAGGATCACGCTAAAATTAAAAAATAAAATCACATCTTGTCACTGTATAACACCACTCACTACAGAAGTGTCAGATTTTCCACATCTACATATTATAGTAACTGACCATGAAATTTTTTGCAAATGTTCATATGACAAACAACCTTGATACATCCACAGACTGAATAGAAAATCTTATCTCAGTTTTAGTGTGAATGATCTTTTTTCTAGTTAAAATTTTGGTTATTTTTTATAAGGAAAAAAAAAAAAAGAATATTTGACAAGTAATGATTAATGGAGCATAAAGTAAAACTCTCAAAATGGGACAAACAATTTTATCCTCCAAAGGCTCGAGGAAAACTTCTAGACTAAGGGGACTTGGAACACCACTTAGATATCCCCTCAGCCAATTTATTAGCCATAAACTTGTGTATCTAAATTGCATTTCACGTCATCACTACCCATGGTGCCACCGATTTGTCGCTTCCTATGGGGTACCTGTTCAGAGCAAACTAGAATGAGAAAATGAAAGAATGCGTATGAATGGAATACAGGAAGGCATATAAATCTATCTAACAATGATACTAAAACAACCATTCATGTTTGGTATTACATGTTAGTACAAGTTTCAGCATCAGTAAACTGCAACAAATAAATTATGAGACATCACAGTAGCCAAAAGGTTGTCTAACAACACCATTTTCCAATGAGCTTTAGCTCAAACAATACCTCCTACATAAGAAAGGATGGAAGGTAAGGTCGTGCATTCAAAACTCACCAAGTGCATGCATAAACTTACCAATTAAGATAAAAGCAACAAATTAATATTAAATAACAATAGCAAAATGTTGCAGAATCTAGTTCTCGTTTTTCATACATAAATTTTGGGTATGAAAATAAGGGAAGAGGTCAGCAAGGGCAGAATTTATTTCTAGGAGACTTGATTCTAGGTCTGAAGTATACCACCAAGAAACAAAATATACGGACAACAATTAGCAGAGTAAAGGTCAGAACACTAACAAACTGCACTCTTCCAATACCTCCTCACTTACAAACAAACATGTTTTTGAAGTTTGAATCATGTATTAAGTCATTGTAGCCCGCAGCTCCAACTTTCTATATCGGTAGAGCTTTTGGACAAAGAAGATCCTGCAATATGCAGATGCTCCAACAAGATGAGCAATGAAGGTCATGTTTCATTTATGAGTTTCCTACAAGGCCTACCTCCAAGGATTTTGTTGAAACAATCAACACGTAAGGCCATGAAAGGAGTGAATGAAATCAGTTAATGATTTAAATGGATGCAATGGTGTTAAGTAGTCACTAACTCAACACATCTTATGCTATCCCCCTCCCTCCCATGGGCACGCACACACACACTCTTCAAGCATAAGAGGAAGGAGTTTCCTAATATATGTCCAGTTGGCATCACACAATAAATTGAATCCTAGATTACCTGAATACCATCATATAGATCCTAAAGGCAACTATACTAGTTTAGGAAACCTTACCAGCAGAACTCTTGCTCCAGAGGACCTGACTATCAATAGCAGTGAGATGCTGATCATCAAGGCGCTTCCATGTTTTGATTGAATTGACTGCTCCCCAACCACCCTTTTCCATTTTCTTTAAATTCACTTCCACAACTCTTGCTCTCCTTGCCCATCCAGCCAGCCCATAAGCATGGTATCCAAATCCCCCAGCATAACAGAGTTGTATACCAGTTAGCTTACCACAGAAGTCATTGAGGTGATCATGGCCATTGAAAACAGCCTTCACGTCTCCTGCAGAGACCATTGTTGTGAAGAAGCCAGAGTTCACAGAAGCAGAGCTAATGCCTATGCCGCCCTCCTGTTTCACACCTGTGAAGTTTGTTTTGTCTAAACTTTTTAGTTCCGGCAAAGGGATGTGAAAGTATGCCAGCCCAGGTGCAGGTTCTTTTTGGGCCTCTGGCTTGGCCGTGTATGCTCTCTGCAATGAAAAATGGGAAATGGTTAATACACAATGTCCATTTAGGCAAAAGCTAACTCTCTTCATCCTAATTAATGTCTTGTTTTCAAATGGCATAATTATAAAGTGAACATGTATTTTGGCGTGTCTCAAGAAAGGAAAGTACGCCATTTAAATTGGGATGGAGAGAGCATAAGATATAAAAAAAATAATTGTCTTAATTTGCCAATAATGAAAATTTATGCTCAGTAAGTACCTGAAGCCTTTTCGAAGTGCGTTCAAACCAAAATTGTTGAGAAGGTTTGATCCAACCATAGCCAGGGATCATGGAGGGAACCGTGGAGTAATCGCCACTGTCAAGGAAGTAGAGATTAAGAACAGACTTGTTTTCAAAGCTAGAGCCCTCAACTCCTCCAACTTCCAGGTTGTAGTTTCCAAAGCCATCAATAACTCGTGCTTCCACTGGATTAACTAGAGACAGCGTGTTGTTTAACTTAACTATATGTTTCATTACCCCTTCCCTTGAGAGTGCAGATTCCTGATCATGGTTTCCCAAAACTGCAGCCCATGGAATGTTAGATGAGATTGCTGGTGCAAATGCAGCATCCAACGACTTAGCTGCATCTGTGGAATCACTCGCATAGATATTATCCCCTGTTACACATAAGCAAATGCTTCAATTGTTTGAACATGCTTAATAAGCTTAAGAAAGTGTCATGGGTGGAATTTGTAAGCATAATAGACTGCATTTTGTATTGCTATATGCCCCCAAAGTAAAATAATTAAAGATTAAACACAGACCAGTAAGATGAAACTAATCCATCTTTTATATATTTTTCTTCCAAATAGTCATTGGATGCATACTTACAAATTATGTTCTGTTCTGCCCCAAATGACCTGAATTTTTCATTCCAATTAGTTAATTGGTTCAAATCACCCCTTTATTTTATCTCATTCCAAATTCCAGCTCATTCCACTTCATTCTACCCATTTTAGTCAATTCCACTAAATTTCACCTAGTAAGGTGATTTCGGTCGATACGTAAACAAATCATTTTTTTTTCCCTAAACCCCTTTTTTTTTTAATTACTTCACTTTTTAGTTTTTGCTTTTGAGAAACTTATATTACTTTACTTACATTTGGCATTTTATTATTTTATTTTAACAATGTGTTTTTCTTATATACTTTTCTCACGTATGACATTTCTTTCTTCATTAATATACTCATATGTGACATGATATATACTTATAATATGTAAGGATGATATTAAGATAGACATTATTTGATTTTGAATTAATGATTTGATATGGTATAATTTCGTGTAATGTTGACTTAGGTGTGATATATATATATATATATAAAAACTTTAGTTGTATTCTCGAAATAGTACGCTAAAATAGATTAAATCCAAAGTGGGACTAGTACACACCTACAACAGACAAGACACTTACCAAGCGAAACTCATAATGGGGTATCACATGAAACATGCAATTGAATATACTCTCATGCTCAATACTTAAAACATGTAAATATTATAGAGAGAAAGAGAAAGGAGTTGGAAAACAAAAAGAAAACAAAGCAAAACAGGAATACCAGTGAAAACAATGAGATCAGGCTTCTCAGCATGGATCATGCGTTCGAGAAAGAAAGTGGTGTTGAGGTCAGAGCAAGTAGCCATTTGCTCCGGAAACACATTCTCACAAGGCGTAGTCTTTCCATCCGCATAATGCATATCCGCCACTTGCAGTATCTTAAAGCTCCCACCTTTCCCAAACCGTAGCGGCTTCTTCTTCTCAGCCAAGCTACAGATTGGAAACAAAATGAGACACAGTAGAACTACCCCCACGAAGAAATTTGAACCACCCACTACTTTCATTTTCTTTCTTGTTATAACTTTTGATTATTGATGATAGCGTTATTTTCTTTGTCTCTAGATCCAACTATCCCAGAAACTTTTCCTTCCCTTCTAAAATCTCACTCTGCTCTGCTCTACTGGGCTTTGAAGCAAGTCTCAGAGGTCATACATATATACTTATTTTAGACTCATAATTTGACTTCGTCAAAAAGTACATACAAGCAAGACTCCCATCAAAGTCCATACAAGCAACGCGTATTGTGAAACCGAAGGGGAAGTTCCGAAATTATAAATAATACATGCAAGTCCTCTGTTCAGATCACTGCTTACGATTTAGCCTGTAGGTGAGCCAATCAGCGTACTTGGAGATTCAAAGTCGTTGGTGGCAGTCAAACAGAGGCGGCTTCCGGTGTTCCTATGACTGACTTCAGAATCCCAAGTCAAGTATCCGTTTGGAAAAGCACTGCGTTGCGTTTCACGTTTTCTTCTTTTTCTTTTTTGAAAAGAGTTTTTCATGTTTTCAGAAGTGGGATTTCCAGGTCTAGTGCAAGTGCTTTATTCTAAAAAAAAAAAAAAATTAAAACTCCGTTTTATTATTCATATATTTAAAAATTATTTTATTATAATATTTTTAATTTAAAAAAATAAACGGTATCCAAATAGCACTACATTTTTAAAGTGTTTATATGTATATACAAGTAATTATTTTTAAACACCCTTACGGCCTTACTTGAGAATTCAAATATTTAGGTTCAACAATAATAATCTTGGCGCCCCTACACAATCATAATCTTTGATCCCTTAAATAAAATAAATATATAAAATTTCAAATAAGCAGCACTAAAATTTAGCTCAAATAACAAGAAGATTAGGCAAAACAATAACAATTGAACAAAAAAATTTCAACAAATAACCCGTTCAAAAACAAAAATAAAAATCTCTATCATTTATATCCGTAACCCATTCAACCCATTTCATAAAATTAGTTTCTAATTTCATTTTTCCTAAAAAACTACATCAAGAGAAATATTGTGAGTCGTGAATTCTCCTTGGCGGCACTTGAAGCTTTGCTCTCCTCAACTTTGCAATCAGAGCAGATCTACTCTCCTCGACAATGGCTCGCCCTCACCGTAAGTATCATCCATCACTCTCTCTCTCTCTCTCTCTCTCTCCATTTTTCAATTATGTATCATCATTTTAGACTTAATTACTTTTATCTCAGCAATTCTCATTATCTCCCATTAGTTCCATTTTGTTAGTAGAAGGAAATTGTAAGATTTCATGTATTTGCATTTTATATATTTATAGTGATGTCAATATATTCAAGTTATCTTTTGATTAAATTTTGTAACATTTAAGTTTCTTAATGACTATTCTAAAAAAAATTCTAAGCTTGTCGCTAGTGGCCATGGTGCCATCAATAGATTGTATCATTAAGATTCTAACCAAAATTATTGCGGGGTCTAATTGAAAAGGAGAGTTTATGAACATAGGATACTTATAGGACAGGAAAGCCATATGGGAAAGCCAGGACATCTTTATAAAAGATGATTTTACACTCAAAAACGAAGTTACAACTTGCAAGGCTTGACCATTCCACTTCCTAGTAGCATAGCAGCTATCTGGCCAATCATAAGAAGGCATGGAAAAGCCTCCACATTCTTTCCATTTGAATAGACGGCAAAAAGACAGGTCACTAATAAAGAGCAATTCTCAGGCAGTTATATGAATCCTCAATCATAGAGTCCTCAATCCTCAATAGTTACCAGTATTATCTCATACCCGTTTCCATACTTACTAGCCATCCACAGTATGCAACTTTGAGCAGAACCAACAGTAGCACTCCCAGCAAAGAAAAAACTAGTCAGCCCTGTTCACTGTAAATAAGATCTAGTACCCAACCATAATAAGCTAAAGCATTTAAAAACTCAAAAGTCCAACCTTCAACTTACTACAAAAGTGTGCTCTTGTTGTCCTATGGTCAAGCTCAGAGAGCATTTGAAGCTGCCAAGGATATTCATGATCTCGCTGGTATTGCGACTATTTTGTTAGACCATCCTTATCACTTGGATTCACTGATAACGATGGTGGAATATTTCAAGTTTTTGGTGAACATCAAATGTCCACAGATGCTATAACAAAGAGTTTATATGACTTGTAATGTGTGTGGGATCCTATGTTCACTACTTGGCAGGGTATTTGCCAATTATTATTCAGCCATGAAACCAACAAATAGCTATTCTTAGCACTTTTCACTCACATGAGAAACATGGATAGACGTGGTTGTCATCTGTCTGCTCTGGAAGTTTGTAAACTGTCGCTGTCATTGGATTCGGCTGATCCAATGGGTGCCATGTTCTGCATTGACTACTTATTTTTTAGGGCAGAGGAGTATGCATGGCTAGAACAGTTCACTGAGGACTATAAAAATGGCAACTCCCTATGGTTGTTTCCAAATTTCTCTTATGCGCTTGCTGCTTGCCAGTTTTATCTTGAACAAGAGGAATCCTCGAAAGATTCTCATGTGGATAATACAAAGGCTACTTCGAACAATATTATGAAGCAGGCTTTGATGTTATAGTCACACAACCGTGCCCAATATGCCCACCCCACATAGGATCCCAATCTTCATTTGCTCAAGCTTCTAAAAAAAGAAATAAATAAGCTACTTTAGCCACTTTTGTCTACATCAGAGTGCTTGTCTGAATCAATATATTTATTTATGTTGGCTTCAAATGCACAAAGAGAAGCTCATAGCATGATTTCTCACTCAGGCATTGAAATCCAATCTAGTTGATATTTTGTATTGTACAACAAACAACCAGCTAAAAAAATCCATATACTTAAATATTTTGCTTCACCATTCATTTATAAAAATTAATCCCTCTTGTAAATTATTGTTTGAAAGGAGCTGTATAAATCTTGTTTTGCATCTCTACAACAGTACATGACAAGAAAGCTAAATCTTCTACAAATACCAGAATAGAACTGTTATAAACCTTGAAAAAAAGCAGAGAATAAAGTTAACTTCTTTAGCATACGCAGAAAGATTTTGTACAATATCATACAAAGATCTATTTGGCCAAGTACAATCCATCATTTTTTTTCCTTGAAATAAAGAAATTACATAGGCAAGTCTTGACTCTTGACATATCAAGGCAGGAACACACAATATAAATACTAATGCTGATAAAGAAAACTAACAGAGCTTACAAACAAAATATCAAATCAAGTGCTTTTATCTTTTCCTCCTATTTTGGACGACTTGAACCAAGGTATCCACACAGAAGTTGTCTTCTGGTACAGCCTGTATGCCTCAACTCTGTATTCTTGTTTCAGCATCCGCTCCTCCACAAGTTTAGTCACGTAAGCTAAGCACATACTATTGATAAGTGCTCCAACAAAGGCCCATCCATGCCCCAGGTTCCATGCAAATATAACAAGTCCCCACCACCACAACTGCTCTCCAAAGTAATTTGGATGTCGCGAATAATTCCACAAGCCCTTGTCAAGGTTGAGCACCACTGGCTTTCCAAGCTCCTTTAGTTTGTTGTTTCTAGTCACAAATTCATGGAGTTGAGTGTCTGCAAAGTATGCGATAACAACACCACACATACAGACAATGATTGCAACAAAATCCCAATTGTTCAATGGCATATCGACTGAATGAACAACATACAATGGGAGGCATACTCCAATCAGAAATACCTGCAAAAGTTCGAACAACCCAAAAAAGAAACAGTTAAACAACGCATCCACATATTATCTGGTGGCATAGTATAAAATATGAGACTAAATTACACTTTTGACCCTTAAAATTTGAGATTATTTTCATTTTAATCCTTAAGTTAAAATTTTTGGAAATACGCATAGGTAAAAAAGTATGTGAAAATAGGTTAAATGTTGTTTAAAAACTGAAAACATATGTCTAAACACATATATCAAACATGCCCAAGTTTTGATCCATCAAGCTTGATTCTGTTTTCAAAATGGTCATTCTGTCCATATTTCTGACTAATCTAGCTGTTAAGAGAGAAGAAAACCAAAATAAACTACGCCATTTTGTTGACACTTAACGGTCAGATAAGTCACAGAGATGAACCAAATTGAGATCAAAATTAGCGGACCAAAATGGAAAATCTCAAACTTTAAGAGTGAAAAGTATAATTTAGTCGAAATAATTAATAGAAATCCCCCATTCAGGCAATTCATCAAGCAGTTACCGAGCATTCAGATTCAGACTTAAATCTTTTAAGCTCATCAACTAATGCAAATGACTAAACACTAAATTTACCTGCTGAGAGGCGTAGACAGCGAAGAATGAAACCCACCACCAGTGCTTTCCGTACTGTCGGCTCATATCAGTGAACCTCCAGTCCTCCCTAGCGCCCCACTGCCAATTTTCACGTCTGAAGTAGTTATGGCTTAGCCTTAAACTCCACACCCAAGTCATCAACATTGCGATCCTCGACCTCCACCAGTTATAATGGCCCAAAGGGTGTGTGGCATAGTAATGAACAAGCATCAAAGGTATCACCGTCCAAAACGGGTCTATCATCTGCAATTCGCAAACAAAGAAAGTCAACAGGGTAAGAAAAAAAATTGAAAAAAAAAAAAAAGCAACGATTTAACGTACGTACCCAGTGGCTCCTCTGGATATGGCTGATGACCCAGAAGAGTACATTGACGTTGAGGAAGAAGAGGGCATTGGCTAAAAGAAGAGGGTGGTGATAACACCACGTCCAAAGGTTAGCCAAAGAATGCGGATCACTCTCACTTTCAGACCCACTAGTATCACTATTGTTGATGTGGTTAAGGAATGAGAGGTAGAAGAGTATAGAGGGAAGGGGAGCTAAGAATGCTGTCACAACATATTTCAGGTTACTATGGCCATGGCCACATCCACCAAAACCCATGGTGTTTTGTGCTAGTATAGCTAGAATTGGCTGTTGTTGCTGGTAGCTATAGCCCATAGAGACAGGCTATTTAAATAGCACAAAATCTCATTACATACTTGTTATTGCTTGTTACCGTAAATATTCTTAAATCGTATTTTTAAAACACAATTTTATTCTATACGTAAGTATGGGTGAGATAAAATTGTATTTTTAAAATATAATTTTAGCCTTTGTGGGTATGTGATTAGCGTACAATAGCGAGAATGTGATAATTAGTAGTCTTTAAATAGGAACAGTGGCAGCTCTTTGTTGTCTAAACTAATGGTTGAAAATAAAAAGTTGACCCAACATGATGGATAGAAAGATTAGCATGAGTATTTCTTTCGGCTTTGGTGGCTTCGGCACCCCAGTCCCCTCAACACTTGGTCACCTAGTAGGTAGGAAGATCGCGCTGCTGGGTCCAAATAATGATTAACCATGTCTAATCCCAGCTTGTTTATCCAATGCTTTGGGAATCTTAATCATTTGATCAATCCAACCATTCCATTAAAATAACATTGTCTTCTTTCCCTGTTTCAAGCCTTTTTATTTTATCCTAACCTTTACTCGGTAACTATTGTGTAGGTTTTTTTTTTTTTTTTTAAGACTATAAACGAGTCAAACTTTGTTGAATAATGAGTGTTTAAGCTTAGCTTGACAATAAAAATAATGTTTAAAATTTACTTAAGCATGAACCAAACTTATAAATGATGTTTAAGTTCTAGCTTGTCAAAAAGTCTAAACCTTGAGCTCGGCTTGATTAATGAATTCAAACTCAAACTCAAACTAAATATCAAGTTTTTGAACTGGAGATTCAACATTTGTATATTATCAAGCTCATAACAATCTTATTATCAAGCTTATTTGGATTAGACGAGTGATCCTAACTCTAATTATTAGAGTTATTGTAAGATATAAGTTTAATTGTCAAGCTCATATTAAACTTATTATCAAACTTCTTCTAAAAGGAAAAGAAAAAAACTTATTGCCAAACTCATAAAGGAGCCTAAACTTAGCTTATTTTGTATCAATTCCTAATGTTCGCAAGACTTTTCATTAATTTTTATTTTATTTTTTTGAACTAGGCTTATTCATTAAATATCTCAAAACTAAAGCTCAAACTTAATTTGTTTAAAATCAAACAAACACAAACAAAATAAAAATAAACACTATATTGTATGGTTACTATGACTCTTTTAGGTTTTGCACATGTTATCGTCTCATATCACTAAATATAAATTTTGAATCTAAGGAATAACTATTATACTTCTTTTGGATAGGTTTTCAATATTTTTCCCTCTCTTTCATCTTAAAAAAATGTACTAAAGGACTCTGTTTAAGATAGGTTTGGATTGAGCTTATTGAATAAAAGAAAATTCCTATCATATCCATTTAAAAATTAAACTTTGAAACGCGGAGATGTATCTGCCTCTCCTTGCAAAATTTTAACATGCATGCTTCATAAGTGCCACTACAATTACTCAAATAGCATGCGAGAAACAAAAAGGCCCCTGTCAAATCCAGGTTGAAGGCAATGGTTAGCAATTGAACTTGAAGCCTTGTACCATCTAGATTAGACTCTGACATTGACAATTGACAAATGACAATTAAACAAACAGCAATGATAAGGTGCTTCTCTAATGCACACCCCAAATCTAACAAATCCCGCACATAAAATATAATTATGAGGTCGCTACTACCATGCTTGTGGTGTTTATAATGATGTTTGCAGCCTCCAGTGGTGTGCCTAATCATGATATATGCTCGAATCATTTCACATGGCACCCACATTACATTCTATAAACTTAACCTTGCTCCTCAGCCCTTGGTCCCCCACTCTCTCCTTCCAAATTTCTCTCTTCTTTCAATTTCTCTCACGGTTGAAAGAACACAAAAAGCAGTGATAAATACTCAGGAGAAAATGGACTTTTGTTTTTATTTTAAAAAAATTTAGTACAATGTCTTTGTTTTAGAACTATCAAATATCGTGTCTTTATTTTTTTAACTCAATTTTAATAAAATCAAGTTTAATATAAAACTCGATGTTCTCAAAATTGAATTATATGTAAATTTTTAATTGAAACTCAACGTGCTAAAGTCGAGTTTCACTTAAAATTTTTAAAAAAAAATTAAGTGGCAAAATATGTATAGAACTCGGCATTACTAATGTCAAATTCTACTTATAACTCGATTTTTTTTAAATCGAGTTTCAAATCAGGGACAGGATGCTTAATAGTTTCAAACTAATGACATTATGCTAGATTTTTTACAAAATAAAGGCAAAAACTCATTTTCTCCTAAATACTCACCGTATACGGGAGACAATTAAAATTATATTTTTAGTTTAAAAACAGGAACTTTTATTGTAATTATGAAATTGTATTTTGTACGCACCATTTCAGGTGAAGAATACACGAAAATGTATAACTTCAGAATGTGCAATAATAATAGCCGAAAGAAAAAAGAGGCATTACTACTATTTCACTTTACGGTGCCACGCTTGAAGTGGACTTTGGAGGGAACATGATCACTACTCACAGCACTTCATGAACTTAAACGGCACAAACCACGGTCCACAAAAGTGGGTAATTATTTATACTTGTATTTTAATTTCGTAGCATGCATAGGTCGGCGGATTAAAACCTCTTTTGCTTTTAGCATGCATAGGCTTGACTCTTGAGGGTGTAATTGATATTATTGGTCCCAAAAAAAAAAAATTGATACTAGTAGTGATTCTAGTGAATGGACCTGATCCCAACAAAAAAAAAAATCCAAATATGGTTGCAACATAGGGGTCGGGCTTTGACTTTGCGGCTGTGAAACTGTTAGTCCAAACTCAGATAGGGGGCTTGCAGGTCCTGAATATTACTATAGGCCTTTTTTTTTTTTCAAGTTCAGCCCAGCCAGAGCTTAAGAAATTATGAGCGCAATGAGTACTGGGCCAATTGGTGGGGTTTTGAGGGTAACCTCACCAACTCAAATTACGAATCTCTCTATTTATTTCAAAATTGAATTAATACATTTTGTAGTTTAGATTAAAAATGTAAATATGTTTATGGTGACATATCATGTAAAATTCGAGTCCACTAAATAAAAACAAATGATTATTTTAAATGACAGTAACATTACACCATATACTTTGAATTTGGTATATACTAATTTTTGAACTATAAAATTCATAATATTGACTCTTTTAATGTTTAAAGCAAATGATGAAATAACGTTGGGTATGTTTAGTTTTTCACATAACATGATGCCACGTTATTTTTATCATCTCATGTGGCATCATTTTATTAGATAAACTTGTTGATGTTTATTCTGACAAGAAGGCCCAATGGCAAGAAGAAACCCAACAATATGGGAGAAAAAAAGTTAGTAAATTGAGAAGAAAATCATTAAGCTTGAATGGCAGGAATAATGGATCATAGGCTCAGAATGTAGCAAATGGGCCTCAAAGAAAGCAAACGGGCCCAAAGGAGCTCAGAGAAAGAAGTAGTAAACCTATGGGCAATATGAGAAATAGAAAATAACCAAAAATGGGCCAAAGAGGCCCGAAGCAATGAATTAAGTGAGTAAGAGGTTGATAGAAAGCCTATAAACCCCAAAAGTGAAGGATATGGTAGTTTGGATCGAAGAAGCCAAAAGATTTAGTAAAGGCCCATGGGAATAAAGAATTGGAATGGGCTGATAATATACAAGGAAAGGAAATGGGCTGAGGAAGCTCAGTAGCAATAGGATGGGCCGAGGAAGCCAAAAGTAGCATGAATAGTGAATATTAGCCCAATGATAATACTAGGTCACTGGAATTAAGTAAAGGGAAATAATACAGCAGACCCGAAAGAAGGCCAGCAAGCACGGGTAAACAATGACATAGCAAGAATGATAGAATAGTGTGACAGAAGTACTAAAGGGCTCGCTAAAGGAATAAAGAATGAATTAGAGAAAGAAAAGCCCACAATCAAGTAAGGCTCATCCCAAGAAGGAAGCAAGCTATAAAGAACAAAGGCTCAGAAACTCATTCACACCACAAGAAGTCAAGAATGAGCAATAGAATACATAGACAAGCCCTTAGGTCATGGCAAACACGTGAGCAGCAGACAAGCAATGGACATACAAGGAAATGGAGCACACACAAGGTTCAGGCACTACCAACTTGTACCCAACCAATACAAGAGTGGTGGGCCATGGGCTAGAGGTAAGAGAAGATATAGTCTGGGCGTGGAGAGAAGGAGAGAGCCTATTCTAGGGTTCTCGCTCAAACCTTTTTGGGGGAAATGTCTTGCTAGAATGAAATACCACCCAAAATAGGGAAAGATGAGTTAGAATCACTAAGTGCATGCCATGAAAGATAGTGAGAGAGAATGCCCACCCCTATCCAAATGGCAATGTCACGCTGAGTAAGCAAACAAAATAAGATTCTTTATTTGGTAATGGGATGTGGCACGACCAGTACAGGTAAATGGTGCTAGCTGGGCAACTGATAGATCAGTGAGTGGTCTAGAAGGACACCCACATCCACACCCACACCCAAACAAAAGTGGTTAAAGGGTAAAATAGTAAAAACCCTTCATGGCAGATAGCATAAAAGGGTACTTTGCCATGCACAGTGAACAACAACAACGGGAAATATCATGAGAACACGGAACAAGAGAGTAAAAATAAAGCAGAACACTTAGAAAGAAAGAGAAAGAAAAAACAGAGAGTATGCAAGAGTGTGGTAGCAGGCATGTACCAATAAGTTAATCCATTCTCTCCCTCCAAAAGCCTACCCTCTGATGAGGATTAAGGAATTTGAGCACAAGCCATTTAGTTCCATTATCTCAAAGTGGGTAATTTCCGTGGCAAGATCTCTTTGTGAGGTTACCCACATTGAAGAAGTGGTTCCCTTCTTGGACTTAACTCCGTAAGGCAACCAAACACAACAGACTAACCATCCTTTCTTTCATTTTATTGATTAAGCATTGGTGTTATTTCCCTTTATTTATTATTATCGTCGTATTTATATTGTATTTATATCGCCTGCACTATTTATTCCTTGTTTCACTCAGTATTCCCTATTTTCTGGCTGACAACAAACATACTTCATTTTATTGTTGTTAAATTACACCTATCTGCCATAATTTTCTTGTAACAGTTTATCTGCCATGGGTGAGTGACTAAAGTTCCAACAAAAATGGGTTTTAGTTTGAACACAAGCCAGTTTAAGGCGAGTTGTGATTAGGCTGATTTTGACTCTTTGACCCAGAACATTTGGGCCATAGTAGGGCAGAAGGTAGCCCAACCCGCAATCACAAAAAAGGCCCACCACAAAACTAAACACATGTGGTGAATTTATGTGACGCTTTACGAAAAATATGGACAGGGTGCCTGTTAATGCAAACAAAATATAATTTCAAGAGATAAAATCAAAAACTCCCAAATTTCAAGGTGTGTATCACACTTTAGCGACCCATAATAAAAATAATTTTTTTTTATAAAAAAGTAGCCTTGAGATAATGAATAAGATATATGCAAGTCGTTTTGTTGAAAATAAAGGCCAAAGAAAGAAACAAAGCTAGACCCGTCTCTCGTTTCACCAGTGCTACACGTCGTGAGACCAAACAGTGGTTAAGTTAAGACGTAGGCACGAAACGCAGCGGTTCAAGGGCAAATCCTTGTAGCAAGCAAACAAAGTATTAGCTGTTCGCAACGCTTTCTTTCTTCTTCTTGAGTTTCTTGAAGTTGCTGAGGGCTTAGCGATTATCTATCTGCCACGCACCGCCATTCCCTTTATTTCTTCATTTTCAGGTATCACTTCTCTTCTCTTCTCTTCTCTTCTTTATTGAAACAAAAAAAAAAGCTAATAATTCAAATCAATTAGGAAAACGAAAACGATGTCGGCTCGATATCTGAAAAAGGTTTTGAAACAACAAGAACAACAGCAACAACAACAACAACAACAACAAGAAATTGATGATGATGATGAAGAAGACCATCTGAGAGGCAATCAATCTGACTTGTCTGGTACTCGTCCCTCAATCAATCCCTTTGACCTTCTCAACGACGATGACCAAGATGACCCTGATCAGGTACCAGGTTGCCCCCCCCTCTTTTTATTTTGAGCTTTTTCGATTCAATTTTGTAACTTTAATTACACATTCGTTTTTTTCATGCAATCTTATTTGTACGCTAATTATATGAGGCATGGAGTAGAGTACATTGTAATTGTGTTCCTTTTTTTTATTTATTAAGTTAAGATTGGATTTGGAATCTGTATTTCCTTACCTATGTACATGTTTATGCAAAAACTTCAATACCAATTTAGTATCTTAAATAGTACAGATGTTGTTTTTTTGATTGGTAAGTTACACACCCACCTAGCGGGTTCAATTCTTGAATCCTTTATTATGATAGGGGAAAGCGCCATTTGAGCTCAAGCTCATTGGCATCATAAAAAACCAAATATTCCAGCAATGCGTCTGCGTCTGCGTCTGCTGGCTTTAGCTCTTAGAGTTAGATGCCACTTTGTGTCTTAGATGCTAATGCTTCGTCCTTGTCTTTTGATTTTTTCCGGAGTGAATACTTCCCCCTTTCTAAATAACACTTGTCTATTTCTTTTTTGTTCCTTTTTCAAAAAATTTGGTGGGTGCAGAAAGGGAATTATGTAGCATCTGGGTTTCGTTTGTTTTGAATTTTTAATAATCATTTTGGTTGCAGGGGGATGATTCAGAGGTTGTTAATGAACCTTTGGAGGTAAATAGTACTAAGGAAGAACCATCTGCATTGGAAAATAAGGTTGATGTGGTTTCGACATCCAATCAAAAGTCCAAGAAAAAGAAAAAGAAGAGAGGCAAAGAGGGTTCTCTGTCGAGTGCGGATAAAGTAGAAAAACCCTTGGATGTGATTCTAGAAACTTTATCTTTGGAACCTAACTCTTCTGGTCACCAAGGTGGCCCTGCAAAAGCCAAAGCTGCAAATGCAAAAGATGGGGGCAAGCTGGTTAAACAATGCGTACTACAAGTGGATTCCAAATATTTGAATGCTGAGAATGAGCTACGAAGAATATTTGGTTCTAAGGTGGTGAAGTCATTTGAGAAAAGTCATCAAGCTGGCAGTTCTAGACAGATACGAGGTGGACGTCGTGGGATCCTTCCTCATAGAAAGACTATTCTTGTCACTCCATCTGACCACTGGCCTCGCTGGGATGGTTCTGTGTCCATGGAATTCCTGGAAACACGGGATGGATACCACTACTTCAGGTAAACATCATCATCTTCTTCTTCTTCTTTTTGATGTGGGGGAAAGAGGGGGGGGGGGGGGGGGTGTTGGTTGTTGTGAACATCATATTTTATTTTATTTTCAGTAAGTTGTAAACATCATCCTTAGTTGCATAGTTGTGATTTTTTATTTATTTTTTTCAGTTATTGATATGCTGATACTCCTGCTTCACCAATCTTTTGTAACCAATTGGAAAAATGCAAGTAGTACTGTAGTACCATCACCTTCATACGTAGATTAAACTTACTCTCAGCTTTTGATGGACACTTAAAAGTAATTTTTGCCTTCTCCTAGTGCTTGTAATTTAACATGGTGGATGCTCAAAGTTAGGATTTAGTTGTCCCCCCTCCCCCAATTATCAAATTATTGAAGGTTAGGGTTCATTTGTATGAGTTGTGACTAATAGTCTCATTTCTACTTCATGCTCATATTCCATTGTTTAATTCTTTAAATTTTAATTTTAATTCAAAATTCTCCTTTCCTTCTTCATATTTTTTCCTGCAATGCATTCCTGATTTAGAGTAATGAGCAGATGTACATGATCAATATCACAATGTTTAGGAACATTTGACCCCATAGCAATTTGTTTTAATTTCTTCATGCACCCTAATTTTGCCTTTTGTTCTCATGATGTAGATATGTACATTCCTCGTCCTATGGTCAAGCTCAGAGAAAATTTGAAACTGACAAGGCTATTCATGATCTCAATGGTATTGCAAGTATTTTGTTACACCATCCTTATCACTTAGATTCACTGATAACGATGGCGGAATATTTCAAGTTTGTGGGTGAACATCAAATGTCGGCAGATGCTATAGCAAAGAGTTTATATGCCTTGGAATGTGCGTGGGATGCAATGTTCACTCCTTTGCAGGGTAATTGCCAATTAAAATTCAGCCATGAAACCAACAAACCACTATTCTCAGCACTTTTCACTCACATGAGAAATATGGATAGACGTGGCTGTCATCGGTCTGCTCTGGAAGTTTGTAAACTGTTGCTGTCATTGGATTCAGATGATCCAATGGGTGCCATGTTCTGCATTGACTATTTATCTTTGAGGGCAGAGGAGTATGCATGGCTAGAACAGTTCTCTGAGGGCTATAAAAGTGACAACTCTCTATGGTTGTTTCCAAATTTCTCATATTCACTTGCTGTTTGCCGGTTTTATCTTGAGAAAGAGGAATCCTCAAAAGATTATCATATGGATAATACAAAGGCTACTTCGAACGACCTTATGAAGCAGGCTTTGATGCTTTATCCCTCTGTCTTGAAGAAACTTGTAGCAAAGGTACCTTTGAAGGATAGGGTGTGGACAGAGATACTAAAGCATGCTTTATTTCGATCAGATGAAGCAGGAATCCCGTCGTTGGATCACTTGATTAATTTATATGTGGAGAGGAATTACATCATTTGGAGGCTACCAGATCTGCAAAAATTGCTCAGGGATGCTGCAAAACAGGTTATTGAAACACAGGAAACTAATAGGAGTGAGGCCAAGGATTGGGCTTGTGTGAGAAAAGAAGTATTCTCCTCTGAAAAAAATGAGTGAGTATCTAAATTTATTTGCATTGCAATTTTTTAACTACAAGTCTACTCTTTGCTATGTAATATTTTTGGTAGGCATAGTTGTGTGCTAATTTATCCATTCCAGAATACTGAATAAATTCATAGGCTTGTATCAAACAAATGATCTTGCACTAGGCCTAGAGTCTAAGATAGACCTGGTTCTTATTCTCTTACATTAGTTAGGTTTGTTGTATTTGGGAATATGGTTGACATGTTTTTCTTGTTGCTAGGTATGGCCATTTATTGGTTTCAGATTTCTCTGATTCAATGCCAACTATTCCACCTGAAAACCTGCAAAATTTCATAGTTGACCCAAGGATGATGAGGGAGGGTATACAGAATGAGATCCAAGATGCCAATCCACCCGGCAATGGCCGTGCTCCCCGTGATGTTGCAAATCGGAATGCATTAGCTGTCTTGTTCGAGTCATTGTTACCATGGGTTCATTATGGGGATGGAGATGGAGTTGATGAGGATAACCAACCTAATGGGGTTGACCAAGGCAATGAAGAATAGAGTGTCAACGATGCCAAAAGTTTTACACACATTGTTAATGGCAAAAAGTATCTGCTTCGAAAAAGTATCTGTTTCGTATATTGCATGATAAGGGAATTAATTGTTTTAGTCTTAAGTACTGAATTAGAGACATGGGTCAGTTGCTTGTAAGTCTTACTGGCTAGAAGTGAGTTTAAAGGGCTATTCTTTAGAAAAGTTCCATACTCTATCCTTCCCCCCCCCCCCCCCCCCCCACCCCACAAAAAAAAAAAAAAAAAAAAAAAAGCATTAGACATCTACCATGTACAAAGCTATATCTAGGAAAAAAAAAAAGCATTAGACATCTACCATGTACAAAGCTATATCTAGGAAAATTGTTGCCTAGTTTACCATTCTTTTAGCTAGTACACTGGAATCTACGACCCTTTCTATGCAAAACGTATTCTATCAAGGGCCATGGTTGGTTCAATGTAAAATATTTTTTAAGTGTAAAATATTTTAGGTGAAAATATTTATAGGTGTTTGGTGGTATTTTAAAAAATATTTTGGAAAATATTTTTTTAGTGTTTGGTTGTGTTCTTGAAAATACCATAGAAAATACATTTTTTAGTTGTTGTTCACATTTTCTTAGCATCCAAACAAATATATATCATCATTTCTCAACAGAGTTACATAAAAGAAACAAAACCCAAAAAAAAATTTCATCAAATCCCGTCAAGTTGAGAGAAGAAGGAAGAGAGAGAGGCGAGACAGCGCGATTTTCAGGCGACGGCGAGATCGTGCGATCTTAGGCGAAGGCGGGATCACGCGATCTCAAGCGAAGGCACAGTCCTGTGATCTCAGGCGGAGGCAAGATCACGCGATTGGGGGCGACTGGGTTTGATCAGAGGCTAGATCGCACGACGAAGGCAATCTTTGCTTCATCGGGTTGGGGCGCGATCTCTCTCTCTCTCTCCTCTCTCTCTCTCTCTCTCTCTCTTTTTGCGCGTTTGAGTTCGAAAATGGTTTGAAGTGAAAAATTGAAACGGAAATAAATTTACGGTTTAAGAGGCTTAATTTTATAGTTAACATAAATGATTTTCCATTTGACTTAGTTTTCCGGGCAAACCAAACACCCCTAGTGGAGGAAAATATTCCCAAATTTTGTTTACACCCAAAATAAACGCAACCTAAATTGCGATGTCAAAGGTGTTGTTTATTTTGACGTAAAATATGGGGATATTTGGTAATGTTATTCTAATAATGTTATTTGTATTTTTTTGAAAATACGTGTGAGTGAAAAAATGTGTGAAAATACATGTAATATTGTTTAAACATTAAAAACTGTTGTTCTAATTACACTACCAAAACAGTCCCTATGTTTTTAGAAAAATGTAGTGTCTTATGATATCTGTTGTGATTGAAAATTTTAATCAACTAAAAATTACATTGAAATGATAGAAAATGTTTTACAACCCCCTAACAGTCTGGACTTACATAAAAATAATGTGTGTGTATACATGTGTGTGCGCGCGCGCGTTCCTTGGGAGTAGATGAACTCATCAAGTTGTAGATAATTTCTTTTATTTTTCTATTTTAATAAGGTACTGGCTTTTTGGATCACCTGCGTGTGTGGTTTGGATCAACTTTGTGCACATGGTTCCAAGTTCATCTTTTGCAAAAAGATTTAAAATTCCTATGAATCTTTTCACTTTTGCACATTTAAAGCAACCACATCATCAGTTGATCTAAAATCTTTTAAAATAGAAAAAACTACCAATTTTACACATTTTGAACAAAAAAACACCTACATTAGTGAGTGTAAAAATGTACAAAATTGTGTAAAACCATCTACGAGCTACAGTAACTGTGTATATTTACACGGTTACTGTAGCTCATTTATTTATTATTTTATTAATTTCCGTTCGCTCATTTTTTTTCTCTTTTCTCTGTGCTCAACAAACCCAGTAACTACTCATCTTCTTCTTTTTCCTTAGATGCACACAGAGATACACTTACTCAAAAAACACAAATCGGTGCTTGCTCAACATACATAGAGATACACTTGCTCAAAAAAAAAAAAAAAAAACACAGAGATACACAGATCGAAGCTCGTGGGTCTTGCCTGATCGGAGCTAAGGAGATTTGAGCTTGTGGGTCTTGCTTGATTGGATCGGAGCTCGTGGTGCTTGATTGAATCGGAGCTCGTGGTGCTTAACTGGATCGGAGCTTGTGGTACTTGACTAGATCGAAGCTCGTGGGTCTTGACTGGATCAAAGCTTGATCGGAGCCTGGACCGTCTCCCGCACCAGCATGGATGGTTCGCGACACCCAGGAGCAAGGCCAGAGTGGTGGGGCGGGTGGTCACAGTGTCGGAGCAAGGCCAGAGTGGCCGGATCTGATTGAGAGAGTTGAGCGTAAAGAGATGGGTAGAGCGTAAAAATATGGGTATAGAGAGAGAGAGTGTCTATTTAGAAATAATGGGAGGAGAGAGAGAGCACGGGTATTAAAGGGGAGGTGGTTGAGAGATATAATAAAAAATTTAAGTAAATTGATTATTTAATTAAAAGAGATGATAAAATAGAAGAATTGATGTAGGTGTTTTATAAGAATGGATATATAAAATAGAAAAATTAGGATTTTAGTGTAAAATGAAAGAACTAATGTAATTACTCTTAGTTGACAAACTTTTGCTAATATCAATTTGGCTCAAATGATGAACTGGTAGAAATCCTACAACATTAAGGGCTTGTCTGTTAATGTTGTTTAACTAGTCATTTTTGTTATTTAAACAACGAAATATGTATTTTCATAATACTTTATCACTCACACTTATTTTTATAACACTTAAACAATATTATAAAAATAACATTATTAAATAGACCCTAATTTTTTTTGATGGTGGCAAGCGTAGCAACCCGAACGAGCTTTGATCAAAGTTTCTTCTTGATGAAAGTTGAAACTAAAAAAATGCGTCATAAAAAAATAAAAATAAAAATCTAACTTCACAGCTTGTGGACTGAAGTGTCACTTCATGGCTTGTGGACTATATTCTAGGATAAGACCAAATGTATGGTCCTCTACAAAAAGGTGATATATATCTAAACTAAATTTCTACCTTCAACACGTGGAGTGAAAAGCTACCTACTTTGCTAGTCTGCCATTACCTATAAGAACGGACTAAGATGAGAAAAATAAGGAGCTAAAGGAAAGCATAGTCTACCATTGTCCAAAAAAAAAAAGGGAAGAAAAAGGCTGAAAAGGTCGCCACACCAGGTACAAAAATATTTGAAAAGCTAAAAGTTGGTGATGGCATTAACGTGAAAGAAGTTAATGGCCCCACAAAAGGTACTGTACTTTCATTGTAGTTTTGGCTCATGAATTTGAAGAAAAAAAAAAAAAAAGAAGAGAAGAAGGTTTTCCAATTCTTCTATAAATCGAAGGGGACCTTCAACAAGCAAAAAAAAAAAAAAAAAAAAGCACGCACGCACGCACGCACAGAGTTAATAATAATAAAAAAAAGACAAAGACAGAGATAAAGCAACAAGTAAAAGAGGAACTCACAGTATTAGGTGAGAATTTTATTGGTCCATTTCTTCCTTAAATCTCTACCTCTTCTTTTTTTTTTTTTCGAACTTGACATAGTGTTAGGTGAGAATTTTATTGGTCCATTTCTTCTTTAAATCTCTACCTCTTCTTTTTTTTCAAACTTGAATTTTTATTTGGTAAAACAAATAGGATTGGGTTTTATAAGAAGTGATCTGTCCGTTCGGGTGAAAAATAAGGAAGATAGAAAATAAAAGAAGGAAAATAGAGTAGAAAATATTGTTTTTCACTGTTCATTTGGAGAAGGAAAATAAAAAGGAGAGAAAATCGAGGAGAAGTTTTTCTCTCCGGGCCCACATTTTTTTTTTTCTAAATCAAATGGACAATTTGGAGAGAAAAGTGTTATGGTAGTATTTTTACAAAAATACCCTATTTCTACCTAATTTTTTTCAACGTTCTTTTTTTTAAAATTTATTTTTCAACGTTCCTTACCTAAACGTTCTTTTTTTTCTTTCAACGTTCCTTACCTGATGTTACTCTCTTTTTTTTTTTCTTTTTTTTTTTTTCTGATGTTACCTGAACTATTTTTTTCCCCAATGTTACCTAATCTAATTTTTACATTATAATAATATAAAATTTATATATATAATGTGATAAATTTTATACTATGTAATAAGTACAAATAAATATATTTCTTACCTATTATGTAATAAGGGTATAATAGTTAATTTATATAAATTACGTTTTTCATCATTCCATTTTTATCTCTAATAAAAAAAAAAGTTTTTCACCCTCTCACTTTTTCACCCCTCCAACCGAACACACAAGAGGGAGAACTAAATATATTTCATCCTCTCACTTTTCCACTCCTCCAACCGAACAGATCCTTAGAGTCCGTCCGTTTGGGTGGAAAATAGGGAGGATGAAAAATAGAGAAAGGAAAATAGGGTAGAAAATATTGTTTTCCACAGTTCGTTTGGAGAAGGAAAATAAGAAAGAGAAAAAACTGGGGAGAAATTTTTCTCTCCAAGCCCACATTTTTTTTCTTTCCAAATCGGATGGACAATCCGGAGAGAAAAGTGTTATGGTAGTACTTTTACAAAAATACCCTCTTTCCACCTAATTTTTTTCAACGTTTTTTTTTTTTTTCAACGTTCCTTACCTGAACGTTCTTTTTTTTCTTTCAACGTTCCTTACCTAATGTTCTCTCTTTTTTCTTTTTTTTTCGATGTTACCTGAACTATTTTTTTTCCCCAATGTTACCTAATCTAATTTTTACATTATAATAATATAAATTTATATATATAATGTGATAAATTTTATATTATGTAATGAGTACAAATAAATATATTTCTTACCTATTATGTAACAAGGGTATAATAGTTAATTTATATAAATTACATTTTCCATCATTCCATTTTTCTCTCTAATCGAACAAAAAAGTTTTTCACCCTCCCACTTTTTCATCCCTCCAACCGAACACACAAGAAGGAGAACTAAATATTTTCCATCCTCTCACTTTTCCACTCCTCCAACCGAACAGATTCTTAGGGTATGTCCGTTTGGGTAGAAAATAGAGAAAGGAAAATAGGGTGGAAAATACTGTTTTTCACTGTTTATTTGGGGAAGGAAAATAGGAAGGAGAGAAAATTGGGGAGAAAGTTTTCTCTCTAGGCCCACATTTTTTTTCCTCTCAAATCAGAAGGAAAATTTGGAGAGAAAAGTGTTATGGTAGCACTTTTACAAAGATACCCTCTTCCCACCTATTTTTTTTCAACGTTACCTGAACGTTCTCTTCTCTCTTCTTCTTCTTTTTTTTCAACGTGACTTGAACGTTTTTTTTTTTTTTTAATGTGACCTAATCTAATTTTTATATTATAATAATAAAAATTTATATATATGATGTGATAAATTTTTTATTATGTAATGAGTACAAATAAATCTATTTCTTACGTATTATGTAATGAGGGTAGTCAATTTATATAAATTACATTTTCCATCCTTCCATTTTTCTCTCTAACCGAACAAAAGAGTTTTTCATCCTCCCGCTTTTTCCACCCCTCCAACCGAACACACAAGATGGAAAATTAAATATTTTTCATCCTCCCACAATTTTTTATCCTCCCATTTTTTCACTCCTTTAACCAAACGGGCCCTTAGGTACGAGTCCCTGACTCGTAAATCCTATTTAAACATTACCAAATAATTTTTTTAAAAGTTTTGGTTCAATATTTTCTCCACTAGAGTCTTTTACTCTACCAAATCAAATTCATCGATAGAGTCCTTGACTCTAGTATATTCTAATGGAGTCCTTGACTCTACCAATTGAAAAAGTCTTCGACTCTATCATTTTAATGGAGTCATTTATTCTACCAAATTAATGGAGTCGTTGACTCTATCATTTTAATGGAATCTTTGACTCTGCCAAATTAATGGACTCTTTGACTCTACCCCATCAATGGAGTCCTTGACTTTACTAAATCAATAGAGTCCTTGACTCCATTCCATCAATGGAGTCCTTGAATCCACCAATTTTTAATGGAGTCATTGACTTCACTATCAAATTAATGGAGGCATGAACTCTACCAAATAAATCTTGACTAATTCTTTGGGATTATTAATTCTTTAAACAAGATTAGAGTTAATAATTTTTAAAAGAAAATGACCATAAAATTGGGCGGGGGAAATTTTCCAATTCCAAATACGTTCACAATGATTAAGTTGCTTCAAAGGAGTTTTCTTTCCCTTAATTAAATTTGGAAATTTCAATCAAGATATTATTAAAACTCTGACAAATAAGCAAATAAAAGAAAGATAAATTTGCTCGATTGTCATAAAAGCATGATCCTTGAAACGAAAATCAATTATTTCACCCAAATACAAAATTATGTCAATACTTAATTAAACACCAAGTATTAACTTAAAGATCCATAATTTAAAGTTAGAAAAAACCATTTTTGAGACTTCAAATCTAGGATCCCAAAAATAAGATCTACAAATTGGCTTGTTCTCCCCAAAGGTACGTATGCAACCTAAATAAATTATTAAGTGCAGCCACAAATAAATAAAAACACATATCCCCTTAAACATGAAAATAAATAAATTTATGTACAAAGACAACATGGTTGGAATAAAATGGTATTCCCTTGAAATAAGGGATTGTAATGAAGAGATACATTATCTTGAATGGACATTACTCACATCAATAAAACTCATACGCCAAAAGACCTATGGGTGAAATTATGTTCGATGATTTATACATAATTTGACAATATTTGTTAAACATAATTTGACAAGTTTGTTAAACATAATTTGACAACGTTTTTCAAACATAATTTAACAATTTTTGTCAACACTTGTTCTTGTATTTTAATGAGTTTGAGCAGCTTGCTTAGAGTTCCATGCTCAAAACTTGCAAATTGAAGTTTCTTTCATTGATCTTTCCAATGATTCTTGGTTTGTGTCAATCCAATGATATTTGATCTTGATTGACCGCAATCAATTTTAGGGTCAAGCTTTCTTAGAAACTTTGTTGCTAAAAGTTTGGGCAATTTTTCATTAATTTTGCAACATCTCACTTGGTTCAAATATGATTGCAAATCATAAATTACCAATTTGAAAGTTTTTTGGTATTATTTAAGATAAAAACAAATTTGTTTTAATCGAACAATACGATTTCAAGCCAAAGTCCAAACAAATTTAGGCCAAACTTGGTCATATCTATTGATAGAATTTGACATTTCAATGCTCCATCAAGAAATGGATGTGTTTGGACCTCAATTAAGCCTGATCAAAATTGATGAGATTTGGTCAAAGTTGGTTTTTTTTTTTTTTTTATTTAACCCAATGTAGTCCAAGTGTTTGGCTTTTAGGATTTGCCGTTTGGCCATGATTTGATACTATTACTATTCCTCTATCCAATTGCAGCAAGTGTGTTTTATTACCCTCAATTTAAAATGCCTTGAGTACTAATTTGATTTTTTTAAAGTGTTTTTAGATGTTTCAATATATAGGAAATAATTTTGAAAATTTTGAAGAAGTCAAAATGGGATAATGACAACCTACTCAACTCATTTTATAATAAATTGATAAGATTTTAGATATTACTGTCCAATAGTGTACATAATAAAGTAATTCTAAAAATTATAGATGTCTTTTTTCTTTTCTTTTTTTGATAATTAAGTAAAAATTATAGATGTCTTAAACCAAATTGGATGAGCCTATCCGATTTGTATACGATGTAAAATAATCAAAATACATGGAAAAACACTTGGGAGACGGAAACACTTGTGGGGTTGGTGGTTTACGTGAAGCTTTCAAATTGTTTTGCATTCCCTAGTTGCCACAAGGCTATCGTTACTATCATTTTCCAACCTTTCCATTTTTATTTATTTTAGTTGAATTCCAACCTTTCCATTTGCTTGTATAGTGTTACTCGCATGACATAACACCTTCTCGATTAAGTATGCTTCCAAATTAATTAATAAATCTTTCATGGAAGAGATTAATGATTAATAATAAATAAGTCAACATTCACTGAAGATGATAATGACATAGAATTATGCTCATCAAAGAGTTGTTACATGTCTTAAATCAACATTGACATAAAGTTTTTTTTTTTTTTTGGGAGAAAGAACACCAACATAAATACTCGTAGGATGTGAGGGGTAAGGGTTGGAGTTCAAGTCTTTAGAAGGGAGTTTTACACACATATACTCTTAGATTAGGTTAAAGTAGAAATTCTATCTTATTTAAAAAAGAAAATCAAAAAATTGCAATGTTAACAACATTTTCACAATAAATCTCAAGCGGTAAGTTGTTACAAATTTTTAATTTAAATTTACCACTAGAATTACTTTGTTGCCTACTAATAATAGCAAATAACAACTTATATATATATATAATATATATATATATAGAGAGAGAGAGAGAGAGAGAGAGAGAGGAGAGAGAGAGAGAGAGAGAGAGTTTCAACCTATGACGTACGCTTTCTGATAATTGTACTCTTTGTTATTAGATCTATTACCTAAAATTTATTGTAAAAATGCTATAAAAATATTTTGAACGTAACATTTTAAAAAAATTAAAAAAAAAAACAAAACATTGACATAAAATTTTGTGGAGTCCAGGAGGGTCAAAAGAGGTCAACCTAGGCCTATCAGAAATCTCCTCCGCCTCCTCTCCATACCAGTTAGATTTCATTAATGAGAGAAAAGAAAAATATGGATAGGACCAAAAAATTTTTTGATTGAAGATGAAAAAAAATAAAAACAAATATATATATAAATTTTTCAACAGTGTTAAGAGCTTTGATTCTTTATGTAATAATTTTTTTTATTATTTTCATAAAATTGAATAATTATATAATAAACTCCACAATTTGATATTATTTTAAAGTTAAACTTGAAAAATTTTTAGATGCAAAAATGGTTAGCATGTAGTAAAAAATTATTATAATTTGATTATTTTATGAGTTTTAAAAATTAAATCAACACATGGTATTTAATTGCTAAAAACCATCACAAGAGGAATATAAATGGAATTTTGGCTGTAAAAAGATTAACATGACTTATATTAAAAAACTAACTAACAAATAAACGCAATATAATTTTATACTATATGATCTACTTATAAAAAAACAAAACACAACATAATGGATATTATATACTTTTATGGATCTTCCAACGTTAAAATACTAGTTACTATTCACATAAGTGAAATTTTATTGTGCATATTGGTCTTAAGTATTCACATGAGTGCTTTGTACATTTTACAAATCATATAAGATGTGTGTGTAATAGTGATTGTGTACAATATGTGTATCTACGTGTGTCTGAAGATGTATGGAGACATGTATTTTAGTTATAAATTTTATCTTGCCTAAATCTAAATTTTACTTTGTCGCTAATTACAGTTGATTGGAGATCATGTGTCATAAACATAACAGGGGAATAAATGTATCCTCACTAAAGGGTTGATAAATCACTACTACCTTCCATATTATCTATCAATTTGTAAATTTCTCAATAAGATAGTGACCTTGTGATTAATCTTGAAAATAAGAAACCTTATTGAAGGGGATAAAATAGCAAATGGACGGAGATAATGAAGACGGAACGATACCGTATTTGACACGGCTATGACGGTTAAGTGTTGCTGAGTATCCGTCTTGTATAAATTAATTGTGGATTCCACGTGGCTTGTCATTTGATATATTTCAGATGAGCTTTTGCTTTATCCCCACGCAAGCGTGCACACTTGGACTTCTTGCGGCACACGTTTGGGAAGACTCCTAAATGGAAAGGGGCTTGAGAAGGAAGTTGTATCCTAAAAGAAAGGTAATTCCACTCAATATAAATACCCTGGAAACCCTAGATATGGAGGTACGCATAATATTCTTGACTCTGGCACCCTAGGGTAAGAAACGCAAGATTCTAATTTGACCTTCGGAGGGTTTTTGGCCGGCACCACACTGGTACTCTCTTTAGGTCCATTATTTCCTTTTTGCAGGTATAGACTTAGTCGGAGGGATACTCGCAACTTACTGGTGATATTTTCGGCTTCATCACTTATATTCATGTACAATTGATTTGAGGCCGCATTTTATGATGCGAAGGTTATTACTTGTTAGTTTAAAACCTTCTATTTTGTTATTCAGCAACAAGCACACACACACAAAAAAACCTTCTATTTGTCTCTCTTAAGGTTACTCTTTCATTTATTACAAAAATTAATTTATTAATTTTCATTTTTATATGTGTGTGTTTTTGTTTATTTTTAAGTAGATAGTTGGGACATGGGAGAGGAAGAGAGAGAGATATGAATTTTTCTCCGCCTAGGGTGTTGCCACTGAGATTGGCCATTGCTGTGGAGTTCGACCTCACCGATGAGGTCGACTAGTGGAGATCGCATATGAGTTTGGGTGGTTTTTTTTTTTTTTTTAAAAGTTGTGTATTCCATGTGATTGTAGGTGGTTGTGGAGTTGGGTTGATTCCATGTGATTTGGGTTGTATAAATGGAGTCGATTCATCTCTTCATTTTTTTTTAGAGTTTTGTGTTGATTTTGGGGATTTTTTTAAAGTAGTATTGGGTGGTGGTGGCGGGCTGTGTTTACATATGGTGGTGGGTTTGTTACAATTCTGTGCTTGTGTTTGTGTATGGTGGCAGGTTTTTATTTTGTTTTTTTTTTTTTTTTATTTTTAAGTTGTGTATTCCATGTGATTGTAGGTGGTTGTGGAGTTGGGTTGATTCCATGTGATTTGGGTTGTATAAATGGAGTCGATTCATCTCTTCATTTTTTAGAGTTTTGTGTTGATTTTGGGGATTTTTTTAAAGTAGTATTGGGTGGTGGTGGCGGGATGTACTTGTGGGTGGTGGTGGCGGGCTGTGTTTACATATGGTGGTGGGTTTGTTACAATTCTGTGCTTGTGTTTGTGTATGGTGGCAGGTTTTTATTTTGTTTTTTATTTTATTTTTATATTGATGGTTTTTTAATGTTATTTTAATATTTTAATATATTATTTTAATGTATAAAATTGAAAAAATAGAAGATGTGATGTGCACTGAATTGTAAAATAGTATGTTACAATAATAAAATAGGTTTTTTAGTGTGTAAAAATGACATATTTATAGAACACCTGATGAGAATGCTCTTATAAAACAAATGTAGTTATTAAATTTAAAGTTGCATTGAATTTGGTAAGTAAGAGATTTTTTTGTCACACCCTAACAAGACTGTGAATGTCAACATATTTCACCTCATATATATATATATATATATATATATATATATATTTATCATCAATCATTAAAAATTTTATCAATTGAACTAATTAAAACAAACCCTTTTCATACCCGAATGTCTCTGTGGACAATAAAAAAGAATTTTGAAAAAAATAATGTCCCATTACATCTCTTTTCTCCTTTTTAACTATTCTTTCCGACCACGACAACTTTCATCGGTCACTTATATATTATTATTATTTTTGATTTATTGGAACAAGTAGGGCGTATATTTATAAATGATTCATTGAAAAATGGAATTATGTCAATAAAATAATGCATAAGAAGACATTAGGGTATTTAAAAAAAAAAACAAAGAAAGCAGATAAACTTTACAAAATTTGGTCAAACGCACATGGGACGAAGTGTATAAATTAAATCTAATGCCATTCTGTTTCTCAAAACAATCTAATGGCCCCATAATAATTGTGGTGCACTAATTGCAAATAAGTAGCAACAAGTTGTATAACTTTATTAGGTCCAATTTAAGGGCCCAAGTGTCACTCTCACTCACCGTCCGAGACCCCTCACTATCAACTGACAACCATCAAGTTGCTGATGTTTGTAAGAGAGGAGCTGCTATATGGTGTACCCAGCGCATATGCTGGGTCACTCACTGACGGATTTCACACCGGGCCGATTTTTGTGTGAGAGATTTAGTATATATACAGGTACAACATATAATTTTTTTTTATATAAAAAATTATATCTTTTTTGTTTTGAATTAAATACATGGCAGATTATCAATAAAAAAGAAAAAGTGGCAATTTCAATATCTTCTATAAAAAAAGAAAAAAAGAAAAAGAAGAGGAGTTCCAGTTGGCAATGAACGGTGACGCGTGCTTCACAAGATGAACAGTGCCATCTTATCTAACTTCCATCACTCATTTCATATCTCTTGCATTTGCATATTTCATAACCAATATATTTTTGCATATTTCATAACCAAAAATGCATTGGACACTATCGGTATCGTCTCATAATATATGTTTTACGTAGTTATTTTGTACTGCAGGAATATGATGCTGAATCGCTTTTGCTTACATTTATTTATATTCCAGAACTGTGATTAGCTTTTTGTCGTTTCTGATTTGATGATCTTTTTACGTTTGAACCTTTTATATTATGGGCTTGTCTTGCTTATGAAACACACTCCTCAACTTCTTCTTCCACTTTTTAGTTGAACGAGGTCTTTACCTTTTACCAAAAAAAAAAAAAAAAACAAAAGAAATTTCCATTTCAACTATTCGCACCCACTTGTAGCACTTTTTTAATTCTAGTACAAATTAGATTCTTGGAGACTGCGTATTTTTCCTGTACCACTAGGTCCACCACCGACATAACTTCAAAAAAAAATTAAAATTACAATAATAGTAGGGTGAAACTTAAAGTTTAAGTTAACGGATTGAGAAAATTATAATTATTTACACAATTTTCATCCGAACTTATTATATGATAATTGTGAATGATGAAAATATGAATCATAAGTATACATTACTTTTTTTTTTTACACCACTTACAATGTCACATGACAAATTGTGATAAAAATTGTAAATTTTATTGTGATTCTAGTGTTTTTCTTAACTTCCTTTTAGTTTCTATCCAATAATATTAGTGCCACACATTTTGCTATAATTATACTATAATTTATAATTTTTTCTTTACCATTCACAATTTACCGACCTACCATATAATAAGATAATTACAACAAAGTGATAATCACAACAAAATTTGTGAGAAAGTAGGTAACGTTATTGGTCTCTATTAATTAACATATTTTAATTCCACTCCCAATAAAATTAAAATGATATTTAAATTGTAGTAGATAATCTGATAAAGCATTAAAGCAATAAAGCCCCAAACAAACGAATGGGTTCGTTAAACAGTGCAGCTCTATAAATTTTTTTTTAAGGATGTTGATTAAGAAATTTAAATTATATAAAATTTAATAAAAAGACAATTTGAATATATCAACGTTAAAAAAAAATGCAAATACATGAAATATTACAATTTCTTTTTATACTAACAAAGAGAATAAAAAAAAAAAACTTAGAAAAATAAAGCGTAAATTGAAAATACTGATACGAGAATAAAAAAGTGATTACAACAATTTCATAACAAATTTTATGCAATAAGTTGTTAGTTTGTTATTAGTAGGTAAACTATGTCAACATTGAACTTAAATTAGAATTAGTAACAACTTACCACATAAGAATTATTGCAAAATTATTGTAAAAATTGTGTAGATATATCATTATTTTTATATTTATTGAACTCAAATTCAAAGAATTCTCAAAATAAAGGTGTTCATTATTTTTGTTAGGCAGTCAAAATATGTTAATTTAGTATATAATACATTTTTTAAAAGTATATACAATTTTTTTTTAAAATCAGAGGTCACAGAACATATTAATTTAAAATTAATTTTTTATATAATTTTTTTTTTTGCAAATATAATTTTTTTTGGGACAAGTAAAGGTGGTCCACTGGTCCTAGACATTGAGCCGCCGATGTCTTTAAATATTGAGTACGACGCACTCGTGGTAGTGGTTTTCGTTATTTCACTATTTTGTACCCGACAACCGATAAACACGTATGGTCCGCGGAAATAAATAGTAAAAGAAAGACTTAACAAACAAACAAACTAACAAACATACATACATACATGAAACATCATTAGTTTATTGAAAAAAAAAAAGTATCACATGTATAGATTTTATTATCTCGAGACAGAGACAAGAGTCGTAGCAGTGGTTCCAGAAGTCACTAAAAACTAACATGTTGCATATGTTGTTGTGGAGTGGCAGCAGTGCGATACAGACAGACAAGACTTCAAACACATATTGAAATTGTTGAAATTAAGCAGAGAGAGAGAGAGAGAGAGAGAGAGAGAGAGAGAATTCTAAGATAAGAATTGAAGGAGGAGTAAAGTAACGATGGCAGAAGAGGGTACAACGTTAGAGTACACACCAACCTGGGTGGTTGCAGGTGTGTGCACTGTGATTGTAGCCATTTCTCTTGCCGTGGAACGTGTCCTTCATTACGCAGGCGTGACTTTGAAAAGGAAGAACCAGAAACCCCTCTTCGAGGCTTTGCAAAAAGTCAAAGAAGGTCTTTCTCTTTCTTTCTTTCTATTATTTATTTATATACATATATATTCGATTTTCATTCTTCGTTTGTTTCTTAAAAGTCTGAATTGTTTGGCAGAGTTGATGCTTTTGGGGTTCATATCGTTGCTTCTGACGGTGTTCCAGAATGTGATAAATAAAATCTGTGTCCCCACCGACGTGACACGTCACATGCTTCCTTGTAAACGAGAAGGACATGAATTTGAGGAATCAACCATGTGTGGCGAGGTTCGATCCAATACTGTCTCTTTAACTCTCTTAAATCTAAATTTCGTCTATGGTAATGGTTCTGGTTTGATTTTGGTCACTGTATATATTGAATTGGTTTTGGAAAGTATTTATGGAAACTAATAACTTTAATAATGGCCAAAAGTTGAAACTTGTGATTTGCCATTAGGTCTTGTCAGACCCATAAATATATTATTATTATTATAATAATACGTTTTAAGTTTACGATTTTTGTACAAGATGTTCTCACTTTATGGTACACTTTGAATTCATTCATTCTATGATCTTAAGAATAGTACGGCAGATGGAGCCGTACTACAGCTGGAAACAAATGGAGACAATTTTTGTTACTTTGGATTCATGTTTGTCAATTTTTTTTTTTTTTTTCTGTTTACAGTTGAATTCATTGGAGACAATTTTCTAATACTTTGGATTCATATTTGTCAATTTCTGTTTGTAATTTTGTACTCTTATGGTGTTTTCCTAACTGTTTGTTTTTTTAGTTTTAAAATTCACAGTTTTTTTACAACTATACTTTTATATGACTTATTTTTTAAGCTCATCCAAACACGCATTTGGGTATTATACGTGCATAAGGGAATAGTCAGATTCTCAAAGAGGTCTGGATATTCTTGTTTATCGAAAATCACACATTTGGGTATAACTGCATTCAAGTTTTCAATAGTGACTTTCTCAAGGTTCATGCTCTGGATTTCAATAACTTAATTGATGATACAATGCACGTTCAGGAGAGAGGGTTGATTTAATTTAATATGCTTGTTCTTGTTGCTTTGAGTAGGACTAGCTGTCGTTGTCTTATCTGTTTCAAAATCTGGTTGTAACTCTCCTCTGAATTGAGAGCTTCTAGTCCATGAATCTATTTTGAAGTTTGATTTAGAATGGAGAGAAGTGGGGAAGGGAAGAATCAGAAAGAAGAGGAGGCAACATACTGAACAGGAAATAAGTCAACACTTCGCTTGTTTTTAAATCTATAACCTTCATTATGTGTATTGCGTTCATATTGATATTACTGTTGACAGAGATATCATTGGAAATTTAAAGACCTCATCAAGATATTCTGAACTGACCTTGAGGACATTTATACACTAACATTTCCTTCAATTTTTGGAACAGTTCACATATAGTTTGGTAATAGCCACCTCTTATCCTAGCCAATTTACTTTTAAATCTGATGCAATGAAATCAAACTACTTCATGGGGTATTCCATGCATTGCATTCTATATTGATTCAGGCATTTTATGATTTTGTTGGTGCTTTCTCTCTCTCTCTTTGGTTGGGGAAATTATTGATGTTATGTTGTTATTTATAGCTGCACAAATATACCATAATTATGTGCTCTAATTGTTTTTCCCCCTTATAGAATAAGGTACCATTATTATCAACTGAAGCGTTGCATCATCTGCATATCTTTATCTTCGTCCTGGCCATTGTCCATGTGACCTTCTGTGTTCTCACTGTTGTTTTTGGAGGATTAAGGGTGAGCATTTTATATGATTATTCAACTTCTTTGTGTGACACAACTATTGGTTTATTAATCTTTTTTATTTTGAATATTTTGTTTGTCATTATATAGATTCGCCAATGGAAACGTTGGGAGGATGAATTTGCCAACAAGAATTATGATACTCAGCAGGGTAAGGATCATTATCAATTAACTCATGTGCTGTCTGTCTTGCCTATTTTTCATTAACTAGTGGATCCATGCGCTATGCTTGTGTAGACGTTTGAAATAAGATGGTTCAAATAAGTTAACCCAACAAAGGCTTCTATGGCATTACCTTTCTCCTGATTGACTACTTAAAGTAGCAAAGAGAACTGACTGACTCAATAAAGTTATTCTCCAGTTAATCAGCATCCTCATTGCTTCTAATTTATGGCTTGTGATAGTGCAGTTCTGAAATCAAAAACAGTTACCGATGTCCATCAACATGCATTTATCAAGGATCATTTTCTGGGTATTGGTAAAAACTCAGTTATTTTGGGTTGGTTGGTAAGTTACTATCTTATTTCTATTAGAGTCTACTTGTATCTTAAATGGAGGCTATGAGTTATATTTTTGAATAGGTATGTCCCATCAATTCTAACTGTAAAAAAATATAGAAAACTTTTCATCAAAGAACAATGTTCAAAGATTTCCTTTTCCATGCAACACATGAGAATTGACATAAAATTAGGCTTGCCTGCATGAAAAAAGTTTGTATGGATTTTTCCCTTTCAATTTAGTCTTGCTTTCACTTGTAGCATTTCTTTTATAATATAAACACAGTATGAACAAATAAAAAATAAAAGGAATCAACAAATTTTACAAACTGGTGTGCATTTGTGATGGCATTACATGATCTAGTTTGCAATCACTAAATTTATCCCAGGGTTAATTCCTTGCAAAAACAATAATCTCTTTTCCTGGCCTATAGTATTAATTATTAAACCCTGGGAGGGAAACCATATTTGGAGTTTTTCCCTTGTTGTTTGTTCTAAAAGGAAAAATAACAGTTTTGTGGAAGATATATGTTCGTCATGGGAATTATAATAGATAAGATAGAAAATAAAAAGTTAGGGTTCAGTTTGATATGTTCCTTTCAGGAGAGATGGGTATACCCAACTTTAGTAGCAACTAATAATAATGTCTATCTAGTGTTGCTTTCATAAAAACAATATGATGGAGAACTGAGATAGGCCCTTTTACGTAATGATTCTTGATAAACTACCACTTATCCCAAAAGTTTAAGCTATTGGGAAAGAGTGAATTAAATCATTTAACCATTGTTCTAATAATTCTAAAGTACGAACTGCAAAACATTTTAGATGGAGAACAATTATTATCAGCTTGCGAAGTGTGTTTGACCATGCTTCTGAAACTTTCTCTTTCCCCCTTCAGCATTCTTTTGTAAAGCAATTTTATGGATCTGTGACTAAATCAGACTACGCAACACTACGGCTAGGTTTTATCGTGGTAAGGTATCTAATTTGAGGATGCTGTTCTCATTCACCAGTATAGTAATTCTTCTGTTATCCCTTATGGGGAATTCTTTACTATATTTAATATTTCTGTTGTAGACCCATTGCAGAACCAACCCCAAGTTTAATTTTCACAAATACATGATACGGGCCCTTGAAGATGATTTTAAGAAAGTTGTTGGTATAAGGCAAGTGACATATGAGAATACCATGTGGTATTTATGCTTCTTATGGCTTGCCGTATATTTTTATTTGTAAGTTGTGTCTTTTACCAATTGCTTACTGATTATCCTTGACTCACTGTTTGATTTTCTTTGTTGCAGTTGGTATCTTTGGATATTTGTAGTCATCTTCTTGTTGCTTAATGTAAACGGTATGCTACTGCAGTGATTAAGAACTTACATGCTTGAAACATCAGTGAGCAATGTTAGTTTGTTTTTTTGCCCATGTCTAATTATCCTGATAGCAAAAAAATTTTGGTTTAGTCAATTTAGGTTGCTTGCTTAAACAGGTTTAGAGTTAGCTTAGAAACTTAAAGGGTAGGACACTTCATAAATTTATAGGCATCAGGAGTACGACAGTGAGAAAAAAGAAGAAGAAGACTAGTATATGTTGCATTCAACCAAAAGAGCTTAATTTAGACATCTCGACAGTTTGGTTCAGTTATATGCACATGCTTTGCTAATTCCTCTACATTGGGTCATTTTCTTGTATATGCTGTCAACTCCAGTCAATTCAGAAGAGCAATGAAATCCAATAAAGAATCACAATGTACATTGCCTAAACAAGTTCACATTTGGCTCCATATTTGAATCTCTCTCACCAACTTAACCTGTCCAAATAATAGAGAGAGGTACTCCCCCAAATCCTATCTTTCTCCTAAATCTTCCCTTCCCCTTGTAAATGCTTCTAGCACGGTCTGAGGCATCACCCAATGCACACCAAATAAAGAAAAACCCAGCGACCAGGATTCTCATGCCACAACATTGTAAAAGGAGGTGGTCCACCATCTAAACAGGAAGGAAGCTATGATGGGCTTTCATACCAATTTGATGCGGGATCTTTAACAAATTTAGCACTATATTAGGTTCCTTGATGATTTTTTGAAAGATTCTTGAATGGGGTTTGATGTTTAAGGATTTTCAGATGGTTGGGTCATAGAAAATTAGATATTGAAAGAATTTTATGAATTGTTGGTGTTACAAGTTACAACAATGAATTGAATCGCTGTTCTCAGTTAGGCTTCTTACTCTTCTTTTGTCTTTTTGAACAATTCAAAGAAACAAATAAGGATAAATCCTAAGCAATTGCACCCAAGTTCCCCAAGCAATCACACTTAGAAAGAAGAAAGCAATCACTCCTTCAAAATTTGAGAAAAGCTGTAGAAATTAAAAAAAAAAATTGTAGTGTAGTCTTTGTTTTGAAGGTTAGATAAAGTTATTCCTAATCCTTTTCCAACAAATACTAGATGTTCCAACAAAACGAAGTACAACTAAAATCTGGAAACTTAAACCAAGACTCATCGGCCTCTTTTACATCCCATTATAGAGCATTCCAGAAAATCTGGAAACTACCAAATTATTTCTACTTTAGTTGAACTTAATTAAAACTGAGCCAGTAACTTACTAACCTAAAGAAACTTAATACTAAGAGTTGATAGCAACTAAATTAGCCTATTAAAGGTGACATGAAGACTCAACATCAAAGCTAGACTATAGTTTTGAATTTTGCAAATGAGCTCTATCTCAGCTAGCACCTCCTCCCTTGATAAGTGCTAGGTGGAGGGTGAGGTCAAGAGTTTAAGAACCATTGGGTGTGTGTGTAACTAACCAATAAAAAAAAAAAGAATTTTTTTTGATCTTTGATCATACTTTTCGGGGAGCTTTTTGTTGGCAGCATTAGTGTGTCCAGATGATTCTAACATATGCAAGATTGTGCTGGAAACCAGACAAGAAAAAGGGCTTCAAGGTTGGTACTTATTACCGACTTTTGGATGATGTTGCAATCACCTTTGATAATTTTTTTTCTTTGGAAAATCATATGGAGATCAAAGGCCCCTTTGAGAGTAGCCTTCTTTGTATGGACTGTAGCTTTGGGTAAATTTTTTGAGTATTGACAACTTAAGAAAGTGAAAGGTAAGAGTTACAGATTGGTGTTATATCATATATGTGCAAATGAAATGCTGAATCTATTGATCACCTTTTGCTACATTGCCCTTGTTAAAGCCCTAGCAACTACATCTTTACTGTATACTTACAGTGAACCCTAATAGGGTATATAGAGTCTAGAAGCTAGGGTTAGCTCAATATGGGCTTACAACACAATTGGGCTTCTTGGGCCATTACATCAACATAAACTTAATACTTTAACAACCCTATTGCTTTAGACTTATGGTCCATGATTTTGGGTTTGTTTGGAGTTTACTCGGTGATGCCAAAATCTGTTGTTGAGCTTTTAGTTTGCTGGCGAGGTTGGTTTGGTCATCATTAGAATGGTCATATTTGGATGGTTATCCCCATTGCTTGATGTGGTGCATCCATAGGGAAAGGAATAGTAGGAGTTTGAAGATACTGAAAGTTCTATGCCTGCTTTCAAGTCGTTCTTTTTTAGAATTTTATTGGATTGACTATTAGCCATGAGGAATCTTTTTTTATTGGACAAAGTTTAGTTACAAAATTGGTTATAGTCTTAGGCTACAACCTTACTTAGTATTTTTTTATTGGAGGTAAATTTTGACAAATTCACCATTGGATCACGTCTTCTTATATACTCCATGTTTGCAAAATTTCTAGAAAATTAAAGATCAATAACTGTGTCAAAATTGTTTAAATTTCAAGTTTTTGTAGTTTAAAATTATGCTTTTATAAGCTTATAGATTATAAAGTAAATAGTATCCCATTGACACCAAATTTGACATGTGTATTAAAACCGTAAAGAACATGCAATTCAACCGTTAGATTTTCAAAATATGTAATAGTGTTTATTTTATTAAGTAAGGTCGTAGGCTAAGGCTACAACTAATTTTGTAGCTAAACTCTGTCTTTCTTTATTTTCAATTGTTGATTTATCAGATTTATGCAATTTTTGTAACTGATTGGTTACCCTAGTATACTTCTTGCATACTTGGGTGGCTTAATTTTTTGATTTATATAATTTTATTACTTATAAAAAATTTTACTAACATAAGCAAGATCTATCCACAATGTTCTTTCCTTTCCTTCTTTTTTTTTTTTTTTTTTTTTTTTTTTTGAAATTCTGATTGTTGATATTTTACCAAAGTAGCTGTTCATCCAAGGAACACTACATTTCTTGGTGCCTTTATGCACCAAATATTCTTCCATGGAAATTAAACTCTAAATGGCCCTTTAAAAGCCTCATACTATGTATGAAATTAAAACTTCCTTTCTTAGAATGCAGTCAACACACTCTCTATCTTTCCCTCCACCTGAAGGAAGATTAGAGTACTAACTTCATAAAATGTTAGCTGACTCAATCTCCCAATCTTGCAAAGATCTCACAAATATGAAAGTCAATACTGGACTCCTTGACTGGGCATTCCTAGCTGTGATGAAACTATACAATCCTTATCTATGACAATCGAGAATTAGTTCAGAAATCTATCCTTCAGCTTAACATTAGACTGCGATCATACCATAACCACACTTTATTGCCATAACTTATCTTAAAACAAACTCTGAAAAACATTTGCACAAATCCTTAATGCTCTTCCATGAATTCACATCACAGGAACCTCACATCTCTTCTGAGGTCCACTCACCCCAAGCCCTCCCCCATATTTTACAGAAATAACTTGCCTTCAAATTGATTTCTAGAAACCATTTAACTATGATTGATTAAAAGGTTTCAGTTTACGAATTTCCAATTCAACTGCCTTAATAGGTGAACATACATATTTCAAACAACCAGATGATATTTAAATTTGTCCTCAATGAGGGCTCACAAGACTACTTTTTAATTTCTCCAAACTTATTGGCTAGTCACAGTCATCCTCCCTTGCTTTTTCGCCATAGGGTTACTGTTTTTTGGATTTGGACACCTATGTGATGGGCATTACTTATAAACAACAATATTTTCTGTTTTGCTTATGCAGGTTGGCATACGTATTTCTGGATAGCATTCCTTCCTTTTGTTGTAAGTAATCTTGTGATCCCTTGCTCTAGTTTTGCTCTAGTTTTGCCCTTGCTTTCTAAAGCGTGAAATTATTAATTCATGCAATTTCAGTAATCTTATAAATGGGTGAGATTGAATGGGGAGGTCTTTGGTAAAGTGGATTCATAATTAGTTAAAATATTTTTAGCTAAAGAAACAAATGGAATAATCCAATGACATTAGAATATTTCCAAATCCATTCACCCTGTGTTATATGCTAATTTCATGCTTCTCTTTAATGTGAACATGGCATCTCCCAGGCTGTCCAAGTAATTGACTTGAAAGACATCTTTCGATACAATTATGTCAGAAAAGTTTACCTTTATTTTGATTGGAATGTGTCAATAACATAAGAGCTGTTGGGAAAGACAAGAGCTTTAGCTCAAATGGGTACCTCCTCGCCCTTTAAGAATAGGGTGGAGGGTGAGGTCATGGGTTCAAGACCCACCAGGTGTGTCTTTTATATACCATTTTGTATCTTAAAAAGAGATGATGCACAAAGCTCGCTTACTTAATCTACTGGATATGTTCAAGTCAAAAACACTTGGCAAAAAATATTGTCAAGTAAAAACAGTTGATGTTAAGTCATTCTGAAATTGGTTTCTTTAATGATATTGATTGAAATTTCTATATCTGATCACGGGTCTCCATACCATATTTATCTGTTAAATGATTTTCTTCTTAATTTTCCTTAGAAGCCAAGTATAGATGCTCAACCCATTTTTACCCACTCTAATTTATATAAAATTATGGTTTATGTATTGGTTCTTCTCATTTTCATCCACCAATTAGATTCTCATCTTTGTACTGCAACTCTTTATCTCTCTCTTTGTACTACAACTGTTTTTTAGAGAAAACAGGGGGAAAATGGTTCCTGTCTTGCTACAATTACCACTCAATGCAGAGATCCATTTGGGTTCATTATTCTGTTTGAAAAATGAAACCAAAGTTATTACTTATATAAATAAAATTCTGTCCGTCTAAGATTCGTTTCTTATCAAGCAATGATGTAGTTGAGTCAGCAATATTTTTGCTTAATGAGTTAAATAACTGACGCATTTCTTACCTTCAATAGACAAGGAACACATTCTGACCATCTGTAATGCAAAGATTTTCTGCCTGCAGTTAGTCTTTCCTTAAAATGAATGCTGTTAGTAGCATCTGAATTATAGACTCTAGACTCTTGAGGTATTTTTATGTCTCCACAATCTCCATTTTCTTCTTTGTTTCAACCTTGTTGCTCTAATTTACTAGTTATGAATTCTGGCAGAGTGTCCTTGCATGGCCTATTGTCCACTATTCTTTTCTTTTGTTTTTTGGAGGAAAAGCGAGGGAGGGGGGGGGGGGTTTCTCCCTCTTTTCATTGATAATTGTCAGGCTAATTCTTAGTGCACATGTTATTCAATTTGTATGTCATAGATGCATAATCCATGTGTGTAGAAATTTGTCCTGTTAATCAGTTGTTCATATTAAATAGCATATACAGGCATGTATATCGTTATGTCCACTTGTAAAATTTGCAACCTAGCACTACATTGTACTTGCATGGCCTTTTTTATTTTTTATTTTTTATGTTCCCTTTTCTTTTCACTTCATATGTTGCTAATTCATATAAATTTCAGCTTCTACTTGCTGTGGGGACTAAGTTGGAGCATGTAATTACCCAGTTGGCTCATGAGGTTGCTGAGAAACATGTAGCCATAGAAGGTGAATTGGTAGTTAAACCATCTGATAGGCACTTTTGGCTTGGTCGGCCCCGCATCGTCCTCTTCTTGATCCATTTTATCCTTTTCCAGAATTCTTTTGAGATTGCATTTTTTTTCTGGATATGGGTAAGAAATTCTTCAACCACCATGCATCATATTTGTTTGTAATAAACAAAGGATTAGTAATTGAGATGGAACATGATTAACCTACTTCTCTGCATATGCAGGTTCAATATGGCTTTGACTCTTGCATAATGGGACACGTCCGTTATATTGTCCCAAGGCTTATTATTGGGTAGAAGTGAAAGTCCCCTGTTTACTTTTTCATATTGTTAGGTTCAAGTATGTTGGATCTTTTATTTACTTAGTACTGATGTCTTTCTATACTTTTTCTTTTGTTGTTTTTATTTAGGGTCTTCATTCAGGTCCTCTGTAGTTCCAGCACCCTGCCACTTTATGCAATAGTCACACAGGTGCTTTTGAGTTGCTGTTTAGAAATGAATTCACATTTAAAAAAAAAAAAAAAAAAATTTCTTAATAAGCTGTTGATCTTACCTGTTCACTGCATTGAAATGAAGATGGGAACTTCTTTCAAGAAGGCAATATTTGATGATCATGTGCAAGTTGGCCTCGTTGGTTGGGCTCAGAAGGCAAAGAAAAAGAAGGGTTTAAAGGCAGCTGGCAATGGCTCTGGCCAGGATAGTTCCCATGAAGCTACCTCAAGGGGAATTCAGCTAGGATCTGCTCTTCGCAAAGCATCAACTCCGGAGGAGATTCAGTCTGCTGCTGGTTCTGAAAATTCAAAATGACCGATGCCATTTCTTAACTAAGACAGGATGGAAGTCTGCATCTTCATCTAAGTATGGTCATTTCTGTAGATTTATATATACAGGTGATAGCGATATTTATGCCACCCTTGCTTTGGAGCTGGAAGAGCTTGGGGTGAAACATATGTCATTTTGAATTTCTCTTACGCTTAAAATGACTAGTTAATTGATGCATACATATTTTTGAATGTCATTGTGTATTCTTTACTTACAAAAGAGTGGACTGAGAAGGGGGGTGTGGGGGTGTTCTTGAATGAGTGCTATGTGATTTGTGGCGGCACTGATTATGGACTATTTGTATCCTACCCGTGCTCTTTGGGTTTGGGTACTATTAAAAGTCCATGGTGTTTTATTACTATTTATTCAGAGAAATGCTTGCCACCCTCAATTAAGGCCATGTGATTAGGGATAGAGTTGTCCACCAAAAGGAAAAAAATTAAGGGGACTTCAATTTTGAAAAATTAAACCTCATAAGAAGGACCAATTATTCTACTTTTCGAATGTAGTTTACCCTTATGTTTTTCTTTTATTTTTTAGAAAAATAATTTTCTGTTGGGCACTTGAGAAAAGATGAGAAAGAATGAGGTTTGTACCCCCGAAAAATTTAAAGAGGTCCTTTTTTGTACAGGTTGAATCTAGTTCGGTCCTTATTATACACAGAGAGAGAGAGAGAGAGAGAGAGAGAGAGAGAGAACCTTAAAAGGATTAAAAGGAAAATGCACGTTAAAACTCTTCTTATTATTAACCACTGCACTCTCATTAAGTTCGAAAGATTATTTTTGTATCTTGCTACCATGGATGATGGAACCAGTGAAAGGGTACTAATAACTTACAAGTTACAACTCTTCTAATTATGAGTTCTCCTGAGCTGTCTCAATTGTTATGTCAATTTTTCATATTGAGTAGAGTACAACGTTACTATATGCACATGTATTAAGGAGAAAATCGTTCACGCGTTTATTGGCTGGCATAAAACTAGTGTTTTACGCCTGCTCCGAACCTAATGTTTTCTTTTATCAAAAGGTTGAACTTTGAAATGCTTTCTTGTTCATTTGTTTGTGATTACATTTTGATCAAGGGGAATAGTTATATAGCGATATAAAACATAGTACTTTAGTTGCAAACATTTTCTTATACTAAAATGTTAAAGTGGTAATGGTGCTTATTAAGAAATTACTTTATGTCAAATATTTTTGTTTTATGTTATTTTTTACCAGCTTTATAGGGTGTGGAGCAAATGGAACTAACTTTTTAAGTTTGACTTATTATTTTAATAGTATTTTTAGTCCATTCATCAATTCATACCAATTTTTTTATTAACTGGATCCTACAATAACTCATCTTTAATGAGCACTTTAATATTTCTCAATTATGGATGTTCCAAATAGGCAGGATGTTGTAGGAGCCCTACCTTTGAGAATTAGACTATCAGATAGATTGGGAGGAGGAGATGTGTGTTAGAGAAACAGAAGTCTATCTGTTTCTCGAGTTTGCAGTGGCAAGCAGCATGATTTGGAACAAGGTGGGGCTTAAATTTGCAAAATATTCAAGTAGCGTAGAGCATGGAGATAGAGAGTTTGATGGTTGATCCTTTGGAGATTGGCAGATTTTTATGTGAGAACTGAAGAGATAAACAATGTGTAGTTTTAAAAACATTTTTAATGAGTTATATAATCTGTTGAATTAATACATATAAATAGTCTTAAAAATCATTTTGGTAAAAAAAAAAAAATTGTCTAAAAGAACATAAAACTTTAAAAATATTGTATACAAACAAATAAAGAAAAGAAAACAAACCAACCAAACACCATGTTCTAATTCCTTTTGATTTTTTTCAAATTAAATACAGATTGTATGTACATAATTGGTCAATAGAAAAACTAATAAGTGTTACTTCTACAATATTTTCACAACAAATTATTGGTGGTTAGTTATTATTGGTTATAATTTGAATCTATCATTAATGACCTGTTTGGATGGAGGAGGAAGGAGGGAGAGTGAAGGGAGTAGAGTAGTGTTGGTTAAAAATAAGCTAATTTTGTGCTAAATCTACTTTATTTTACTCTACCAATAAAAATATGTAATACCTTACTATTTAGAATTTATTGTGAAAATATTTTAGATATATCATTTTCTAATAAACAATTACCCAAAAACAAAGTCTCAACCAAAACAAATCCAGGACCCAAAAGAAAAAGCCCAAAATAGAATTTACGATTCAATATAAAGGCCCATGATTATTCATTCAACAACCCGACCCTGTTTGAAAACGGGTCAAATCAAACCCAACGGTCATCTTTCACAATCCGTATGCCATTTCCATTTCCCAAAACCATAAACCCTAAACCCCCAAAACCTCCGAATGAGACAGTAAACAATGACGATCCACTCGGTGGTGATCCAGAAGCTTCTGAGCACAAACGCTCACCTCGGCCGTCGCGTGGTGGCGGACCACCTGAAACCCTACGCCTATGGAGTCCGCAATGGCATGGCCGTTCTCGACTCCGACAAAACCCTAATCTCTCTCCGCACCGCCTGCGCCTTCATCGGAGCCCTAGCTCGCAACAACGCTCGCTTCATGTTCGTCAACACCAACCCGCTCTTCGACGAGATCTTCGACCAGATGACCAAGAAGATCCACCTCTACAATCCGAACCAGAACACTCTGTGGCGCACCGGTGGCTTCCTCACCAACAGTCGGAGCCCGAAGAAGTTCCGGTCTCGGAACAAGAAGCTCTGCTTCGCTCCTCCTCAGCCGCCGGATTGCGTTGTCATTCTCGATACCGAGAGGAAATCGTCGGTCGTGCTAGAGGCCGATCGGCTTCAGATTCCGGTGGTGGCGATCGTCGATTCGAGTATGCCTTTGGATATTTATAAGCGGATTGCGTACCCGGTGCCGGCCAATGATTCGGTTCAGTTCGTGTATTTGTTCTGTAATTTGATTACAAAGACTTTTTTGGCGGAGCAGAAGCGGTTTGCGAAACGCGATTCTTCTATCGATGCTGCTGATAATTCTTCGAAGATCGAAAATTCGTATGGAAATTTGAATTGTTGTTGTTTGTGTTAGTTCTTTGTTGTTTCTATTTTCTTAATTTTGAAGTGATTGAATGGTGGGTTTGGACAGTGAGGAAGCAAAACGCGTTGAGGAGAGTGAGAATGTTGGGGTTTCTCCTAAGGATGAAGTGGTTGTTGTTCCTTATGAGAGCTTGGCACCCATTTCTCAAGGTATAAATGAATGTCTTAGTTTTGTGATGGTTAAGAAGAGCTTCGGAATTCGTTTAACGTGAGCCCTTATGTCGATGCAGATAGAGCGGAAGCTAAGGAGCTTCTGGAGAAGCTTGTTGTGTTGAAGTTCAATGGAGCTTTGGGGAAAGAGATGGGTTTCAATGGCCCTAAGTAAGAATTAATGTTATTGGTAATCTTGACTATGATTGCCATTGTATAGTTGAAACATTTTATGCCTCTTTTCGATTGAGTGGGGGTTTAATTGTTGCTTTTGTTGCCATTATATATTACTTTATTGTCTATTTTTAGCTTTTACATAGAATAATCTCTTGTATTTGAGTCCTTTGTTGGATGTGTTTCAACTCCATTATCTATTAATTTGTTAATGCAGGTCAGCCATTGAAGTTTGTAAGGGGTCAACAGTTCTTGACTTGATTGTTAAACAAATTGAGGTCACTTTTTTGCTCATTCTGTTGTACATAGTTAATGTCCCCAGTTGTTTCTTTCTCATGTTGTTCTGTTCTAATTGGTTTGCAGTCTCTCAACTCCAAGTATGGATGCAATGTTCCTTTGCTTCTTATGAACACAGCCAAAACAAAGGATGATACTGTGAAAGTGAATGTTCTTTGTCATTCCCATATTGTTTCCTTTTTTCAGATAGTGTCAGAATGTACTTATTCAAGCTTGATGTAATTTAGGTTGTAGAGAAATATCCCAACTCAAACATTGTGATGCTGAATACATCTGATGGACAGGCTAGTGAGAATGAAACGTATGTTGTGCTTTAATCTGTATCTCTCTTTTTATTCCTTAGCATATGATTACTGGGTATGAACATGATGCTTCTCTGATATTTGAAGAAGTCCATTACTGTATTCTAATGCTTTACAGTCCTCTCAGATCCATCTTGTCAGCTACCTTTTGTCTTGGGAAAATTACATTTACCTCCCTTCAGCTGTTGCAAATTATATTACATCCTCTCCTGCTTTTGAATTAGCTGGTAATCTCCCTTAAATTGGAAAATGTTGTACACAAGCCATCTCAATAAACACTAAGAGCCATGGTTTGCAAGTTCTTATATTGATTTACACACAAAAAACCAAGGAAAATTACCCCCCACCCCACCCTTGCTGGACCTCACACACACACACACACACACACACACACACTTATATTTCAGTTGCACATGATTGTTCATTAAAATAAAGGGCCTTGGAATAACAGTCGCATTCCCTTCTCCAAACCTAAATTTTTAGACATTTCTATGTAAATGGTAATTTTTAAGGATGCTTGCATGATTAAACTTCTGCTGCTACTAAGCCTCTTTTCGAGTCTTGGGCTTATTTACAGTAATAGTTGCATGATTGAAAATGTTATTTAGATCTTTCTGGAACCAAGCTTATTTGTGAAGAGTGTGATTATCCAAAAATTGCTAATCTAGAAATAAAGTACTGAGGCCTGACTGTTATCTGAAAAAATTCTTGTTGGTCTAGTTGTATAACTTGTATTGTTGAGCTTATTTGATGAAGATGTGAGTTACTTAATAATACATAGATTGGGTTTTTTTATTAGTTTGATATGGCAGTATCAGTCATGTTTTCTTATAGTTATGATTTTGTGAATTCTTGAATGGTATAAGTTTCTTGTATAATATGAAGTTTAAATGCACGCATCAACTTCACTTATCAAAAAAAAAAGAAAAACAAATGCATACTTCAACTTCACAACCCATGTCTCCCCCCTTATATGTTATATGGTGTCTTCTAGTTGGTATGCCTCAATAGTTGTCTTGGTATTGAACTTTATGAAAGGTTTATTTACTAATTTTATTTAGTAAAAGAATTTTTAATCCTTAATGGTATAACCTACCTTATATAATTAATAATTTTTTACCTGATTATTTTGTAATCCAATGTAACCTTAAAGCTATAGCTATTACCGCCCCGAATCACTTATTTATATGTCAAGCATTATGTATACCTTTTCCCTATCCACCTTAAGAGAACATGCATTTTTCTTTTTGAACTAATGGCTATCTTAGTGATATTTTGTCTTTTATGCATTTCTTGTTTATGTTCAAAATTGAATATTTCTTTATTATGACTTGGGGTAAAATGTATGAACTGAGAACATCCACTCCCCTCCCCCCCCTTTTCTTTTTCTCAGTTCGTTTTTTCTGAGTAATTGTATTGGGTTTAATTTGATGAGAAGTATGAAATTTTAATTGATTCTGCTAATTTCAATTACATGAAGGTATCCTTCTGACCATGACATGTTGTTCCTTTCCCTGATGAATGGTGGAACCCTTGATGTATTATTATCCCAGGTATACTCTTTTATGAGATGTTTACACATTCTTCTCTTCATTTTTGTAAAATAAATGAAGATTATAACAAAAAGATGTAAGAGCCAATAGTAAAAGGAGGAATCCAAATGTAAGTTTTAACTTATTTCAACCTTTTTTTCCCCAGGGTAAGGAGTATGTTCTTGTGGTTGGCTCAGACAATGTTGCTGCTGTTGTTGACCCAAGTATCCTTGTCATAGTTTTTTTAATGAAATTCTTGTTCGTCATTGCTTTATTCATTCATTGAGAAAATCATTTTGATCATTGTGATCCTTAAGTGGATCCTGTAGACATCTTAAATCATTTGATTCAAAACAAGCTCGAATATTGTATGGAGGTATACAAGGATGATTGCTATTCGTTATGCCTCTTTGGCTCCAATTGTTTGTTTTTTTTTTTTTTTTAAATTCTCTAAATCTTCATTTTTTTAGGTTACGCCGACCACCTTATTTGATACGAATAATAGTATTCTTAATTCAAACCAACAAAAGTTTCAGGTAGTTCCTATCCTGGCTTCTGGTTCTCTTTTTCCATTACTTCCCCTTCAATTTTTCCTTGTGAGACATGGGATGGTCAATATTATAATTGTGCTGACAAGATGCTTGATTTTTTATTTTCACAAATTTAAATTTCAAAGTGATTTTGACTGACACGATTTCTACATGCTTAGACCGAGGATTTAGTTGATCAACACAGACTTTGCTTATGTTTCTTTGGGAGTGAGTTAGTTGGTCAAGAAGTTGGCATTAGCTTCGTATTTCAATAAAATGATTCTAAATGTATGTTAATGCTTGAAAAATGTAAAATATTACTAATGTTGTGCATTGATAAGCCTGAAATGCTTGAACCCAAGTGCAGATGGTTCTAGAATCTAGATACATGATTGAGCATATAGCAAATAAATTGTAGCTTAAATCACACTTGCTTCTCCCATCAGCTAGGCAGCCAGCTTGATGCAGAGTCAAACTCAGAGCATTGTTGTAATGGGTGGAAAAACAAAATCTCAAGAAGAATAGCTCATATTAGCTTAATTTTTTGCATCATCAATGTAGAATAATAAAAAAATCTTTTTGCAATTTATAATACATGTGATTCCTGGGATTGTATTTATGCATATCAAGGCATGACTGTCAGGTCCTTGTCTGGGTTCTGACCACTTATGATGATCCAAATTTGGAGTTGATACTGCTGAGCATGACCCATTATTGAGATTGCCAAGTTAGGATGTGAGTATCAGCAGTTGTAGAGCACACTGTTTCTACCCAAAGCAATCTTAAAAAAACAAATATTGTTGCAGATCTAAATGTGGTCTGGCCCAAAAATGGTATATCTTTAGAACTGAGCCCTTTCTTTTATCTGGCTATGTCTACCTGGGGTTCAAACCTTACTAATTGATGTTAAGTACTGACATAGTACTTGGGATTGGGGTAGTGATTGAGATCTGATAAGTAGGTTTTATGCTATATATGTTTGATAATAGCTTCAATTAATTTCTCTCATCTTTTTATCATGCAGCTTTCTGAGATCGCAAGGAATTCTAATGAACATGTATGTTATAATTTATTTGTTTCTTTTATTTATTTATTTATTATGGGACTGCTTCTATTTTGTTTTTCGGTTTCTTCTTTTGAAATAAAATTTTAAAATAGAATGCTAATCATAATCATACTTTTATTTTTTGGAGATAAATGCTACTTATACTGGTGATATTTAATAATTTGGTTGATGGAATTAACATCAGTTTTTTGGTTTGTTTAACTTACAATCTTTTTTTTTTATTTTATTGATTGATAAATTCAAGTCGGCGGACAAGTTCAAACTTATCGATACAAGAAGCCTGTGAGTCCGGCATGAACCCTTTTGTATTTGCCTTCTAAAGTTTATGAATATAGTTTAACTTTGGATTATGCTACTCCCTACAGGTGGGTGAACTTGAGAGCCATTAAAAGGCTTGTGGATACAGATGCACTGAAGATTGAGAATTATACTGTTTCTAAGGTACCATTTCTACTCATCATACATTGAGGGGCAGTTTCAATAAACAAGTTATTTGATGAAGTTACAATTGTTTCCAGGGAGGAAAGAATGATAAAATTCTTTCACCAAAAACAGCAGCTGGTTCAGCAATACAGGTATTTGTCGTATGTACAAAATCCTTGTGCTATTTACTACTGATTATTGCTATTTTATGTGACTATCACTTTTATTGTTATGCCAGTTCTTTGATCATGCAATTGGTATTAATGTCCCCCAATCTCATTATCTTCCAATGAATGCAACGCCAGATTTACTTCTTCTCCAGGTGACAAAAATGCATATCTAAACTATTATATTTTGCTCTGACTCCCCTAATGAAAAGAGAAGGGGGAGGGGGAGGGGGGGGGGGGGGGTTTGGAATTCTCTTGGATCCTTGATTGAGGCATATTAATTATTTCTGCAGTCAGATTTGTACACCTCCAACAATGGCGTTTTAGTTCGCAATTCAGCTAGAACAAGTTCTTTAAATCCTTCAATTATTTTGGGGCCTGAATTTGGAAAGGTGAAGATTTATTTCATTTTCCTGTGGCTCCTGCCTTGTCTATATGAATGCATTCTTTATGTTTTTGTGGTTATTTCATTCTTTCTCAGGTAAGTGACCTCCTAAGTCGCTTCAAGTCCTTTCCTAGCATCGTTGAACTGGACAGCTTGAATGTAACAGGTGATGTGTGGTTTGGAGCTGATGTAACGCTCAAGGTATCTGCCCCACTTCCTTGCTTCTTTTATTTGAATTATTGCTTGTTTTATCCCTCACGGTCATAGTTACACTCCATTGTTTCTGAATGAAAATATGAGAACTGTAAGGGAGTGCTCTGATTACTTCATTGTCTGGTCTGGTGATATGCTCATTTTCATTTTCTTGTAGCTTCATTTATTATTATTTTATATAAAAAATTGCAGATTCTATTGCTGGGATATGAATTATTAGTTATTTGAGTTTTATTTTGTCCCTTCCCAAAGATAGGAGGAGAATATTTCATCTTGCCTGTTTGTCCGGAGGAAGTCATGTTTCTGTTCCAGACATGAGGGTTTTGTTGTAACTTACAAATTAGGAACTGTTCTGATTCTCTCTTATCTGTGTGTCCAGCTGTGACCATTGCATGAGACTTCTTTTACATCAAAAATTTGTTGTTGCATTGTCTACATGTTTGCATATAATACATCTGTTAATTTTAGTGCAAAATGCAAGTTATGTTAATAGTAATGAAAATAATATTTGTTATGTGTTATGTTTAGTGCAAAATGCAAGTTTTGTACGACTCTTATAGAGTTTCTTGGATTTTATTGTTTCCTATATCCATGCACGTTAATGGTTTCAGAGGATTATATTTCTCATGCCACTCTTTATATTGAGTTTCTTTCACTTACTGTCTCTTCAACTTCTTTCCCATCCTCTGGTGGTTTTATTTTTGAAGGGGAGAGTAAATATTGTTGCAAAACCTGGGATGAAATTGGAAATTCCTGACAGAGCAGTACTCCATAATAAGGTAAATCACCAACTTACCCGATCTTGAGCAGCTTTCTTCTTTTAAGGAAATATAATTTTCAGATAATAGGGGTGGGGGGGGAGTTAATTTTTACTTGGAATCAACATTGTTTTATTTTGTTATACAGGACATCAGTGACCCTATTGACATTTGAGGAGTTAATTAATGTTCTGGAGAAGCTGCTTGGAGCTGCTGGACAGGATATGCTGCTGAACATTTTCATTTTGATTTTAGAGGCAGTAAGCGCTTCTGTCAACACACAGCTGGAGCTTCCATTTGCTTTGCAGCATTCATTTCAGCATAGAGTGGGAGCACCGGGCATCAAGTCTGATCATTATTTTTAGCCAGGGGGAAGATTCATAGTCTGCAAAACCGAATAATCTACAAACAAAATTTTCCTTAGAAGAAGCTCCATTGCAGTAAAATCTTGGAGCAATAATTCACTTGGGTTTTACCATCACTGTTAGTTTGTAGTTTGATTGGTTCATGTTTTTGCCGCAAGTGATGGTTGCTCTATATTAACCATATAATTGGGGCTCCCTAAGAGACCACTTGGCGGCTGAATGCTTGATTTTGTCTTTTGTTCTTTAAGCCCATTTCCTGAATGCTTAATTAGCCTCAGATTTGAAATCCGTTTTTGGGGATTCAAGACCCAGTGACTGCATGTAAAACTTACCAATAATAATAAAAAAAGATCTGAAAATTCATTTACCTAATTACAACTTCATAATGAGCTGGAGAGTATGCCGACCTTCCAAATTTCTATTGCCTAATCTTTATATTGGATGTTAAAAGCATATTAATCAATCGAAATTATGAGAGGAATATCCAGGAGAAAATTTGTGTATATAGCTGTTTTCTCTCTTTTCCTTTTTATTTGGTTGCCAGAAGAAATGGAGCTCTATGGAGCCCTTTCTAGTTATAACTCTTTCCCTGTAAGATGAAGTAGGTGCTGATGTGGCTCAAGACTAATTTGGATGTACTTGTAAATATCAATAAAAGTTCAAGTTCATCGGATTTGATTGACTGGAAGAGGCTAGTTAGTCAGCACGTAGGGGCCATATCTAAAAAATCCTATGTTTTAAAAACAGGACCAAATTGGCTAGTTTGACCAGTTGAACTGGGAATTGAAGGCCAGTTTGATTTGGTAAAAAGGCCTAAAACTAGGGTTAATTGGTAAAAACCGAAAACTGGAGGCAAATCTAATTTTGTCTCCGGTTCAAATTTTAAAACTATGCTAATACCTACTGTCACACTTAAATGCAATTTATGGACCATAACATTCAAAGCATAAAAAGCCCAAAAGAACAAAAACAAAATACAAAGCATTTATGACTGCTTCTCAAGAAGCATGAGGAGGTTGTTCCCCCCCGCCAAAAAAAAGAAAGAAAAGAAGAAGCATGAGGAGGTTTACTCTTTGCAGAGAGAGAGAGAGAGAGAAACATTGGTTAGAAACATGAACTGAACCAAATACCCAGTTACATTACATATTTTAGTGATGAATAAAACAATATTGTGGAATTAAAATGCAGATTACCAATTTCTCTCCTCCATGAATTAAAATTATTTTCAGTAATTGTTCTATTAAATCTACAGCAGCTAAATTTTGCCAGTTGCAGGGGAAGAAAAGGCAAGGGGGGAAAAAGATGTATTAAATGGAAGGGGATCCTCTTCCCAAAGGAAACTACCAGCTCTATAATAACCAATATACAACTACAAACGATGCTCAGTACTAAGTGAGGGATTTTTGTTCACTTGGTTTTTGGCTGAATTTTGAATAGTCTCCAAAAGATTCTCAATTCTTTACTCCATTAACAGGTAGTCCTGCCAGTTCGAACATCTTCTCCCTCACAGCCTTCCTCCAAGCTTCATTCTCTTCTCTCTCTTCCTTTGCATGAATAACTTCCTGCATCTCAATCTTTTCTTTCTCTTTCATTTTATTCTTCTCATACATTTCTTTCTAACCGGGATAACATGTTTGTTGCTCTTCAGTCTCATTCTCATCCTACGACAGACGTCAGAATGGTATGTGACTTAAGCTTCCCAGCTCCGCAAGCAATGACAGATGGGTGAATGAAGGACAAAGGAAGATTTAATCACAACTCAGAAACTGAGAACTATTGATGTCAGATAGAAAGAATTCAATTTCCTATCTGTGACTGGCTAACTCATTAGTTAAATTTGAGCAGGAATTTAAAACGTACTCAATGTGAGAAGAAAGGCTGCAGATAAAGAGAGAGAATATAATGGAAGAAAGAAAGAAGGATGCTGAATGTACAATATAATGCATTTGTAGGCCGGTATGACAACCACAGCAACAACAAAAAATTGATATTAATAACAACAATTGTACAGAGACTTTACAGATGTGTGATGAATCAAATCACACATCTGTAAAGTCCATGGTATTGCTCGAGAGTCATTTACCATTGTAATACAGGAATTAACAGAATGACCACCAGTATTAAGAGGGGGCAATAAACTTAAAGCAATGGCCACAAGCTCTTCTAACAGTTCTTCTAAATGACACAGAAGCTATTGTTATCAATAAGAAGAAATCTAAAGAAGTTTCTCTATTAGGAAGCAACCTTAAAAGGAAGAAAACTCTGAGAAAATTGCCCATGAAATGAGAAAGTAAGATGCATATAAACTCACCTATTGAGTAGGACCATCAACTGGTGCACATTCAAAGAATCATCATGCACTTAATGCACCCAAAAAAAAGCTTTTAGAAGCAAACCTTGGAGCTCACAATATTAGAAACTGAAAATGAATAGTAATTCAAATTTTGTACACATGTAACGATGAAGTATAAATTACAGAAAATTTACAGATGAAATGTCCTATTTTCTAGTGAATTTGAATGAATTCCAGTTATTGGTGTAAGAGGTACTATGTAACTTACAATTATAATCCTCAACTGCTTTCATTGATGGTAACCACAATCATGCTATAAGTATTTCAATCTAAGGAGAATCCAAAACTAAAATGTTTGGCCAATAAATTTTTTGCTTTCTCCTGTTGAATCTTATACAATAACTTCAAATTTTCTTTTCATGTGAACAATGCAGTGGCAGAATAAACTCAACCATCTAAATTAGAATGAAGCATCCAAGGCCCATTAAAACTCAAACTCCTTAGAATCTTGCGCTGTTTTGGGATACCCAATATACTCCAATTTGACATTGAGTGTAGCACAAACCGCCCTGAACTTGAGTCTCAACCCATCCATCACCCCTTGGATGCTCTCGTTCTCTGGGTCCATAACTGGATATTTTGCAACCAACTCGTCCATTTGCTTGATCATTTTCTGGACTCGATCTGAGAATCGTGTTGGGTCGACCTGGATCACTGAGTTCCAGACATTGATGCAACCTCGATAGAACCCGAGTTCTTCGCCAACCTCGAAGCCCACTTTTAGGCCCACTTGTTGACCCTCCTCTTTGCCTTGGTCTAGGCCATGTCCGTAGCCCTCAGAATAGCCTTCCTTGAAGTGCATCTCTTCTAGGTTTAGAGAGGACTCAAACATGTCATCTATCTCCTCCATCTCCATGAAACAGGGGAAAAGCTACATTAATATATCTTCTCAGCTATTTTAAAAAGTTCTTCTCAGTGGGACTCACAATGAATATCAGAACCCGGGAATAATTTTTCTTACGCTTTCAATGAGAGAATTTCTAAAAGTAATATGCATTTATGGCCTTTTAAAAGAGAGCATTAATTTTTTGAAACTTTTGAAAAGCATATCCAGTTATCCACCACAACATACACAAAAATAAATTTCACACGTAGAAAAATACATTATTCACTTCCAGGTTTATTTTTATCAATTGATATCAGCAGAAATTTCAGTTAAAAAAAAAATCACTTACAGGAAGATACGTAGGTTCACATAACATTTGATCTCTAAAAGTTAACACAATGAAATTTCACAATCTCATCAGAGATCTCAAAGATGTCATAAACAAAACACTCAAATTAAGCCAAGAATAGTTTTTTTTTAAAAGGAAATTTCCAGCAAAATATAGTACTATTTTACTACCAAGGCTGAAAGGTTTCAATGAGATGCAGACTTTGAGTCAAACAGACCACCCTAATGTAATAATCACTGCAATCATCAAATTGAAAAATAGTAAATAGGCTGCCACTGGATATATAAAAATTTCTTATGACGTTTTTCCTTGTCCAGTTGGTTGTCATGTGTTACTCTAGGCATATTGAATCCAGAGTTGACTCACAACTCTTCCAATCGATATATAAGCTCATAATTCCCAAAGTTATAATTGGTCTTCTCTCTCAAGTTTATTGCAGTCCCTGACTATGGATTTATCAATTGTATCACAACACTATGATCAACCAGTTCCCTGTTCTTATGTCGGAAAACTAAAGAAAAAAACCATTGCCAAAACATGTTTTTGCTAAGATCAAACCCCAAAACTACCATAAAGCACAAACGCAGATATCTCTGGGTTCAACTCAAACCTAAAAAATCCCATGTGCCAAACCAAGTTTTTACTAAGATAAAAACCCAAAACTACCATGAAGCACAAACATTGTGTCAGGCCCCGAACCCAACCATAAAAATAGGCATGTGACAACGGCCGCACACTTATAAAGTTTTCACCCTACAAAGTGTGCAAGGCCTTCTTAGAAACTAAAAATTATCCTCAAAGAAAATTTCATCAATAAATCCACAATCATCCTCAATAATGCAATTGTCAAGAGATCTCCAAAGTACCAATAGATACAACAATCCAAACCTCATGACTCTTGAAAAAAAGATATACTAATTATTACAAGATCATCTTATTTCAAAAATTTCTAATCTCCTTTCAAGGATACACCCTCAGTAAAAATCCCAAAACTTGTTATTCTTCATAATTTGAAACTGGAGGGGAAAAAAGGGATGAGTTGACAACTCAATAAGTAACTGAAGTCATAATAAGTTTGATCAAGCAAAAATCTGTAAAATAATAAGTTGTATATAAATCAAATATTTTAATCTTACAAATTTATCATAGATGGAATAGAAAATAATAATTTTTCCATATGTCAAAAGCTGTGATTTACAATAGGTTCCAAAAACACATAAGTAGTTTCAGTTCAAATACTCAAACATAATTTATATTCTTAACAATCTTTTATGACTTTGGTCCTGCTATATCCCCATGACTGGGCATCAAATTTAGATAAAACTAGTTCCATGCTAATGTATATCTCCCAATAGCTGGATACAGAAACACGAAGATAAAACTAGTTTCAGTGCCAATGAATAACCCAAATTGGTTGAGTATCAGAGTCAAAACATAGTCAGATTGTCCAAAATCATAGTTCAAATAAATATACATCCCATTCATAATAGATATATAAAATCATATATATAGTAATTAAAAATATTTATGATGATTCTCTATTATTTACTTTAAATCAATGTAGTTAAAACAATTGAAATAAAATTGTAACAACTGTAAAACAATATTCCAGTAGCTAAAATACTTACATCAATCCAATGCCTATTCAATTAAAATCCTTGCAATTTCCCAAGACCACTCCAATCCAATGTAAACCCGTTATAGCAAACCAAATAAAGAATTTACTCCAAACAAGATTAGTTTCTCAGAGAAAGAGAGCAAGGGAGGTGGACTTCTAGAAAAAATCCTTAGCCGTAAGATGCAAAAGCACAAATAAATTCTTAGGGTTTACACGTTACAACTAGGTAAAAATCACTCCTTTTTATTTATTTATTTATTTTTGGAACCTGGGTATCACACATCGATTTCAACTACAATGAAAAAAAAATACATGAAAGGTACCTGAAATTGGCGGCAAGGCAGAGTAGACTTGAGTTGAGAGAGAACAAATAAAATCCGAGTGACTCTGAGTTTTGAAGGTGAAAACCTGATTGATTTGGATTTTATAGTAACTAAAAATTGGGCCATTCAGTTTCTAATATGGGCCTCATAGTATTTTTTTTTCGGCCCATTTCTTCTTCCTGAAATTCCTATAGATAAGGACACTCAAAGAGTACTACTCTTCTAGTGTTTTTTTGTTAGTGCTATCCATTCCATTCTATGGAGTATATGAGTGAGTGAATTTTCTTTTTGAGTAGAAACCATTGAAACAAAAGAAAGATGGCAATTTTGTCTGTGTCAATTTCAGCAACAATCCCAAATTCCCACATTTCTCGCAGCAATGTTTCTCTGAAAACCGGTTTTCTGAGCAACCCACTTGTCAATTTGAGATTTTTCGCAGCCCCCAACAGCAAAAAGAATGGTATGGTTGTGAGGATGAACTATGAGGCTGGTGTGGGAGTAATGGGAACGAAGCTAGGCATGATGAGCTTCTTCGAGCCCGATGGCAAGGTTGTACCAGTCACTGTGGTGGGGTTTAAGGAAGGAAACATTGTGACCCAGGTGAAAACTGAGGCCACTGATGGCTACAACGCTGTCCAAGTTGGGTACAGAAGGGTCAGGGATCGCAAGCTCACGAAGCCAGAGATGGGTCATTTGCAGAAAGCGGGTGCTATTCCTATGCGCCATTTGCAGGAGTTTCGGTTGGTTTCTGTGGATGGGTTTGAGGCTAACCAGAGGCTTGTGTTTGATGATCTTTTCAAGGAGGGTGATCTTGTTGATGTGGCTGGCACCACCATTGGAAAGGGTTTTCAAGGTTTCATTTTTTTGTCTTTACAACTTTGGGTTTTTTTGTTTTTGGCACTTCATTTTTGACAGATATATGTGTTTTAAGGTTTTGAACTTCTGTTCTTTCTTGTTATGTGAATTATGTTTTGGTTAATTGCTGAGGAGAGAGAGAGAATATATTGAGCTGAAGATAAAGAAGTCGGGATTTTGAAATTTTGAATTCACCAGGGAATTGTCATGTGATGTTTCTATTGAAGTATGCACTTTGTAATAAGTCGTGCCATAACCCCCATTAAAACCAGTGCTATATCCTTCCATTTTTACTTAACAATAAGTGCGCGACGAAAGTGAGCCATGGATTAGCAGTCATCAGTGGAGGAAACTTAGAAATTAAGAGTCAGATATTTCCATAAATCCTGGAAGTTACATTTGAGGAATTGACCTTTTACAATTGCTTAATGCAATATGTTTCAAAATATACAAAGGGGGTGGGAATGGTAAGCGCAAGGGCGGTGTATGTATTCTAGGGTTTTTTTTTTCCCCAATATAGTGACTTGCGGTTATTAATCATGTGTGCCTAAAATTTGCAGTTGCAGCCTTTTCTATTTTCAATGCATTATCACCAACTGGTTTTCTTGAAATATCTTGTGTATTTTCAAGAGTCTATAGGAGTTTTTGTAGTGTTAAGGGATTCATGAAATTGTTCAGTTATATGTGGGTTAAACAAGGGCAAATTTTGGTTGTTCATTGCATGGAAAGTTCGCCAATCTTTATTAGTTTGAGCTGTTGTGCCCTATCTAGAAATGGTGACTGACTCTAGCGTGAGGTTTTTTTGCTGAAATACCTTTCAAGAACATTGTATTTTTGTGAGGAAAAAAGAAACATAGGGTCAATTATAGATTATCCTCTGTATAGTGGCCATGGTTTGTAACTCATAATTCAGTGAACTTCTCCCATCAGGATGGTTGGAGAGAAGGTTGAAGACTTTTGCCAAATTTTGCTTCAATATATAATATTTCATAGCACTTGGAGGGGTAGAATTCTAGTGTACTTTTTTATTTATTTATTATAAATGATGTCATAATGTTGTCTTGCCAAATGTTCATGACAATATACCCCCTTGTTGGTAACACACACCCCCCCCCCCCCCCCAACCTTTTTTTTAAAGGTACACACATGCACCCAGCAGGTCTTGAACCCACAACTTCATCCTCTATAAAAATTTTGTTAGAGGAGGAAGTGACATTTGAGCTAGAACTCATTGGAACCACTTTGTTGGGAATCTTGAGGAAGGCAAAATTCAATATTTATTCCTTTATTGCTTTTTAACAGCTTCTAAGAAGATATGAAACTGAATTGAGCACAGATGATGTAGGTTTTCTGTATTCCTCATTCTTATGTAAAGTATTGTGTGGCTACCTAGAAAACTTGGTTAGATGCAAACTTAAACCTATTACTGTTGATTGATTTTGGACCTAATTGATTGTGACTGATGCTATAGAGGCTGATTGGTGCGATTAGGGATTTTATTCTATTTTATTTTAACATAATATGTAATCTAATATTCTCATTATGAGTTTATTCTGTGTTGGGATATTATTTGAGGACCCTTTTCAAGGGCCTAAGGTTCACTATTGTAGATAGTCAATGCAATTTGGGTTGGAAGTTTTCTTTCAGAGCTTGGTGCTGATCCCAAGCAAGATTAGGTGTTGATTTTAAGGTTCCTATCTTTATCTCATTCTTTGCGTTGATTCCAAGCAATCCTAGATGTTGATTGATTCCTAGGTTCTATTTATATGTTTTCATCGCTTGGTGATGATTCCAAGCAAATCCTATGGGTTTATTCCTAGGTTTTATAACTTTTTTCTTTCTTATTTATATTTTCCAAATACATGTTCTCCTTGAGACTTCATTGTCCTGCATCAAAAAAACTATGCCAAAGAAAACTCAGGAGAACTATTGTGCTTGCATATTTATTCAAAAAGAAAAATATATGTTTGATTCCTTTAACAGCATATCTCTCTCATCTTTCTTTATAGGCAACATTTTCTTCAAGCTTTATAAATTTTTAAACTGAAAAAAAATATGATCAATTCACAATTTTCTGTTCCTTGTTATATAAAGGTTCTTTTAGTTCAGGCAAGGATTGAATCAAAAATCAGATTAGAATATGGAGCTTTCTATCACTCATCTTTGTTGTTATGTTTTTTTTTTTCTTTCTATTAGTTCTTGTTTCTTTAATGATATTCGTCATAGGAGTCTCAATCATGCCAAATTTCAAAGCAGAAACAAAACAGGCTTAGGAGGGCATATTTTACATGCAGTCTGTTTCAAACTTGGTATGTTTGTTGCTCTGTAAAAATAGCCATTCAAACTCATGTTTGAATGGTGATAAAGAAATCTTTTGCAATGAGATTGGCTTTGCAAACTCATGTTTCTTTTGCAATGTAACATTCTATCCAAAAATAGCCGTACAATCATTTGAAACATCCTGGTTTTAAAAAGTCTTCTCAATGTACGGCCACAATCCTGGGAAAACAATCAGGAGAAGGAACATTTGAAAAGACTCCTGTAGCTAGGTTTAGGTATATGATCCACTCTTCCATTTATTGTTGCTGAGATCTTTCCATGAACAGAAGATCAAAATAGGTTGGATTCTAATTCGTAGGTCTTGCTAAACTTCCCAATTTCTCATGTGTTTTATCCTCTAGTTATACAACATGTATAGGCAGACACATTTTAAATTGTTGAGCTCTGAATGGGTGCTGTAGTGATGTCCTTCCAGGGTTGAGAATTAGATCTTTTGGAAGTATTAATAATTAAGTTAAAACATAAACTGTTTATCTCCAACATCTCTCTAGTTTAAGCTTGTAATGTCCAATACTGGGGGCCATAATGTAGTAAGTTGACTATACAACAACAACAAAGCCCTAGTCTCAAAAGCTTGGGGTCGGCTAAATTGACTATACAATATCTATAATTATGTTCAGGCTTTTCTCTGATTTGCACCTCTTTTTTATTTAATTTTCCACAGGTGGAATCAAGCGACACCACTTCAAAAGGGGTTTAATGACCCATGGTTCCAAGAGTCACAGAGCTCTTGGATCCATTGGTGCTGGAACAACACCAGGTCATGTATACAAAGGAAAGAAGATGCCTGGTAGGATGGGAGGAACCAAGAGAAAAATCAGAAAGCTTAAGATTGTCAAAGTTGACAATGATCTTAATGTTGTAATGATTAAAGGTGCTGTCCCTGGTAAGCCTGGAAATCTTTTGCGTATAACTCCAGCAAAGATTGTAGGGAAGAACATACCAAAGAATTAACTTCCTATTTTTGTGTGTGCTTTTGTGTACTTTGAATTGTCAAATTACTATGATACTTTTCCCAAGTAGAATTTAGTAAATCTGGTTATTGGTATATTATCTTTGCCAGTAAATGAGTTTGGCATTATTGATGCCTTTAGCTTATGTTAATAATTGGCTTTTAACATACTAACTGCATTTACTGCGTTGTCAAGATAAGACAAGCCCCTTCACGTAGGCATGGCAATGAAGCAGATATCATATTCCCTTGCCCGTATTAATAGCATTGTTTATTTGTAAGTTTTATTTTTCAGTTTGTTGCTTGGTTGAAAAATGTTAAGTTTGCCGTCCTTGTGTGCTTGGGCCATATGTCACAATGTCAACAAAGGACTAAATGCTTTACATGCTAAGGTTATTAAAAGTAAAAGGGTCTGGTGTGCCCAAGTTGTTCATTTGAACTTCTACCTTTTGACCTAGTCATTTTCTTTAATTTCATGTATTTAAGAACTCTTTTTGAGTTGGTTTGACCATGTCATTGAGCATCGATGATTGCCTTCTACATTGATGGTTTAGATGCTTTCTTATTGCTATTTTATATGCTGGTTATTTAAGTTGTTCTCACAAATCTTAATGTCATTGAGCATCGAGCATGGAATTACTAATGATTGCCAGCTCCCTCAATCTTAAGCTCATAAACACTTAAATCACGTTATCAGTTTCAATTAAATATTTTAATTTGGCTGAATCTTTACACACTCAAAATGATTTCACAATTTTAATTGAAAACACAATTTTAGCCCACGTGGTAGTGTGTGCACTGTGAGTGTGTAATAGCCAGTGTGATAATCATCTCTCTTTCAATTTCACCTGAAGAGATTGCCACAGATGCCTTGAGAGAAGATGTATCTTTGCCACTGTAATTAGCTTGTTGTGTGTTGGGGGCATGGGCACAAAATGGAATATGTTTGGAAGATGAGAATGCTGTTCCTTTTCAAAGAACAGGAGAGGTATAAAATCAAGGGATACCCTTGGACTCATGACAAATTAATTTACCGTGATGGTAAGAGTTTCTTGGAAAGAGAATGGGGTTTCAGTTTTCACTGCTAAAAGCGATGGCCAATGGGACTTGATCCTTCAAAAAAAAAAAAAAAGGTGATGGGCCTTCTTCAGAATTTAGGAATATATCATTCCACTTCTTGCTCAGCATTTCCTGTAAAGTCGAAGGTCCGTATCTTTAATGAAATAGAGGTAACATATAGATTATGTCCCCATGATGAGAAAAGCAAACAAAAGATGGACAGAATACTTGGAAACAGTTTATTTAATTGAAATTCAAATTGAAAATTTTTTGCTAAAAATATTGTAGATAAAACTAAAAGGTAGTTAAAATAATACAACGAAATCCATAAAAAATACCAAAAATGTTATGAGGCTCAGGAATAATAGTAAAAATAAGTTGAATAGTAACAAAAATAAGTTAAATAATAAAAAACTGGTTTTTAAACACAACCTAACTATGCATATTTTTCTTTTTGTTTCCCATTTTTGTTTTCCTTTTAATCAACTCTTAAATACATTATAAGCATATTTCATTTCTTGACACATATCTTGCTTAAACATCAAGTTAGGTTGAATGACAATCAAAGATTAATTCCCGGATGATGGATCCAATTAAGCTTCTCAAAAAGTTTTGGGTATTTATTTAGTTATTTTTTTTAAAATCTAACTCCTCTGTCCTTCTTCTTTTTTCTTTTTTCTTTTTTTAATTTTTTTTCAAAATAAAGGTGTACTCATAGGGACGTTGAGGTTTTTTCGCAATTGTCCACGACTCCATGGGATAGAAAAGCAAACAAAGATGGATAGACTGCTTGGAAACGGTTTATTTAATTGAAATTGAATTTTTTTTTGTTGAAAATATTGTAGATAAAGCTAAAAATTAGTTAAAATAATATAGCGAAATCCATAAATAATACCAAAAAGTGTAATGAGACTCATTAATAATAGCAAAAATAAGTTAAATAGTAGCAAAAATAAGTTAAATAATAAAAAAGTTAGTTTTTTAAAATTAATGCCAAACACAACCTAACTATGCATATTTTTCTTTTTGTTTCCCATTTTTTTTTTTTTTTTCCTTTTTATCAACTCTTAAATACATTAGAGAAAATACATTATAAGCATATTTCATTTCTTAACACATATCTTGCTTAAAAATCAAGTTAGGTTGAATGACAATCAAAGATTAATTCCCGGATGTTGGATCCAATTAAGCTTCTCAAAAAGTTTTGGGTATTTATTTAGTTATTTTTTAAAATCTAACTCCTCTGTCTTTCTTTTTTCTTTTTATTTTATTTTTGAATTTTTTTTTCAAAATAAAGGTGTACTCATAGTGATGTTGAGGCTTTTTCGCAATTGTCCACGACTCCATGGGATAGAAAAGTAATTGTGCCGGGGGAAGAGGGCTTGCACACGAGAGAGAGAGAGAAATGAGACTTCTTCTTTTGTGAGTTTGTCACGAGAATGGTTGGCACTTGTAAAATTCATTTATTAGCTCCCACCATGAGACAAGCTATAATGCAACTTCTAACTAACAACTCCATTTTCTACACGACAATGATGAAAAGTCATTGTCCACAAATTTCATGCCATCCCCTGACTCAGTAGCAAGTACCCATTGATGCTATAATCTCCTTCCTTTCTTAACTGGGATTGAAAATCCATCACTCAGTTTTTAAGATCAAATTGTCCAAAGCTATGTTAATACAAGCTTGTTTAAGTATTGACGCCTTATCTTAAGAACTATAGAATATTTTGATCCTAATTTTCTACTCGTGAACTTGAATTTAGTGGCAACAAATTTGACGTTAAAGTAACAAGTAATAATATGACACTTGTTTAATTGAAAGACTAACTGCTTTAAAAGAGACTGTTATATATTGAGCAAAGATTTGTTTAATCTTATGATTAAATAGTTCCAAAAGGAAAGAGTGAAAAGACATTCGGTCTGTTTAATTGTGTTTTTATTTTTAGAAATTGCTTATCAAAATGAAAATTCTAGGATAAGAATATTTTTAATGGTTTTTTTTTTTTTTCTAAGCTAAAAATAAATCAAGAAACATCATTTTAAAGTTCTTTAAGATGATGCTATTTTCAATAGTATGGTCACATGATTGCAGTATATATATATATAGGATAAGAAGTAGGGGTGGACTTACTTCTTTTATCATTAATTCATAGCAAAATGTATGGACCACAAATAAAATTGGTGTACTTATGCTGGCCCATGCACCAAGCCTAATCCTTCCAAAAATAAGCCAAGATGATTGGACCGCATATCTTCAAACTATTTCTGCTTCTTGCTTTTTGGATTTTCCAAACTTGGCACACAAATCAGAGAAATGAAAGAGATAAAATTCAGAATCTATCAAAATAATGAGTTCAGTGTGAAATGAAATTGTGACAATATTGAGGATCAATAGAAATATCACATACTACATCCTAAGTATAATGGTGTATAATATGGGCAACAACATCAAGTGATGATTTTTATTTTTGGTAATTAGAGGATTGCACAGGTTAAATAGTTAAACCAGAGTAACGATAAAGCCTATCATAATACATAGCGGCATTGTCATAGCAAAGCAAAATGCAATGTCAGCTATCAAATACAGCAAAGTCTTGGTGTAGATCTGCTCCTTTTCTAGGTAGCATCTGCACACTGATTAGTCTCATGGAGGCAATACTTCATCCTCACCCGAGGTATTTAATTGAGCAGGTTCCTATAGTCCGTAATAAGAGATGCATGATGTAAATTACCATTAGTAGAATATCACTAACCCAATCACAAACTACTTTTGCATCAGTTAATTTCAATTATACTACCCTTAAATTCAGATTAACACACAAACTACTTTTAACAGTCTTGTTTCAATAGAAGTCATTGTCTGGGGAAAACTAGTAGAAAATTGTTGCCTAAAGAACTTTTGACTCTTACTTAAAGACTTCTAGCTTGTCTAGATCATTAAACGAATGCATTTTAGTCTTGTTTGTGTAAAAATAATGGTACGAGATTTAGCAACTTTAATTGCAGCAAAAAATTATTAAATAAGCTACTATTTAACATCCATTATTGCTTCATTTCTAGAAGCTGAAGCCAGCATTGTCAATTGAATGTAAGAGTGTTTAATGATCTTTATGGCCTACATACTCTAGAAACTCTTTATTAGCCCACTTTCCTTGTATGCATTAGTACCTTAATTAAATAATAACTGCAATAATTTAACATAACATACACGAATTTAAGTGAATAGCGGTAGTTCTATGTCAAGGAGCCTCACAAGAGAAATCTGAGTTCGAACCACGGGTTCCTTTATACATGGGGATGTCTAGAATTGCCAATAGATGAGAGAGAACTAAACTATTAATTAATGGATAATAACAGTGCATTTGTTAATGATTTATTTTTAAAAAGTTTTGATATCATTTTCCGTGAGAAATATAAAAGGTTATAAAAAAAGAAATCAGATTTTTTGTTTTTTATAAATAGTTTTTAAAAATATTTTCTAAACTAATGACTGTAGAGCATCCGTTTAACTTTTTCTATGAAAAAATTATAAGACTACAATGAATTTTATACTCATATTTACAATAATTCAATATGACTAATTGTAAGTGGTGAAAAAAAAATTGGTTCATATGAAAGTGACAGGTAGTCATTACTTGTCACATAAAATAATTGTAAAATTAGATGTAAAATTATTTGTGATCCTTAAATAGCTCATAATTACATAGTTACTGGCCTAATAAATTTGGGATATGGTTTGTGCCCAATGTTTTTTTGTATTGGACAAACTAAGATATAAGTTCGTGTTTAGGTTTAGACACGTGTCCGTATTTTAAGAAAACAAGCTTCATTTATAAATTTGTTCAAAATCTAGGTTGGAAATTTTCACCGACATTACTTTTTCCAATTTATGCAAATATTTTATTATTGAATATGAAAAAATTGCTAGGAACGTTCAACAGGCTATAGAGAATGCTACCTCAGCTTCTACCAAGAATAACCTATAATGTCAACAAAAAACATGGCCACAGAGAAGACCCTAGTCATTGTGACCTGACTTTCCAACCACCTAGACTATAAATGTCTCTTGAATATGTCAACCTAAGCCATTCAAAAAGATAAACTATTAAAAAGGAGCTTACTCAATCTTAACGATTAAATATGCGTATAATAGAGGGAATTTCAGTCGATTCATAAGATGTCACAATTCACAACCCAAGGAAGCCCAAGTTCGTCACTATATCTCTAATGTCATTCTCAGGGTCGATGTTATATTCTAATATCAATTATAATGAGTTCATGACATTATATATATATATATATATATATATATATATATATATATATATATATCTCTGTGTGTGTGTTATATACCCCGGCCCTCATCCAAAAAATTCAAATTATAATGAAAGATTTAACGAATACCCTAAAAATATTAATTTAGAAAATATATTTTTAAAAATTTTATAGGAAAGAAAAAAAAAAAGTAACTAACAATTTTTTTATATTTCTTAATAGTATTAAAACTTTTTTTAAAATAGTTTATTAACAATTATTTTAAGAATACTCAAAATTAAAACTCATTATAATCACTTATATAGGTTGAGTTGGACATTTTTCTTAAAAAGGAAAAGAAAAAGAAGTTGAGTTTGACATATACGTTTGATGTGAGACTTAATACATATCCGCACTATATAAACTCGTACAACCCCATCCAATCTGCACATCATGTACCATCACACTAAAATGGACCACACAGACTTATTTGTGAAATTTGGCTGAGGATTATTCGGGGAATGAACTAGCTATATAATAGGTTGCTAGAGTTATGATGCAGCACCAAAATATGTTATTTTCTTAAGGTAGTATTCAATCAAATTAATTAGGCATACAAGTGTGAGGGGCTTGAGAAAAATAAACCACTACTCACCTTTTGCATGATAGTTATTCTATAAATATATATAAATATAAGTGTTTGTAAAATGTGAAGGACAAATAACTGAAGTGATTGATTGAAAAAACTTTCATATGAGCTTAACAACCAAAAAAAGAAAGAAAAAAGGTGATGTAAAAGGGTATTATAACTTGTAATATTATTTAATTCTCTTTGTAGAATTTTTATCTTGTATTAAAAAATATGTAAACATTATAAAAAAAAAAAAAACCGTATTTAAGGGTTTATAAAAATTAAATACACACGGGAACATTGTATATAAAAAAGAATAATTAATATCATTTTTTTTGGCTTACAAGTGAGGATAGGATGAAAGGAATGTAGATTTTCCCTACAAAGAGAATTAAATAATATTACAAGTTATAATACCCTTTTACATCACCTTTTTTCTTTCTTTTTTTGGTTGTTAAGCTCATATGAAAGTTTTTTCAATCAATCACTTCAGTTATTTCAAACCAACAAATGGTTTAATTTAAATAATTCAACACCAAAATGTATAACATTCAAGTTAGAAGATAATACCTTAAATATTTGAGAATAGATGACTAAATCAAATGGGTAGGTTGTTTTTTTTAGTTAGGGTATAAGTTGATAGGATCCACCAATATCCAGTTAACAAACGCTCCTAGGGAAATTAATAATAAATAATTTTATGAAAGTTTTGATGTTACTTTTATAAGAAATATAAAAAATCGAAAAAAAAAATTAACTGCTTTTTCTTTTTCCATAAAAATTTTCTAAAAATCTATCATAAACCAATGCTCTTAAGACATACATTAACTTTCCCTAAAAATCAATTTTTTCTTTTGCATAAAATTTTTCTAAAAACACTTCCTAAATTAATATTTTTAGGACATCCGTTAACTTTTCCTAAATTGATATATGGTATGCAACTATTATAACATCCTAACATCTCCAAAAGAGACAATAACGTTGGAAAATTTGAAGGCAAGTGGAAGCATATTAACATGGGAAAAGCCAACTAATTATTTTAGGTTTCTAGCTTTTTTAATCTTATAAGTATTTTGGTAATGCAATTATTACAACAAGTGAAGAAGGGAAAATTTGAACCCTAATCTAAGATTTTTGTCACCAAACCTCTTATGATGTCCCACATTGATATTAAATTAGTTGAGTGTATGTTGTGTGTTGAGTCTCTTATATGCATTTACTATGTTCAATTCATTGGGGTTTTATATAAAAACAAATGCAATGAATCTCAATTGTAATCTTTTGAGATATAACGCTAGTGTTTTTTCTAGGATTATTACAAATGATATGAAAGCCAACTTGGTAACCTTCTATAGGCTCAGCAACACCTACAACATGGACCTTGATGAGGGTGTCAAAAATTTAAGTGAAGGAGGATACCCCATATTAATATTTAATTCTTTATTTTTAACAAAATATTGAATTAATTAAGTGTGTGTGTGTGTGTTGTGTGTTGTGTGTTGAGACCCGCATTATATATATACTGGATTGATTTAGGCATTAAAAACAACTATAGAAAGTTTCAATTGTAACTAAGCTAATCCGTATTGCAGGTTTCTATAGTCCGTGATAAGAGAGACATGGTGTAATTTAATTACCATCAGTAGAAAATATCACTAACCCAATCACAAACTACTTTTGCATCAATTAATTTCAATTCTACTACCCTTAAATTCAGATTAACACACAAACTACTTTTACCAGAGTCTTGTTTCAATAGAAGCCATTGTCTAAGGAAAACTAGAAGTGCCGAGGAAAATAATTTGGGGGAAGAAAATTGTTGCCTAAAGAACTTAGATTCTTAGACTTGAAGACTTCTAGCTTGTCTAGATTAGTAAGCAAGTGCATTTTAGCCTTGTTTGTATGAAAACAATGGTACGTTGCGAGATTTACCAACGTTAATTGCAACGAAAAATCATTAAATAAGCTACTAAATAGGGGTGTGCGCAGGTCGGATTGGGTGGATAAACGTCAATATTTTTATCCAATCCGCCACTAGCAGGTTAGGAAAATTCCAATTCACTAACAACCCACCAAAGTTTAAATCCAGCGGGTTGGTTACAAATATTGGTGGTTTCAACTCGGCGGGTTAGTTGGGTTGGGCGGGTTGACATTAACAACATTTATAAAAAATTATCACAAACTAGAATTTTTTATTGAATAATCTCAAGATATAACTAATGCACAAAAAAAATTATAGGTAGATTTCATTGAATAATCTCAATTCTAACATAAACATATGGTCAATGAAAAAGAGATATATCATCTCTAGCAAAAATAGGCTATGCCTTACAACTTAGGAAATTAAAAACAGTAGACCTTGCCTTACAATTTAGGAAAATTAAATTAATAAACTCAAAGTTTTAACATTTCCAAAGTCACATCAATGATAAAAAAAAAAAAAAATTAGACAAAGGACAAAGAATTAGATGAACTGTATTCTTATGTAATATATAACATATTTTACTTGAATGTACAATGAACTACTTGAATATACAATGAACCTACTTGCCAGAATGACTTTACTTGTAATATTATATCACATTTTATAATATATATAAGCGGATCAAAAGACATAAACCGAAATTAAAAAGACAAAATATTTAAACAATAAAAGACAATAACGCAATTACATACCTTTGTAATTATCGGTGAATAATTGAAATGATACGAAATAGACTACAAAAAGGTTAAAGAAGAAAGAGGAAGGGAAAGAAAGTGGCTGAAGGTGAAAGCCAAAAGTGAAAGGTGAAAAGAAAAATTGAGACCTAGAGCCACAAAGTGTATACTGTACTTACGGTTGAAGTAAATGGGATGGGTGGTAGGTAAAGGTGTTTAGGGTTTTAATGTTGACATTTTAGATTTTGTTTAAGAAATTTTTTGAAGGCTAGTTCTGTTTAGGAAATTGACTATTGATTAGATGTAAAAATTTATTAGGTGAATTGATTAACTTTAAATACTTAACAATCTGAACAAATATTTTTTTTTATGTATGTATAATTAAGCGGGCGGGTCTCTTATAACACATTTACTATGTTCAATTCATTGGGGTTTTATATATAAACAACTGTAATGAATCTCAATTGTAATCTTTTGAGATATAATGCTAATTTTTTTTCTTGTATTATTACAAATAATATGAAAGCTAACTTGGTAACCTTCTATAGGCTCAGCAACACCTAGAACATGGACCTTGATGAAGGTGTTAGAAATTTAAGTGAAAGAGGATACCCCATATTAATATTTAATTCTTTAAAATTTTCAAAATATTGAATTAATTAAGTGTGTGTGTTGTGCGCTGAGACTTACATCAAATATATATTGGATTTATTTAGGCATTAAAAACAACTATAGAAAGTCTCAGTTATAACTAAACTAGTCTGAATTACATTTTTGCTTCGTTATAACTAAACTAGTCTGTACTACATTTTTGCTTTGGTTGTTACACATCTTCTATGAGAGAAATGTAATTTCGACGAAAAAAAAAAACAAAAAGAATCTTTTCACCCTAAAAATCACTTTTCAAGACATAGGGTAGGGAGGAATGAGTTAGCTCTAGACTTTGATTTCCATTCTAAAAATCATTTTTCAAAACATAGGCAGGGAGGAATGAGTTAGATCTAGACTTTGATTTCCATTCCTAAAAATCACTTTTCAAGACATAGGGTAGGGAGAAATGAGTTAGCTCTAGACTTTCATTTCCATTCTATAATTTTGTGTTGCATGCACTTACAAATATGGTCCCTTCTCCCATTTATTTCTTAAATCATCTCGATTACTCTAGTATGGCCACATGTTTGCACCATATAGAGGATAAGTGAAAAGCCTAACTTCTTCACGTAACCATTCCCAAGGACGGAACTACCAAGAGGCTGAGGGGCGCCATACCCCCCACCACCTAGCCTTTGAAAAAAAATTCTCTAGTATATATATTAGCATAAAAAATTTACTTTTGGCTTTAAAATTAATATACTTGCCCCCCTCTCCCAAATAATTTACAAGCTGACCCATGAAACTAAAAATGAAAAAAATTATCAAATCATTTCTTGTCTGGTTGTCCCAAGAATATCAAGAAAGACATTTGAAAAATTTACAAATCTAGACAACAAGGAAAATTTACAAAACAAATCACATATTCAGATAATAATAAAAATAAAAAAAAAGTCTTTGGACACAGTTTAAGTAAAAAAAAATTATAACAAATCAATTATAAATCATAGCAAAACAAATTACAAAAACTCAATAATCTTTATCCAATTTTTATCTCTAAATTGAGAGCTCTTTGTCCTTCTCAAATGACTCCACCATATAGTCACAGAGACAACTCATATGCTGCTAATCACTCCATCTACACACCAATTAGTGTCACCAGTAACTTGGATCAGTTGGTGTCTTTAACTCAACCCATAAAGAGCCGTTGCTCTTTAACACAACCCGTGGAAAAATTTTATTTTTATTTTTGAATGATAGAATTTTATTAATTTTTAATATTTTATTAACTTTGGGACATACTTAGCATGCATAAATGTAATACTCATGTGAAACAACAATCTCCTATTTTGTGCCTTACCTAAATTGCCTCTAGAGTGTGTGTGTGATTAGTCTATTGGTAATAAACTTTGTGCCTTAGCTAAATTATTGTAGTGATGGGAAAAGCTTTATTATTTACATAGTTGAAGACTCAAAGTTACCATTCATTATCATGTGATTATTTAACAGGTCTCTTTTTCTTTTATGTTTTTTTACTACTTTTTCAAAATGATAGTTTTTTAAATGAAAAGATCTCATATCTTTATGCTACCTCAACCATCACCAAGTAATTATAAATATAAAATTCGTTAACCAAGACACCGATAATTGTCTCACCCTTTTTTTCGCTGAATATTAGTTCATTATGTTGATTAACTATTATTTTATTTGTTTTATTAATGTAATACTAGACATGGATTTCAAATTTTAACTATAGTTTTTGCATTTTTTTTTAAAGAATCTTTTATATATAGCATTATGAATTTATTAGGTATAGAATTATGTGAAAAGAATAAAAAAATTTTTAAAAAAATTATAATGTGAATAGAATAAAGAATTGGTCTAATTTTAGTCAGACCTTGAAAATATCAAAACATACCAATTAACTTACGGAACTCTTGGTCATAAATATTTATTATTGATTTAAAAAAATAAAAAATACAAAAAAAAAGAAATTAATACTAATAATGCATCGATGTCAACCTCTAGTGTTAATATTCTAACTTTTTAAAATTCTTAAACAAAAAACTTTGGCCCTCCCTAAATTTGAATCTGATTTTGTCCCTGACCATTCCTAAGATCGATTGACAAGTTCAGAAAATTGTTAAACTTGATCTTCAAAAAGTTAACAATCTTGTCATTTCAGAAAATAAACTATACTTGTGTCTTATTTGGTCTGATTGGGATTTATGTTCCTATATATATATTGTTAACTAAGCCAAATCTTTGAGGGAAATGAGACATATTGTAGACACATGAAATTAGAAGATATTCAGAATATTTAGAAGGTAGAAGTAGTTGCTCTAAGTCCCACTGAATTAAACCATCAAGCTTTCCAAACTTTCCAAAATCGGAGTTAAACACTCCCAACTCCAACAGGAAGAAAAATAAAAAAATAAACAAACAAACAAACCAGAAAACCAATAACTCCAAGTATAAGAATGGTGCTGAATTTAGGAGGGTGTAAAATTTGAGCTAAACAAACAACTGCAGTATCTGACATCGAAAGAAGAAGCCAAGAAGAACACCGGGGTGGGAGCCAGCCAACCTTATAATGGTACAACAATCAAGGTCATGGCCCAACTACAAGTGTGTGCCAATGCAGCTTTTGACTTTTTTTCATGCCAGTATCACTATACCACTAAAACCAGAGAAAGGCACACATTTCTTTTTTATAACAATGCATTAAAAGAGAAGGGTGGTCAACTCTCTGCTCTGTGATGAATACCCCGAAAAAAAAAGTCACACAAGCAAATACAAACGCTCTAGCTATAAATTGTTGGTGAGTTTCTCACCCAACCCTAACTATAGTGCACATGAAAGAACCCTATTTTCATTAAGACTCTAAAAGTTATTGCAGCATCCTCAGATTATTGAAACACAGCGTGAGTGCGCGACACTCTTTTTTTCTTTTCTTTTTTTCTTTCCATTAACATCGTGTTTTCTTTGCCCTAGTTCCTCAACTAATTTCATTAATACCTCTTCATTGAATGCATGAATTAAAATCCATCTTTTATCTCTTGCAAATTAGGTGGACCACATGACAGAAAGAAATAGTGAGAGAGAGAGAGCATTTCCTTTGGCGGTTTTTCGGCTAGTGGTTTTTTCATTCTGCAAATTGAGATATATAGCTGTATTATCCTTTAAAAGTTTCAACAACCTCACAGTACGTGCATTTATAGTACTTGTGAATTGTGATGCTTTCATGAGAGAGAGAGAGAGAGAGAGAGAGAGAGAATGAGAGAGAGAGACGATACCGTGTCAACAATGACCAGTCTGGCCATATTAGTTATTGCTTTTCAATGCAACCTCACCTATAAATCTCTTTCTACATTACTCCATTTTGTACTACTTAGTCATAGTGTCTTCTGCTTCCCAGTCCTCTGCTCTCTGTAAATCACTTGTCGCTTAATTATTTCTAGGTTTAAATCCCTTAACAACTCTGCTTTCTTTTCCCTACCAAGAACTCCATTATCTCTACAATGATACCTCATCTTTGTCACTGACCCATCATTATTATTGTGTGGAAAATCAAGTCGTCGTTTTTCTTCTTTGGTCAAGTTGTTAGATATCAGGTTCAAAACAAGTATATACATACCGGGTGAGTTTTATATATACAACGTTTTCCTTCATTCTTTTGCTTCAAGAAGAAGCGGAATTCTAAAAGAACATTTTTTTTTTCTTCCCTTTTCAGAAATGTCGTTTTCTACTTCCCTCTGAAGTTGGAACTATACGTGGTTTTCCGGGGAAACATTTTCCCGTCATTTTTTTTCAGTGTAAAGTAAACTATCAACTATGGATGTGTTCACGGCTCTACTGCTTTTAACGGCGATCACGGGGTATCTACTATGGTTCACATTCATCTCACGGACGTTAAAGGGTCCAGGTGTCTGGCCCCTATTGGGCAGTCTTCCGGGCTTAGTTGAGAACTGTGACCGCTTACACGACTGGATCTGCGACAATCTCCGCGCGTGTGGCGGCACGTACCAAACCTGCATCTGCGCGATTCCGTTCCTCGCCAAGAAGCAAGGCCTCGTGACAGTCACGTGCGACCCGAAGAATCTGGAGCACATTCTCAAGACCCGGTTCGCCAACTACCCGAAGGGGCCCACGTGGCAAGCCGTGTTCCACGACCTACTCGGCGACGGGATCTTCAACTCCGACGGCGACACGTGGCGGTTCCAGAGGAAGACTGCCGCACTGGAATTCACCACCAGGACTCTGCGCCAAGCCATGGCTCGCTGGGTCAACCGAGCCATTAAGGAAAGGCTCTGCGTGGTTCTGAAGACAGCCCAGCTCGAAGCCAAGCCGGTTGACATTCAAGACTTGATGCTCCGACTCACTTTTGACAACATATGCGGCTTGGCTTTTGGAAAGGACCCAGAGACTTGTGCGCCGGGGCTCCCCGAAAATGGCTTCGCTTCGGCTTTCGACCGAGCCACTGAAGCCTCGCTTCAACGGTTTATTTTCCCCGAGGTTCTTTGGCGGCTCAGGAAATGGCTTCGGCTCGGGATGGAAGTCAGCTTGAGCCGAAGCTTGGTCCACATAGAGGAGTACCTATCCCGTGTGATCGACGCCCGTAAGCTCGAGTTGCTGAGTCAGCACAAAGATGGAAACCCGCACGACGATTTGCTGTCAAGGTTCATGACGAAAAAGGAGTCCTACTCGGACTCGTTCCTGCAACACGTGGCACTCAATTTCATCCTAGCTGGACGCGACACGTCATCGGTCGCCCTCAGCTGGTTCTTCTACATGATGATCCAAAACCCAAGAATCGAGGAGAAAGTCCTGCGCGAGATTTGCGCCGTCCTGATGGAGACACGTGGAGATGACGTGGCGAAATGGGTAGAGGAGCCGCTCGGGTTCGAACAGCTTGACCGATTGATATATTTGAGAGCAGCGTTGACGGAAACCCTAAGGTTGTACCCATCAGTACCGGAAGACTCAAAACACGTTGTCTCCGACGATGTTTTGCCGGACGGTACATTTGTTCCGGCTGGTTCGTCGGTCACGTATTCAATATATGCAACGGGGAGAATGAGGTCCACGTGGGGCGAAGATTGCTTAGAGTTTCGACCAGAGAGGTGGCTAAGCTCGGATGGTAACAAGTTTGTAATGCATGATTCTTATAGATTTGTTGCTTTTAACGCCGGACCCAGGATTTGTTTAGGGAAGGATTTAGCTTACTTGCAAATGAAGTCGGTGGCGGCGTCGGTGTTGCTCCGCCACAAGCTGGCGGTGGTGCCGGGGCATAAGGTGGAGCAGAAGATGTCGTTGACGTTGTTCATGAAATATGGGCTTAAGGTGAACGTGAAGCATAGGGATTTACAAGGAATTATGGCAAGCTTGAAAATAGAGAGGAATAATGAGGGTGAATTGTTGTTGCATGGGAAAGAGTCCGTTGTTGCTGCCGTTAAATGTAACGGTGAGAGTTGTGACAGAGTTGATGAGAGTAGTAGTGAAAAGATGGTAGGTGGGGTTGCTTAAGGTTAAGGGGGTTGTTTGGGTGGATCGGGGAATTGAATTGGAATTGAATTTGAAGTGGTCAAGGTGGTGGTGGTGGTGGAGCCGGTGGGCTTTGATTGAGCCACATGGATGATCTGGGTCTGGGATTACAGTTTTATCATTATGTGGGCGTGTTTATGACTTCATGAATATGTTTCGCAGAATTTCTTTTACGTACGTACACAATTCTTGCGAGAATATATATATAGTTTTTCACATACACAGTAGTATTATTATTATTGGAGAGAGAGAGAGAGAGAGAGAGATATGGCTTTAACTCACTGTTGCTTTTTCTCGTTGGCTAGCTCCCTTTGAAGTCCCAAAAAATTATATAATTTTCTAGCTTGTTGAATTTACCAAGCTCATATATTTATTTATTTGTTTCTCAATCTTGTGTAATTCCTGAGGTTATATAATAATAATAAAGTTAAATTCATAGTTCACATGTGGTGGATGACTTTGCTTGAATAATGGACAAGTTCCACCATCTTTTCTTTTCTTTTTAATTCTCTTTTGCTTGTAAAATAGTTTATAATTCTGGCATTTTTCACCTCAAATTCACAATGATCCGAATAATTTTGAAATAATGAAGTATACAGTGAATATGTCATTCTTCTTATAGTATTACTCTTTTTTCTTTTGGTTTAACCTTTTTTAAATCTTTATAATGTCGTTGATCATGAACTACAGTGGTGTTTCTTTTTTCTCATTTGGTAGAACAAATCAAATCCACAGCATTGCGCCTGCTGATTAATTAATATCATCATTAATTATACATGCCAAGATACATACAGGCTACAGTTAGTACACGTATTTGGATTTTTCTGCTCAATTTTGGAGTAATTAAATTATTGTAACTTTTTTCTATCTATTATCTAAGCTAAACTACTGACTCTAGCTCTCTCTTACAAAACCCTAGTCAAAAGGTCCGATGACCCCAGCAATTTTTGGATGAATTTATAATCAATCTAGTGCCAGCTCAATAATTAAAGAGCACATGCACATGCATGTTTATCTTCTTCCACACCTGGGAATGTTGACTGGCCCCAAAGAGTCCTATGAGTGCAATGACCTTTTGACCAAGCCACATAAACTAGACTGGGCGTGCAATTGTACCATCTGACATGAATGCTTTGTTTGATAATTTGTTGGGTGAAAAGTTGGAGGATAGAAAAAAAGAAGGAAAAATGAGAGAAAAATGCAATTTTCATTGTGTCGATGGGTTGAAAAGAAAGAGGAAACAAAAGTTCGTGGTGGAGTTTTTCATTTGTACCATCAATTATATATTTTTATTTATTTATTTACCTTACTACATTTTCATTCTCTTCGTATTTGATATATTTTTATATTGATTATGTTGTCTATTTTTATTAGTAATTTAGTGACAATTAACATTATATAGGTGATGTGTCTTAATAGACGATACTTATTTGGTACTTAATAGTTTATAGTTAGATTTCTAACCAAAGTGAAGTTACATGAGTAATCAATATATATATAAAAGTAGAGACCTCATTTTGTGAGGGTCTAAGCTTTTGCCAAGTGGCACCTCCTATGAAGTTTCTCTACAATCATCCAACTCTCCCATTAATTAATTGAGTTTACACCACAACTCTCTTTCTTCTTCATGTCTTTTAGTATACCAAATGTTTTAGTTTTTTTTTTTTTTTTTTTAATAAAATGGGAGACTAATAACTAGTGAGATCGAGATAGATAATCTTCTACCATTTCTGTTGCCTAAATTACACTAATCCATATCTTTTATTTACTATAATCATTATTATTTATTTTATTCTATAGGAATCCTTATTATTTTATGGTGATGAATTTACATACAAACATCTCATAAACAAAGTTTCTCTCCTCTGTTAGTCCTTTTTTTTTTAGTATGACAAGTTTTTACGTTAGTTATATAAAAATTTTATGCCTTTATGATTGTGTAGATGCATTAATCACAACTTGCCTCCAAAATAACGTTTTGGTTTTTGCCTTTTTGTTTTCAAATTTTGCATATTATCAAAACTTTGCTATAATGATTAATGTAGGATTTTCTAAATCTTTGACTCCCCAACCTCTCTCACGCTTTGCCTTCCTCTCTCAACTTTGACCATATGCTTCCATTCTCTTTCTCTCTTAAAAAAAAACTTTATTTCTCTTTAAAAAAAAAACCTTTAATAGTAAAATTTCCTAAACTACTGCTACTCTCAAATTTTGTTTCCATGCTTATAATTTTTTAAAACACCAGGCCAATGGAAGAAACCTATTGCTCTTGTGATCTTTTGTTGTAGCCAGTGGCTATCCATCGCACATTAAGTGACCTTGACATGTATGAGTTCAAGTTATCTTTTATTACTTTCAAAAATTCATTTCTTCACTTACAATCGGTAGGGTTAACATCGTGAGATTATGTGTTTTGCTATTTTCTTTTATAGGTTGTGTTCTTGCGTATATCGATTTCCAAAAGATGCTTGAAGTCTAGAATTGAGAAGTCGATAATTGTTTATTTAGTGTAAAAGTCTCATTGTCATTGTCCTTTCAAGATTGTTTAATCTTAGCATATGACTTGAGTAGGCTGGTCTTTTCAAAATAAACAAAAGCTAAACATGTTGTAAATCATAAATTGGATTATAGGGATTAAGCCGTTATCATCTAGGTTTTTTATTTTTATTTTATTTTATACAAAATAAAAATTCTACTTTAGCCAAATCTAAGTATATATGTGTGTGAAGCTCTCTCTTGGAGACTTTAACCTCGGCCCTTGCCTACAGACATCATACCCCACCTCACAAGTACTAATACTTGTGGAGTGACCATCATACCAAGGGTGTGCGGTGGTACAGTGGAGGGGATTTAGTCATTGGCAATTGAATTTGCAGAGGAAAAATAACACGACTATTCAATTTGCATTAGACTCCAAAACTTCTTTTTTGAGTAAGTTTCTTGATATTTCAATGAAGAAATACAAATTGACTTTTTTCCTACAATAAATTGAGTTTTGGGTTAATGGTTTTTTTTTTTTTTTTTTTTTTTTTGAGTTTTGGTTTTATGATGATTGAATAATTCTATATGTTGTGTGTACATTCTTTTCTATGAATTTCAATAATGTATGAATTGAGGATTTTAGCATTTGGTTCATTAAGGTTTTTTTTGTTTTTTTTTTTTTTTTAATTCTAAATTTCATCTCTATTTCATTATTTTGTTTAGCTTTTGTTACTTTTTATAATGAAATCATTACTAACACAGTTCTATGACAATTATGATATAATATATGTACAACATTCTCCAAACTTATCTTATATAAAACATTATAATATTATCCGTGCATCGCACGGGCAACTTACTAGTGTATCTTAATTGACAATGCTTAATCAAATTTTTAATAGATATGAACTTAAATGAGTAGTGTGTCTTAATAGCCTACACTTATCTTTTATTTTATAATCAAGTTCCCAACAAAAAGGAACTATAGGACCAATATGACATCATGAATATGTTTCGCAGAATTTCTTTTACGTACGTACACAATTCTTGCAAGAATATGTATATATATAGTTCTTCACATACACAGTAGTATTATTATTATTTGAGAGAGAGAGAGAGAGAGAGAGAGAGATGGCTTTAACTCACTATTGCTTTTTCTTGTTGGCTAGCTCCCTTTGAAGTCCCAAAAATTTCTATAATTTTCTAGCTTGTTGAATTTACCAAGCTCATATATTTATTTATTTTTTTCTCCATCTTGTAATTCCTGAGGTTATATAATAATAATAATGAAGTTAAATTCATAGTTCACATGTGGTGCATGACTTTGCTTAAATAATGGACAAGTTCCACCATATCTTTTTTTTATATATATATAGTTCTCTTTTGCTTGTAAAATAGTTTATAATTCTAGCATTTTTCATCTCAAATTCACAATGGTCTCTAAAGTTGTTTTTTTTTTTTCCATTCACTTTTAAAATATTTTGTAATTCTAGCATTTTTCATCTTAAATTCACAATGATCTCTAAAGTTGGACGCATAATTTTGGAATAATGAAATATTCAGTGAATATGTCATTCTTCTTATAATATTACTCTTTTCTTTTGGTTTAACCTTTTTTAAGTCTTTAAAATGTTGTTGAGCATGCACTAGAGTGGTGTTTCTTTTTTCTCATTTGGTAGAACAAATCAAATCCACGGCATTGCGCCGGCTAGTTAATTAATATCATCATTAATTTTACATGCCAAGATACATATAGGCTACAATTAGTACACGTATTCGGATTTTTCTGCTCAATTTTGGCGTAATTAAATTATTCTAACTTTTTTCTATCTATTATCTAAGCCAAACTATTGACTCTAGCTCTCTCTTACAAAACCCTAGTCAAAAGGTCCGATGACTCCAGCAATTTTTGGATGACTTTATAATTAATCTAGTCCCAGCTCAGCAATTAAAAAGCACATGCATGTTCTTCTTCCACACCTAGGAATGTTGACTGGCCCCAAAGAGTCCTATGAGCGCAATGACCTTATGACCAAGTCACATAAACTAGACTGGGTGTGCAATTGTACCGTCTGAGATGAATGCTTTGTTTGGTAATTTGTTGGGTGAAAAGGTAGAGGATAGAAAAAAGAAGGAAAAAAGAGAGAAAAATGCAATTTCCATTGTGTCGATAAGTTGAAAAGAACGAGGAAACAAAATGTGGTGGAGTTTTTCACTTGAGACCATCAATTATATTTTTTATTTATTTTTACTAAAAGTATGTGGTTGTTTTCATTTTGACTCTTTACATTTCTACATTTTCATTCCCTTTGTATTCATTATATTTTTATATTGATCATGTTATCTATTTTCATTAGTAATCTAGTGACACTCAACATTATATAGATGATGTGTCTTAATAGACGACACTTATTTGGTACTTAATAGTTTATAGTTAGATTACTAACTAAAGTGAAGTTAAATGAGTAACGTATCTTAATTGACAATACTTAGTCAAATTTTTAATAGATATGGACTTAAATGAGTAGGAGTAATTCTTAGGTACTACCGGAACACGGAAAATGGTGCTCCCTCCTCTCACATTCATGGCGGGGTCCGCTTATTAAATTCATGGTGGAATTCACTATGAATGTGAGAGAAGGGAGCACCATTTCACCATACTCCGGGAGTACCTAAGAATTTTCCAAATGAGTAGTGTGTCTTAATAGCCTACGTTTATCTTGCATTAAATGATCAATTTCCTAACAAAAAGGGACTATAGGACCAATATGAAAACAAAATCAAACATGACGTGCCAAAATGAAAATAACCCCAAATTTTAAATGATAACTCTCACACAAAAATAAACAAACATTAAATCTATTCTTAGGAAAAATCCAATCCATATTCTCTAATAATCTTCTCTTTTCTTGTAAGATTCTTCTCTTTTCTTATATGGGAGGACCCTTGGACCAAAACCACCAATCCTTTGCAACTATACCTATTTCTAAACCTTTGCAACAACACCTACTTCTGAAGCTCCAATTCTTATTCAAAAACGAATTTTCCTTCCATACCAAGAAAAAAAAAACTTTCCTTCCACACCAAGAAAACCCAATAACAAAAATAAAATCCAAATAGGAATTTGACACAATTTCTAGCCTTATATATGCAAAGAAAGTAAGAAACTACTAAAAGGAGGCAGCACTATGAATGCAAAGGAAACTAAAATGTCTCAAATCTCTAACAAAATAGAAAGTAGAGATAATATTGCTGTTCTTTGGAGGCATACAATAAGAACGATGTAGATTCATCCACGAAGATTTTGAGTCGTTATAGTAGGTCCCCTTTAATGAAATGTACTTGGTTTGTGGGTGCAAATTACCCGTAAATTCTCTGCCTTATACCATGTAAATGAATTGAAAGAAAATGGAACCTGTAAAAAGGGTTTCGAAGTCAAAACCAAAAGATGTTGGAGCAAATTAAGGGCCTCACAAGTTGGTATAAAAACTTGAATGGAAGCATCTTAAACTTCGATTGCCCAGCAGGGTTTTGCCGTTGCATGTGTTGCTAATGCTTGGGTTTTTATATTTCTTTCATCTCTTTATAATTTGATCGATCTCAATAGTTATGCCCATTGCATCTTTCCTTGCCATTCTCACTTTTTTCTATTCAAGAATTTTTTCTCCAGTTGAAAACAAGTTCCAGACCAGCGTGCCTATGATGTACAACACAACAGCCACCTTGAATACATCATCCCAAGAACCTACAGAAAAAAGAGTTGGAAAGAATAGTGAGCTGAAAGAAAAATTTCATAAGAAAAGCAAATTTCAGGTGGCAAATTGTTTCCTTTGCTCCTTCTGTACTAGCACCACTGTCATCAAGACTGCCCCTTTGGGACCATGTGGACCTCACAAATGATGAAAATCCTGATGGAAATGGCACCAGTACAGCAGAAGTTCATACTTTTTCTCTTGCAGTGGATGTATGGTTTGTTTACCTCGTTGAAGTATGTAACCGGTTGCAGCTGTACCAAACACACCAGCAAGCACTCCAGCCGTGTTTGACAGTCCCAACAAAACTCCCTGCAATTACTGTCAACAGCTTTTTTTCTTTTTTTGACTAGTGGAATAATAAATACTTTTTAACCTTTTAATTCTATAGACATTTTAAATTTTAAATAAATTAATGGCTTTCTGCGGAAGAAATGAAATAAAAGTGGAACTTGATTAAAGGACAAGACAGATCATCATGTAGTTATGGGATTCTAAAAGGGGAAAAGAAAAAGGAATAATAGGAATAACTCACAGAATAGCGTGGTCCAATGTCTTGGTGATTGGAATAGAGACCAGATTGTGAAAAAGCATCGGATCCCTGTGAGGAAAAAGTATGTGTTAGTCAATTAGATAACAAAAAGTTTTGACAGAATCAAAATTTGCCGCTAATTTTACGGCTTCCATAAGAACAAAGTTTCTAAAAGGTGCTGCTTCTACAACTAATATTACAAATAAAGCAAGAGCATATGAAAACTTCATGCGCATTTCATCACAAGCCTTTACAATATACCCGGCTGCACTTATATAGAGCAACATATAGGTTCTAATTATTTTTTATATGTTTTAATTTCTAATTATTTCCCTTCTCTATTTACTAAATAGAAACACTGTATCATCTCATTGCAGTATACAGAAACTTCTAATTTTGAGGTACATGCCTGGCCTTCCTTCCCAAGGTGGCAATCCACAGGATCATGAAGTTGCAACTGAACAGAATTTATTCTCTAAGTCAAAGCTTCCTTCTAATTTTGGTAATTGACTAATTGCATTCATAATTCTTTATTAGACTGCCGATTCATATTCCATGCAGAACTCAGTGGACTAGTATAAACACAACATATGTCCAAACGCCACATTGTATGACCTAAATTTGAAGAAAGCATAAACACTTGTTTTCAGATTTATCAACACCTGAAATGTACTATAAGAAGGGCCATGCAGACTAGCTAAGGACATCTAAAGAATGACAAGAGCTCACAGGTCTTCTCTTAGAGACTATTGCAGCTTGACAACCAAGAGGATCATAACATTCATCAAAGCCTATATAATATCAGTAATCAGTAAAGGATTTATGCTTGATATAGTCATGTAAGCCCCTTTACTGTATTAGTTAAAACTATCAAAAATACCTCAAAAAGCTGGTCATTTACAGCAGGGTGTGAATGCTTAATCTAAATTGCTGACATTCAGTAATCTCTGTTTCTAATTTGAGTAAAAACCATTTTGACTTTTTTTGGCTATAAAAAGTAACACCTTGCTACTTTTACCATGCTCAATTTTCCTAAAAACTTTTGATTTTGGGAAATTTTGACAATATGTCAATTTTAATAACTTGAAATGCAGTAAAGTTGTTCTCTCTTGATTCTCAGAGAATAGAATTTTGAGTAATGCTTTTAAAATTATGATTATGGTCAGAATTAATTATTTGCATGTTGCAGCAGATATCAAATGGCAGATCACATGCCACCTCCCCCCTCCCCCCCCCCCCCCCCCCCCAAAAACCAAAAAAAAAAAAGGAAAGGAAAGGAAACTTAATTGAACTCCCAATTTTTTACAATACAACTGTTCAAAAACTCACCATACATATACAAAATAAATATTGTGGTCGCATACTAGTTATTAGAACAACAACAATCAAGCCTTAGTCCCAAAATTTTGAGGTCAGCTATAGATCCTTAGTAAACTAATCAATGTCGGCCACAGGTATAGAAATAGCCTTAAATAGTTTCTTCATAATTTTTTGTAAAAGGTGCTAGAATTTTTTGACAGGAGAGTTCATCAATGAAATATGATCTTAATTTTCTTAATGTCAGTACCCACTCAATTTCTATAATCTGGAGTGAAAGGTGACATTTTAGCTGCCCAAATCACCTCTCTGAATGGGATATTACTCAAATGAATTATAATTTCCTCTTACATTGTGCCTTTTAACATTAGTTAAGAAGCTGGAAAAAATACACAATTCAAGCTATGGTGATATTGTTGTGAAACTAGCTCAAACCTGACTGCATGCCATGCATAGTACAGCCATAGCAGGTGTCTTCACGTGGCTCAGCTGTGTAAGAAAGAAGGCCGGGCCCAAAAACCCAATCGATTGCATGATCTGCAAAATCAAAAGGATTTGAAGTTCAAGATATGAAATAGGAGAACCACTAAGTATATCTAAATTGCTCATTTACCATAATAATAACTTATCAAAGAGGGTTATTATAATCATCCATTCATCTTGGAAAAACTTCCAAGAACTCTATTTCAAAAAATTATCCACTATTAGTTGGAAAAATGTCATCTAATTGGCATCTCATGGTGTTTTCAATGGAGACATCTAGGGTACAAATCCCCCCTCCCCAATTGTAACTACCGAATTATCAAAAAAAGTCAACAGAAATCATCTCCAAAAGAACTTGTAGCTTAATTGATATTAACTATGGAATGGTTGCTTTGTAATAACATTAGGACACTAGCCATATAGAATAGACAATTGCAAATCAGTAATATATGCAGTACCAATGTACAGAATACCATCACAAGACTTTACGATAAAAATCAGTCCTAATATCTTTTGTTTGTGTCTACATCGTCCATTTCTATAAACATTGATATAGTACAACATTTAATTGTACATGATTAACATTTCAAAGTTAGGGAATATTGACTCTTGCCTTACGAACTGCTGTGATCGAAAGACCTCTGCTCACAAGTGTGTCTGCAATCCATCCTCCTATATTTGCAAATACAGCCATGGTCAACCATGGCAAGACACAGAACAGTCCCGATTCAGTTAGGTTGAACTTTAAAACCTGTGAAAACAACCAAGATTAGGCAGGACAAGAATGACTTGGTTCATTCCTCAGATATAGACATCATTTGATGAACAAAAAGGTCCCGGGGGTACTCATTAGCTCGTTCCAGAGAAATTAACAAGCCATTGAACGTTACTCTTTACTCAAGCCTCAAAATATACAGATACCAAATAGAGGATATATTGTAAATTTCAAACAGTTCCCAATAAGGATAGGTCACTCTAGAATTCCTTCTTTATAATTGAGTAAAATAAATACTGACACAACCATAAGTTTATTAGTCAAAGATCTGCATCACCCATCACAGGCTAGATTCCAAGTTTTACTTTCCTTTTTCTTTTATAAGCACTAGATTATTACATTATGAATTTGTACAGAATCTTCTAAGTTTCTGCCAACATAAATGCAACATCGAGTTAAAGGGAAAAGGATAGTTTGAATATCATTTTAAAGCAGCCTTGTTGGTCCAAAAGGGTTGATAACTGTACAAATGATGCATCATCTATGCACCAAAAGTTTTGCAGAGGTCAGAGAATTCAAAGTTTGAGAGACCATCATGCATCAAAAAGCAAGCAAGGTAGCAAGTACTAATCAACCACTGCAGAGATGATTTCAACTTAATGCAAGTCAGTCTCCAAGCAAACAATCATACTAGTAGACAGAAAATGAGGATGAATTTGTCACAAATGAAGAAATCATTTCCACATTTCATATTCAGATTTCTATGTCAACAAGCATATATCCATATAAATGATACTTTCTCTGTCTCAAAAACATGGGCTATAGATCCCTTTTGGAGTCTCACAGAAAGTGTCTATGCTGTAGATCAAATATTCTTTTTGTATACTACATTACTTTCCTAAAATAACCTTTTTTGTTTTGCTTTAATTACAAGTGACGTATTTACTTTTCTACTTTCAAATCAAAATTTAAGGAAAATTTTGGAAAACTAGTGCAAAACTAAGTAGGCAGAAAGAATTTATTACCATTTTCTTATAACCTGTGCTTTTAGCAAAGGGACTAGTTTGGTGAGAAAGAGGGAGTAGAATAACAGGAATGTGAGAAACATAAACACAAATAGTGACAATGGGTCAAGTACCTGATTGTAGTAAGTAGGCATCCAAGTCAATAGAATAAATGTTCCCCAATTATGGCAGAAGTGAGAGATTATAAGAGCCCAAACAGGTGCTTTTGATAAAATCAATCTCCAAGGAATGACTGAAACAGGTTCCTTTGACACACTGCCACCCAATATAAACCTTTTCTCCTCCACACTAAGTTTTGGATCTTCTTTTGGTGAGCTATATGCCTGGCAAAAAAAAATAGGGAATAGTAGAGTTAACTTACGTGGAATGACATCTGAAATTCAACTTGAACCAATCCAATTATATCTTGCTGCCTAAAATAGGATATCATATTTCTTGCTTTAATTCTTCTTCTTTTTTCTTCTTTTTTTTTGGGGGGGGGGGGGGGGGGGGGTGGTTTAATAAGAGTGTTCTATTTTCTAAACTTATATAAACATTGAGCACTATGTATTCATTTGATAAATAATCCATGGATTACATTGTACATGATTTGCGCAAGTAATTGAGATTAACATATAGAAGATCTAAATCACAATTCCCTTATAACTCATAAGCTTTTTGTAGTTGGTTATTTTATCTGATAAGATTATAATACATCAATCATAATAATTTTTCTTGATCATAGAAGTAGAGACTTTTGATTGATATGTTAATGTATTTAGAATAAATTAAATATGATCATTGTAAATTATTATGCTAAACTACTATAACTTGAATAATTAAGCCCACGACTACCAAAGAGCATTAACTCTCAATCCTGAGAAGATGGTGAACTCAAACATTAAACATAAGTTGTTTAATGTAACAATTATTATATTTTTATATCAAAGTAAAATATAAAATATATAACGGTAACTTTGGATTAGTTATAAGATAACAGGAGTCCAAAGTCCAAAGAAGTTAGGTTTTATTTTTCTGTTGGTCCCATAGGTAATGTGTTTAAACATATAGAAAAAGAATTTTGTTGAGAAAACTCCGTAGGGTCGACAAGAGCAAGAAAAAGAGAAAATAAAAAAATTCTCCCTCCCCACAAGCATAACACTTCTAGGAGTTTCAATAAAGGAAAAGCCCATTCTCTTGGCCAATACAAGTCATTGAAGTGAAGAATAAAGTGTTTCATGATTTTTTATTGGGTTTTCTATTTAGAGCATCAAATGAATGTGAGTTTTTATCTAAATTTCAAGATTCCTATAGAATTGTGATTTGTGCAAAATTAAAAGTAGATCTTGGTTTTTATTACACTGTGCATGATATGAATGATATATGAATTTCCAACAGGGTGACAGCTTTCATTTTCCACTGGAGAATAGCCAAAGAGAGAAAAATCTTACTTTGCTTAGCCATAATGCAAACCAAATACTTCCAAGAGAGCCAAACGAGTAAAACACAGATGACCATCCAAAGTTTTGGATAAGAAGAGGTGAGACAGCCAACCCTGTGACAGAACCAAGATACATGCCACTGTATACTAGTGCAAGTGCTCTACTTCTCTCAGACACTGGAATCCACTTAGAAAGCATATTATTCATAGCAGGCATAGCAACACCCTGTGAAGAAAGTGATTACTGTTAAGAACAAGAATCCTCTATCTACTGACCAATGGAAAGAAGAAGAAAGAAGAAGATATTTCTAGTAGGGAAGAAGCTTACATATGACTTTGTTCAAATCAGAAAATTTCAACTTTCAATGTGTCACTAGAACAGTTATTATATAAAAAAAGGAACAATATCTTGAGCTATAACAAATCTAAATTTACAAGAAAAATAAGTATCAATGAACATATGAGTTTGTAACTTTTCATTTCTTGAAAGAGGTACTATGATTAATTATATTTTAAATTGGTTTACACTGTCCTCGTCACACTTTTCTGGCTGGATAATCTTTTTTTTATAAAAGTAATAAGCTTTATTGATATAAAAAAGGAACACCCTAGTACACAGGGAGTGTACAAGGGGTCAAAGAAATCAATTACAAAAATTGCAAGAGTCTAGGAAAATCTGTCCTTTGTACTACTGATCATTTACAAAGCTGGGGCTGCCATTTCATAAAGCAGAAAGAAAGTTGCTCGATTGACCACATGATTAAAAATAAAAGGCTCATTGCAGTTATCTATCAAAACTATTGGGACATTTGCAATGTACATCCTAAACTAAAAAATTTTGCAATCAACACTGTAGTTCAAACAATTATCCAAATCACTGTCTAAATTAATTGATTAGAGGACTTCTATCCACCCTAAACTATGTGAAATTTGCAATATGCGCCTTAAACTACGAAAGTACTGCAATCATAGCACTAATTTAAGGTTAATCTGTTCATTAATATATTAATTTAAACATAATTTGGACGGTGGAATGGACATTGCAAATATGTCTTGAATTGAGGTGCTGATTCAAGATTTTGTATTTAGGACATTTCAAATGCCCCATAATTTAGAGCAGATACTGTAATTAACTCAATATCTAATTGATGTAGACAAGCCAAGCATAACAGAAACAAAAGAGCATCATTGGAAGAGACTAACCTCACCAATTCCCATAAAAGCACGCATAACAAGCAAAAAAGGAAGCCCCACTCTTGCAGCAATAGGCGTCAAAATTGTTGCTATTGACCACCAGACCACCCCAAAACCTAATACTACCTTCCCACCAATTTTATCTGCCCATATGCCTCCAACAATCTATATGCCACAAAAGTATAAAAAGATTATGTTAGATTCAAAGAATTGAAAGTAGTATTTCTCACTTACAGTGGACGGGATCAATAGACAAATACGCGTGTGGGCGCGTGTGCAAGACCAAAACATGTATTAGTGCCAATTCATATAGATGAAACCATCACAACCACAAATCTCAGAGGTAGAAACTTGACTAAATCCATCATGATGCACTTACAACTATATAGACAGAAAAATGCACTTCCAAATAATGCTAAAGTATTACAGGTATATTGAGTGAAACCTGAGTAAGTAGGTAGCCCCAGAAAAAGGAGGACTGAATTAAGCCAACTGTTGCACTGTTCCAATTAAACTCCTTTGACATTGGAAGTATTGCAATGCTCATGTTCACCTAAAGTGAAAATTCAGTTAGCAATAGAAAGGTACTGCAAATATGATGAATCTTTCCAGCAAGCATCTTGGATTTTTTGCAGTGCTCATGTTCGCCAAGTAGTGAACATCTAAGTTACTACAAGTCAGAGATATTTCTAAACCTAGAATTTCCATATAAACTTGAGATACCTTGAAACTCTCTAAAGATACTCATTTATAATGAAAGGTACAACAACTAGAAATACACGAAATGGAAAAGAATGATGCTACCTGTGAAATACATGAGAAGATAGATGTGGCATACAAATAAAGATATAACATAAAAATACTCACACGGTCCATGTTGCACAACAGAAATGCTGTAAAACAGAGCAGTACAATCACCCAGCGTTTGGGAAACTGCTCCCACCAAGCAGATACTTCCTCCACATTTCCTTCAACTAAAACAGCTTCACTTGATGTTTCTGTTGATGTCAGTGAGTCCACTTTCGCTTCTGTTATGTCATCCTCCTCAGACTTGTAATAAGCACAAGTCCTGTTGGACTTAACAGGCTCAGAAATATGGCATAGCCTGGTTTTTATGCCAAATGCATTCAGCCCTCTTCTTTTAATCTTAATGCTCTGAGCAGAATCTGAAGAACAGTAGCATTGATACCGTCCATAGATTCTTTGCCTAGAGTTGCTTCTACAAACAGTTTGCAAGGGAGATGTAAGAGACTGCTTCCATTCATCATGAAACGTTCCTGTTGGCTTTAGAACTTGCCCATCTGAAGGAGTAAGAGCATGCAGAAACGTCCCATATGAGCATCTAGATAAAGCACCATTTGCCCTCAGACTACCAATGTGTTTGTAGAACATATTCCCATGTCCATGCCGTGGTACAGCAATAGCAAAACCCAAATGCTCTCTCTGACATGAAATGGCATGTTCTGTCTGACATAATTTTCCTGCCAACATTAGAACCTCAAGTGCATCATAAAGCAGATATTAACAAACAGTGTTCAGTATTGCTAAAATTATCAATGAACAAACATCTTAGGAAATTATAAGACATGAACCCATTTAGGAAATTCCCCCAACTTCTTTAATTCATTGAGTTTGCAACTGTAAGAAAATGCAGGACATAGCTTCTCAAACCATGTCAGTATAAGAAAAGGTTATGAACAAGTAGAGAGAGAAAGATTACACGTCATACATCCACAACAAAAACCTCAAAATGGATATATCTTTACTATTGAATTCTAATTGTACAATGAACCCATTGAAAAGGGTATTTATAATAGACAACATCCTATGAAGCATGAACACTTCATTTGGGGTGCCGTACAACCATACCAGTGTCATACAAGTGTCATAACCACCATGTCATGTTATAATTTTTTAAAAAGAGTAAAACTTAGGTACAGTACTTAGGTGTTGTTCTTTAAGTTTCCTTCTTAAGATTCTGCCATGCGAATTTTTTCTAAGGGATGAAAGTGTATTTTTTAGTTAAGTAGCCACATGGCTAAATCTTAAGAGAGGAACTTAAGATTCATTTGGGGTGTCGTACAGCCATACCAGTGTCATACGAGTGTCATACCTGCCATGTCATGTTATAATTTTTTAGAAAGAGTAAAACTTAAGTACAGTATTTAGGTGTTGTTCTTTGAGTTCCCTTCTTAAGATTCTACTATGTGAATTTTTTCTAAGGGATAGAAGTGTATTTTTTAGTTAAGTAGACAGATGGCTAAATCTTAAAAGAGGAACTTAAGATTCATTTGGAGTGCCGTACAGCCATACCAGTGTCATACGAGTGTCATATCCGCCATGTCATGTTATAATTTTTTAGAAATAGCAAAACTTAGGTACAGTATTTAGGAATTGTTCTTTAAGTTCCGTTCTGAAAATTTTGTCATGTGAATTTTTTCTCAGGAGATAGAAGTATATTTTTTTAGTTAAGTAGCCACATGGCTGAATCTTAGGAGAAGAATCAAAGAAATAGCACTTAAAGTATTGTATTTAAGTTTTGTCCTTTTACAAATTGCTCAAATCTCCATGTCGTACCTATACCTATTACCACGCTTCCTAGACTAAATCACAGGGCTACAAGACTCCTAGCATACATAGGATGACTAATACAAAGGAGAACTAGGATTTTCCTAATCCAATGAACCTTAACTAGTATAATACAATAGGTTTTCGTTGGGTTTTGATATCCCTAACTATAGAAAGTTGCACATGAGTTGATTATACACACATTTACCTTAAAAAAAAAAAAAAACGCTGCAATAGATTAGGAAGATAATACTTGTTATAATAATGATAAGCCGGAAATGGAAAACCCTGCTCTTGTTTCCAAAACTGATCACTGATTACAAAACTGCATAGCTCCAAAAGCCCATCTACTTCTATCGGTGCCTTTAAACATAAAATTTTAATTAATTAATTAATATTTATAAATATATATATAATTTTAAAATTTTAAAAAAAAAATTTAAAATCCTAAACTGAAAAGCTGTTGAGTTAACTAATAAAACAAATTTTATCCAAAAGTCAGTACTCGGTAGTAAACCAAATTCCGGTCTAGAAAGTTTCACACGCAGCTTAATTTTTCAGCTCAATTCCACAAAGCATGCACCTAAAATTCCATATAATCCTGCTCTATTGCTCTGCTCTGCTCTACTCTACAGAAAGTGAAATTCAACGCCACAAAAACTCAGAAAAAAAAAAAAAAAAAATCTATTTCCAAAGAGAAAAAGCCAGAACCGTCCGATTGATAACCGAATTTCGATAAATCCACTAAGATAACCAAGAATTCAAAAAAATGCAGCTACAAAACCCGCTCACACCAGTAAAAAATGGTACGAGCACACGCAATCAAAAGCAAACAATAAATAAATAAATAATATAATATTAATAATATAATAATAATTTTCAGTAAAGAAGCAAAAACATTCACAAATCAATAACAAAAAAAAAAAAGTACCTGAACCGATAAACGAACCGAAATTCCGGTTCGAAATTAAACCGCCGATGGCCATTTTTGTATAGCGAAGATTGTTGCTATTGCATTTCAGAATTCAAAGCATCAGTAAACGACGCCGTTTCCAGTTTTTTGTTTGCTTCCTTTTAAGCTAGAGAGGATAACAAGCAGAGCTTCATAAGAATTGTGTGCAGATTTTTTATTTCTTTTTCTTCCGTGTTTTTTCAAAAGCGGGAAAAATCTCGATGGCGTTATACACGAGAAAAGGAGGGTCGAGACGCTGACACGTGGCACATAATCCTCGTTATGTTTTTTTTTTTTTTTTTTTTTAATTTAGAAAATATACGTACAAAAATTAGAAATTGCTTAACCAATTGTGTAGTGATATCAAAAAACAAAGGTATACTAAATTATCAAAATGCACCTCCTTGCAAAACGCATTTGCTGTTTTTGTTTTTTTGTTGGGTGAGGTGGTAAATAAAGGGGAAGGGCATGAGTAGTTTCGGAAATTTGGAAAAGAAAAAATGAGAAAAATCTTTTAGTTCTGTCACTGAGGAGGAGGTTTTTTCCATCGTAAGTGTCACCCGTCCCCTCAAATAAAATTTAAAAAAAAAAAAAAAAAAAAAGTGTCACCCGCGAAAGGGACTTGCCTCCAAAAAAGGCATCAAAACGTTGCGTTTTTATTTTTTAAAAAATTTAATTAGATTTCTGACGGTTAACATGTGTTTAATATCTATGGAATATTCTCTTCTTAACACGTGGCATGTTTGTCTTTGTAACGCTTACTATTATTTTTAAGGGCTTTTTATTATTATTATTATCTATATTAGGGATTTTTTTATTTTTTTAGTTTAAAAATATCTTTATAGTCTCATGTTTAAGTAGAGGCAAAATTAAAGGACAATTCGGTAAAAATGCAACTCTAACTCCCACTAAAATATTGCCTAATTAGATCACTCTCCTATTAATTTTTAAATTGATTTATTCACTTATAAATTAAAATTTTTAAATAAAAATTATATATATAATATAATTAAATACAGCTTTTTTTCTACAAATTAGGAACACTAAAAAAAAAAAAAAACCTCATTTTACACGCGAAGAGTATAAGATGAGGCTAGTTAAATTTAAAAAAGGTTAGTAGGCAATGCCAATGCTTATACCCTCTTTCTTTCTTTTTTAGTCCAAATTTGGTAAAGATGAGATGAAAATTTTATATTTTATACAATCTAATAAGAGATTGCTACATCAATAATTCAACATTTTGCTTAAATTCAATACATCTCAATACATCCTACCATACCTAATAACATCTCAATACACTCCCAATTTAGTTGAATTTATATATGAATTGATTGGATGTAGTTGTGCTTATTTTTAAATATGTGATAAGATAATGTGACATATTAGAATTGGAGGAGTAAAACATGAATTTTACACCACATTCTTACTAAATTTAATCTCTTTCTTTTTTTGCTAAATGCCAATGCTTATGCTTATTCTTAGAATAAGCATGCTTTGAATGTAAGCCAAGCATTAACAATGCTTAGGTGTTTAGTTATCAAGACTATTTTGTACTATGATTCTTCTCTTAATTTAAGTTTCTTTTTTTCTTTTTAAAAAGGTTTGTTTGAAAGGTAGAAAAACAGAGCGATCTAGCAGGAAATAATTGAAGTAGAGACAATGGAAGAATGAAAAATTGAAGTCGACTCAGGTTAATATTTATAATGATATCCCTTTATTTAGATTGAAATTCCTAAAGGGTTACAAGCAAAACGATTTCATGATATAATTAAGACAAAAGTTTGCAAACAAAAATTTTGGATAACCCTGTAATAGGTGAGACAAAATTTATACAATTTATTTCTCCAAAAAAATTATATAATTTAATTTGCATGCTTATTTATCAAAAATGAAGAGACATTATTGAGAAGATAAATCTGAAAAGTTATTTGTATTGAGACATATTATCTAAAATTATGCAAAGAATTGAGATCCTGTCATGACCTCAATTGAGCGAAATACATATTTCACCTAAGAAAATTACATTTTCACTTAAGCGAACTTATCCTCACTTGAGAAAAGTTTGTGTTGAACATTTTAAAATCATATAGAAAGGCCACTCATCACTCACCAATCACTCACTCATGTAGAGCACTTCACTCAAGCATATTTCACTTTTTAATACTCTTCATTCTTATACTTTTAAAGAAGGATCTTCCGAAATATTTACAATCTATTTGTGTGTATGTGTGTGACTTATTGCAAGAATGCAAATTGCTAGGGTTTTTAGTGTTGGCTCATTCCACAACATTTGCTTGTAATTAAATTTCAAGTCTATTGGTGTAATTTGTCCACTGTAAAAATGTATTGAGTCCAAATTAGAAATTGCTTGAAGAGACCAAGTTTTGATATGCCCAAGATGACGAATTGATGTTCTTTTGCCCATATCTTTTGCACCAAAATGGATTGTGAGTGAAACTTACTTCATTGGGAAGTAGATATGCAAAACTTCAAAATGGACATAAATATCACCCAATTTGTATTTGAAATGACTAAGTTATGGCAGGCTGAAGTTGACAAATGTATATTGAACCTAACAAGCACTAAATCTCGATTATTGACTGAGAATTTAGGAACCTATTTCACTTGAATAATTTCTAATCAGATTTTGGTGTTTTAATTTTAAACCCTGCATAAATAAACCGAACTTTTCAATGGTTTTAAAAGGTAGAAACCCTATGCTGAACCTTTAGAACACAAAAGCCTCCATCTAGGTTAATCCTTGAGTACAAAGAGTAAATAGGGATATCATCTATGGTGTTGAATAATTAAAAGCCGAAGCCACAAACCCATCCTAGTGTGTAGCTATGGTAATAAAACCTTCAAGATGGTCCTTAAAGTCATGAACGTAGTTCATGGATGGTACTCATAATAGAAGAGTTCATAGTCATTTATGGGAGTGTTCTCCATAGACTTTTTTATTTTGTCACTATATCAGCATCTCTTATTTTTTATAGCTTTGATTAGAGCATCTGTAGCAGACGTTGTAAATGTGCAAAATGTCAAATATTTGGCACATTTGGCACACCAAACACAAAAACGGAGTATTATTAGATGTGTCAAATGTGCCATATTTATGTAACAGTGAATAGTAATGTTGCATTTTTGCCACGGTACAGACAATGTGGCAAATGTGTTTATTATTATTTTTATTCGAGTTTCCTCTCTCCTCTCACTTCTTTAATTGATTTTTTGTTCTCTCTCCTCACAATCTATCTCTCACTCTGTCTCTCCCAATCGATCACTCTCTCCCTCTTTAGATCAGATCAAACCCAAAAATCTCTCTCTCCCTTTTACACCTCAAATCAAACCCAAAAATCTTCCCTGCTGATCTCGGTCTTGATCCCTGCCGATCTCGATCTCGCCTCGTCAGCTCCTCCTTGCCGATCTTGATCTCACCGCCTCACTTTCCAGTCCTCGCTGCCGTTCTCGCCAGTCCTCACTGCTGATCTCGCCGCCTCATTCGCCACAGCTCGCCGCCGATCTTGCCGCCTCATGCTCCAGCACTCACCACTGACATCCACAGGCCTCACCGCCGACCTTCAGATCATTGTTTGAGTTTGGGTCTGTTTGAGTTTAGGCCGATCGTTGTTTGAGTTTGGGCCTATTTGAGTTTTTTTTGTTTTTCCCTCTTTTTTTGAGGTTGTTGGTGTTGATGTTGTTAGGTTGTTACTGTTGTTGCTGTTGATGTTGTTGGTTTGTTGGTATTGTTGATCGGCATTGATATAGTTGCCGTCGTAGATGATAATAGGTAAAGATAATATATTATTTTATTGTGTAGTAAATATTAATTTAATGTATAAAATTGAATTTTACAACATCTAATAAATGAGATGTTATAAAATGATGTGGTAAAATAATAAAGTAAGATTTTGATATTGCAAAATGGCATTTTTTTTGCAACATCTACTGTTCTTATCTTGCTTTAAAACTTTTGTATCTCCAAAATACGAAATGAGGCTTTCAGCTAAACCACATTCCATGTTGGGTTGGTAATTACGTTTTCAACATAGAATTTCATTAATTTCAACCCAGTGGTCATCCAAACAAACTCTCCTTTTCAATTTAAATTGAACTATGATTAACAAAGCTACTCTACACTCTACAGCCTCTAGTACCTCTCACATCCTAGGAATCCAGCATCCCATACAACGCTCCTTTCGCCTGTTGTGGTTGGGCTTCGTGGCTGGCCCAAAACAAAACACATTAATTTTAACTTCCTAACTATTTATGGGCTTAACCTCCAAAAAACAACAAAAAAAGTTCTTCAGTTTTGAATTCCGTCTCTACTAGGGTGGTCCAAGTTGAACAGGGATGGCTAGTTTTGGGTTTCCGGCCTGGTCAGAGATCACTTAGGGCTTGTTTGGATGTTTAAAAAATGAGGGGAGTAGAGTAGAGGGAAGGGGAGTAATTCAATTACCTTGTTTGAGAGTTTTTTAAGGAAGGAGGGGGAGGGGTTTGGAGGGGTTTGAAGGGGTTTCAACTACCTCCAACCCCTCATTTTTAATTCCCCCAAATTGGAGAGATTTGGAGGGAGAGTAGAGCACATAAAATTATTTATAAAGTAAATTACCTAATTTACCCTTATTATATTTATAAAATTACATTGTTAAAAATAAGGGGAAGGACTAATTACTCCCTTCCCCCTTACTAATTATAAAAACATCCAAACAAAGTGGAGGGTAATCATTCTCCTCTACTCTCCTCCCCACTACTCCCCTCCCCTCTACTCCCCTCTACTATCCTCCCTCTCTAAACTCCCAAACAGACCATTAGTGGTCCATAAGTAATGTGTCTGTGGGTGCTAACATATGTGTCCAGTGCTCCAAACTCTGGGCCTCAGGGTAAAAATAAAAATCTGTAACTACTCTTTTGCATCCACAAGGACTACTGATTGACGATGCTAACGGATTTATAGAAATGTCCGCCAGCTTTTATTTCTCTTGTGCATGACTGTGAGTAGCTGTTAAGAGAAAGAAAATCCAGACAATTTACTGACCATTTATTAGTAACTATATTCACAGTCATACAACCATTATTTAATGTACTGGTTAAGACCTATGATCCGGGATTAGGACGGTGCCACCTTAAGGCTAGGTGGTTCCAAGACGAACTTGACTTGAAATTTTTTTTTATATATATAATAACTTAAAAAAATTTATTTGTTTACCGTTTAAAAAAATTTGGAAACATCATTAGTTTTTTTATGCCAATAAAATTAAATTTTACTTCATAATTTGTTCTACATTTAGTGGATGAATGATTGCTTGGTTGTGTATATTGAAAGAGATGTAGCTTGTAGCATTGATAATAAGACTATTATGCAATGATTTCAAAATATAAAAACTTATAGAAGGCAATTGTAAATTTTATGTATATACATGTTTTTTTTATTGTTGTTGTTGTCAATATATGAATTTCTTTTTTTTTTATTAGATTGTATAATTTATACTTCAAACATCCTAAGAAAAATTTCTAGAGCTGCCACTGACAGTACTGGTACCATACAATGATATAAATAATTTTTAAAAAAATATAATACGACACATTCGTTAGGACCTTAAAATGAAATTTCATATTCGTGCTTCTTAGCTTAAAAGATACATGCTAGTTCTAGCAAATAACTAAAATTTTTCCTTTAGCAATTCAAGGCATTGGCGGCTCCCCCATGTAGTTCAGGATCAGGTGGTCACAGGACCACCCTAACCTGGTAAAATAATTAATTATTATAAATAAATTTTAAAAATTTATAATTTCATTATCCTTAAAAATATTTGTGACCACCCTAAAATTTTTTAGGCCCAACATAATTAATTTTTGGACAAAATTTGACAACAAACTTAATTGTAAACTAAAACAATAACTCTACTCAATATTTTCTTTATTGAATGTGAATGGTGAAAAATTCATCATTGGATTATATTTTCTTATTATATTCTTCATACTTACAAAATTTCAATAAGATCAAAGATCAATAGTTATGTCATCAATCAAATCTTTAAATTTTGAGTTTTTGTAGTCTAAAATTACATAAAAATTTAAGTTTATAGATTAAATAATAAATAACATCCGATTGACATAAAACTTGACATGTGTTTTAAAAACATAAAGAACATGTAATTCAACGGTTAAATTTTCAAAATATATAGTTATGTTAATTTTTTAAGTGAGAGTTGTAGTCCTAGGCTACAATTAAATTTGTAGCCAAACTTTATTTTTAAATTTTGGCCCCTTTAATAATATATTAGGTCCTTACAAACAAAAAGAAAAATTCCAATAAATTTTTTATCTAACTAAAATTTTGAAAGAAATGTAATTGCAATATTAATAATGAGACTATCATACAAAAATTTCAAAATAAGAAAATTCCTATAGGAAATTTGTCAAACTAGGTGTGTGTGTATTTTGGTCAATATATGAAGTTTTCTTTTTTCCAAAGGACTTGTAACTGAATTGACACATTCTCATGTATAAAGTGCTTGGGGTTTAGGAAAAAAATGTTCGAATTATGAAGTTAGCAGCATGTTACAATTATCTCAAATTTTTTTTTTCACTTTTTATTAAATTTGGATCAATAATGACTGTCCTGAAAAATATTCTTAGAGCCGTGGCTGATTCAAGGAAACAATGACAATTGACAAACCCTAAAACAGGTCTGAGTATCCTGATCCAATAATATGATCGATCACATTAACTCATTAATCATTAATTTTAGATTTAGAAAAACAATAATAACATTTCAACACAAACCATTATACCCCCCACAAATGCTTCTACAACAAAGATTTCATTCTAAACAGACCAGACTCTCTCTTCTTCAGAGAGTTCTTTCTTTCTGCTCTGTGATTCTAGTCACTCATCGAAATGACAAATAATAAAAAGTCTTAGCAACTTAAAAAACCTTTAAAAAAAAAAAATTCACTTCTTGGCAGAGTACATGGACTCCACCTTCCCATCGTTCCCACCAAGCAACATGTACTTATCTTTCCTAGTCAAACCAGTGCACTCAAAACCCAACACATTGCCCAACACTTTCTGCACATAATTCGCAACCTCAATCGACGACTTACCGCCAGCCTTACAGCTCATCTCCTCCGGCAACCTGTCCAGAAAATTCACCTCGTACGTGGGCCTAGGATTCATGAAAAAGAAGTACGGGTCCCAGAACTTGACCCCACGTACGGTCGTGCCGTAAAACATGTTCTGCTTGCAATTCACCGCCACGGGGACGATCCTATCGCTCATTTCTGCGAACAAAGCACTGAATCGCAGCAGGTACGGCTCGCGACACGTGGTGCCTTCTGGGCACACGACCAGGTCACCCTTTTGGAGGAGCGAGGTGATGCGCGCAGCGTCGGCCGCACGATCGCGCGTCAAAGCGACGGCTGGGATTGGAGATAGGAACCTGGAGAGGCGGCTTACGCTGTATGTGACACACGAGACTTTGCGTCCGAGTGCTATGGCTATTATGATTGGATCGAGGGCTGTACGGTGATTGCACACGTAGAGGTTTCCTGGGGACCCAGGTGATGGAGCAGGCGGTGGGTTGCCACGTATGATGAGCTTGATGCCCAACATTGCGTACGTGTACGGCACGATTCGCTCAGGGAGAGGGAGATTGAAGTATACACGTAGGATTGAGAGCATGAATCCAAATGGGAGCCAGATGTAGGTGATTAGGGCGTTGATTGGGTCCGGACGCTGGACTAGGCGGCCGTCGTGGAAGATGATTCGACTCTTGAGGCGATCGAGTGGGACCGGAGTCGCCGATTTACTACGGTGCACCATGTAGCCCTCCTATTTAGGATAAATCGACCAATATAAAAAATTGTCAAAACAATAATAATTCTAAGTAATAATCCAACAAGTAATAATCCCAAGAAAATACCAAGGGCAAATTTGCAGATAAAAAGGGGTGTTATGGCATTGTAATGTAATTTTGCAATTAATCCAAGATTTGAGTTATTCTAATAAATAGTGGGGGTGCTTTTTTTGAGGATAGTATTTGGTGCATCTGTTATATGAAACTAATTAATGTCTTAAAGTATGTGGGGTTTATCATTTATGGGTGTATCACTCTCATCAATTATGAGATATTGGTTGTATGCAACTATTAATGGATAAGTAATTCTCCACAGAGAGAATTGGATTTTTTAGATGAGGTAGTTGGCTGAACAAATTAGTTAAGTATTGCTTTTGATGTTTATGTTAACAAGGGACAGTTCCTATCTCCACAGAGAGAATTGGATTTTTTAGATGAGGTAGTTGGCTGAACAAATTAGGTAAGTATTGCTTTTGATGTTTAAGTTAACAAGGGACAGTTCCTATGAAAGCAACCATCACACAATCAAATCATTCTTTTTAGATGTCATGGGATTAATGTATAAAATTAAAGTATAAGATAATTCTCCACTGAGAAAGAGTTGGAGTGGCTACTGAGGTAGTTGGCTAAACCAAAAGGAATTATTGCTTTTGATGTTAAAGTTAAAAGGGTTCAGTTACTACTTACTATCAAACAATCAAATTACTCTTTTTTTAGTGTTTTAGGGCTGTTTGATACTGTAGTTTAAACAACACTTTTCAGTTTTTAAACAACATTATATATATTTTTATATACTTTTTAACTTATACGTATTTTTAAAAAATACAAACAACGTTACTAGAACAATATTACCAAACAGTACTTTAGAATTTTGGTTTTAACCATGGTTTATTCTATTATTCTAAATCTGAACTATGCATAGCCCATTTTTAAAAAATTTAACCATTTGCATGCAACGCATTCTACTGGAATCCAAGTAGAATGGAAGATTGAGAAAATTAACATATGAAATCACCATAGGTGAATTGGGCTCTAATTATTTATAGTCTAAAATGTGTGTTTACATTCAACAATAATTTATATACGGTTTTTAAAGACATTTTGTTAAAATAAATAAAAATACAATTATATATATGCATAACACTCCAATTATCAAAAGTCCACAATCCACATATTTCATTGGTCCATTAATTTGCCAACCCACCCCATGTTTGATAAACTCTTTCGGCAACAAAGTTTGCACTACAAAGTACAAACCCACTCCCCATGCTTTTCAAAAAGCACATCTTTTCCTGTATGTAATTATCGTACGGTCACAGTAAATTGTCATTAATTAAAACGCGTAAATTCTCTGCATAGAACACAATAGTCGCTGGCGGGTAGTTGAGGAGGGTTAAGACTGAGGGTCCCATGGGGTTCAAGGTTCAACCATAATTCTTATCTTCTTTTGTTCTTGGTCTGATCGACTAATGAAACCCCAAAGTCCAAACATCAACATCCCTCCCCCATAAACTTCTTCTCTCTTCTCTTACGTTTTCACCTCAACCATTCACGTACTTCACGGAATTTTATTCGTTTATTGCAACAAAAGATAAGATTTATACCAGCAAAAACACGCAATGAATAAAAAATGAAAAGAGTAAGATATAGTACGAATATGATAATGAGAACGAAATTAATCACATCATTCCCGAATCAAGCAAAGTACACTAAAACTAGTTATCTAATACTACTAATAATAATATGGGTCTAGTTTGCGCTTGCTTTTACTCAACTATTTTAAGAAAATTTTGATAGCAATTACTGTTTTTTTTTCTACTTATATTCACTAGTCCACTAAACAAGATTAACTTTGTAGATTAAGCTTTGTAAGTTTTTTAAAAAATAAATAAATATATTTGAGAAACACCAACCTTGCAAATTGACATGAAATCATGGTCGGACTCGCGGTCTCCGATCCCAAGATCGGGTGCTTCCTCACCAAACTCTTTCAAAATGGCTAACCTCTTACGTTCCCCCACCAGCACTCCGGGCTTCTTAACGAACCCCGTGGCCTTCTTCGTCTTGGGGTTCACCTCGATCTCCGTACCAAGCACCTTGTCTCCTCCCAAAAACTCCTTCACAAACGGCTCCACCATTATCGTAGGGTTCGCCGTCACCACCACCTTCCTCTTGCACTTATCGAACACCTCAAAACTCTCCGATCTCACGTTCGCCGCATAAAACCTTCACACACCAAAAAAAAAGTAAACATAAATTAATTTGTCGACTGTGAGTTTGTGACTAGTAATTAATCATTTTAACGCTAACCCATTATTGTTTTTTCCATCACTGTCAAAAAAAGTTGTGTTACCTAGGGAGAACGGCACGTGCGGCGAGCTCGATGTCGCGGACCTTGAGGCCAGAGAAGGAAATGAAGATGAGCATTTGGATTCCTAGGGCTTCGGAGATGAAGAGGTAAGCTATGATGACAATAGGGAGAGAGAGGAGGAGGATGAGGCCACGGAAGAGGCTGCCGGCTTCGATGGCAACAAGCATGAAGTAAGGAAGAGAACTACTAGAGATAAGGAGAGTTCCATCAAGGTCTGCTGCAATAGACTTGTACGAAGAACCGCTACATGCGGTTATAGAAGGGAAGTTTCGGCTCGATTTCGGTGGAGCCATGGTTTTTCGGCCGATGTGAAACCAACGTAAACTGTTGCTGTGTTTCTCTCTCTATATGGTTTGAGAGAGAGAGAAGAGAAAAACAAGAGAGAGGCCAGGGGGCAGTGATTGCAGTGTTGAAATGTTGAATGCTGAATAGGAGAGGAGAGGGAACGTTGGGTTTTAAACGAGGGGGGTTGGAGTGTTCATTTACGGATTTGGGTCTTCACTTCTTCTTTTTCACTGCTCTCAATTAATGCGCCGGTTTATTCAAAATTTCAAATTATTATTGTACTTCTTTTCGGTGCAGGGCATGGTGGGACAACCATTTTTAAGAACTAATAAAGCGATGTATTTAAATGAAATTTTTTTGTGATTATTTAAATAATTTTTAATATTATAATTTTTTATAATAAAAATTCATTCTTTTTATTTTGTTAATATTTTTTTTTGAAGAAATGCTAAATTTATAACAAATTTTATTACAAAAACTTATAAATGATATAGCAATGAATGTAATTAGTAAGATTTCAAGAAGATAATAAATAAGTATTTGAATGAATGATGTTAAGGATATTATAAATTTTATAATATGAGGCTTATAAAGATGTAAACACGAAAGCTAATTTATAAATGTATTCAATAGGTTGTTGAGGTTCACAAATCATATTAATTGTCACATCAAATTGTAAATATTTTGAACTCAAATTTATAATATTAATAGTATTTTCCTATCTAAATTATTTATTGTGATTAATGACACATATTTGTAATCCTTATATATTTAAAGTTGTATTACCTCAAACATTACTCAATTCTTTAAAACTTCCTTAAAGTAGAGGAAAAATGTAAAACTAAATTTTTTTCTTATATTTCAAAAAAATTATTTTTAAATATATTTCAATTTTTGCCCCAAAATTTAGGATTTTTCTCTAGTAGGGGGCCCTAGGCGATGGCCTAAATGGCCTAGGCCTAGGGTTGGGCCTAAGTGCAAGGGTTTTTTTTTTTTCATTCTTAAATTTAATTTTCTAATTAAGGGTAAAATATAGTTAAAATTCTTAAGATTTAAGTTAATGTCAATTAAGTCCAACTTGGGTTTAGAGACCAAGTTGACCAGTTTTGAAATGTTTTTAACCTAGCTAATATTAACCCAAATCTAACTAATTAATTAGTAGAGGAAGATGAATCTTATAACTAAAATCACTAATACTCTAAGTGTGCTTTGGGATTAGTTTGTTGTTGAAATCTTATTTGCTTAGTTGGCAAAATTATAGTTGTATTTTTTAAAAAAAAACACATATAACATATACAACTTTAAAAATAAAATATAACATGCTTGATAAATAAATATAAAAAATTAAAATTTTTTGAAGTAAATCTATACAAAACTTATGAAAAAGAAAAAAAAAAAACTAATCAACGATACTAATAGATCCAATACTACAAAAATTTATATTTGAGAATTACTAGTAATATCATTAGTACTTTTCATCTACAATAAAGAATTTTAATATAACTTTCATATACTAACATACATTAGAAATAAGTCAATAAAAAATTTTAAGTTTTAAATTTTATAATAAAGGTTTGATGAGTGGTTAACATTAGGGTTCAATACGATCAAGTCGGGTTAAGATCAAGTAGAGTTAGAAACTTATAAAACTAAAATGGGTTAAATTTCCTACCACCCATACCTAGTTAATTCTTCATTCAAATTTGAACATATTAATCAATTCAATTATTCAATTATTCATATCCAAAGAAAAATTCTCGGCCTATAACTCTCTACATATATAATTTTTAAGCATGATTATAGAAAGCAATTATTTTAGAGGAAACATCATAAATTGAAATTATATCATATCTATCCCCCAAAAAAAAAATGTAAGCATATTTTATTACTACTTTTTATTACAAGAAAATTGCTAACTAAAAGACAGCTTTAATATAATTGTGATAGTAGACTGTATCTCATTGGCCCTATCACATAAAACGAAATTAAAAACACGACTATAAACCTAATTTATAGCTGCGTTTTTTATACACAACTATAGGCTTATCCTATAATCAAGGTTCTTAAAAAAGTGGCAATAAATTAGCTATAGCCACATTTTTTTGTAAACGTGACCCGCTTTTTTAGTAATGACTTCAGAAACTTACTGAAAGAAAAATGTTAGTAAAAAGTAAACCGTCAAAAACTACCACACTACAGTTGACCTTGCACATGAAATTTTGCAATCAGATTCAGCTGAACATTTATTAAGAGGTCTCAGCCTCACTTGAAAATGCCTGGTGGCCAAAAGGTAAAAACAATAGGACCATTGAATTTATTGAAAGTTTAAAGTGGAGAAAATAAAAATTGAGAGGATTTATCCATATTTTTAGACTGTCCAACAAGCATAAAAAATTGTGTTTTGAAGCTCAATCAAGAAGTGGTCCATATCCAACTTTGGACTTACTAGAGATACAAAAATTGTTCTTGAGTTACAACATCAATCCTGAAAGTCAGCCATTCTATCATACCTCGTATTCTGTGGTGTTCCTTTTGTTCACCTATAGTTTGCACAGGTACCAATTTTAAAAGCTAATTAAAAGAAAACATTAAACTCTTGATCAGAGTTAAATTTCTCAGTCCGGGTAGTTCATCAGCCTGCTTCTATATATTAAAAAATTAGATTCTAACACCAATAACATAACTATTGATTTGACTCCTAAGTAATAGAGACCTTTTGCTCTAAACTATTCTATAATATATGTTCATGTTAATGTGAGTCCCAAAAAATAATTGGAATAATTGCTAATAAATTATTTTAGTAATGTTTTAACACCACTTTCATAAAATATATAATAAAAAAAATCATCAAAAAATAATTATTTTTTTATTTAGCCATAAAAAGTTTTTTTTTTTTAAATTGTTTCAAGTAATTCCTGTGTGCCACCAAATTAAAACACTTCCGACATTGGAGTGGACAAAGAAAAATGATGCAGTTGGATGGCCGTGACTGTGACATTTATTGATCTATTATTATCATATTTGTGATCTGGTTGACAATGCTAAAGGGGTGTTGAAAATATTCTGTAATTCATTAAAGACGGTTGAGCTGTAAGGTATGGTAGCCCAACCATCTCTTTGCATTTTGGTTCAGATTCAGATATCGTTGCAACCAAACTGTGATCTTTGAACATGGAGGGCCTTCACAATGTTAATTAGTCGGTGTATTACAGTTTTGACTTCAGTGACTACCATTTAAAGCGTCAATATAGATACTGCTTATTTAGTTGAAAATTAAAAACTTATTATTGAAATTACTATAGATAATATAAAAGTTAGTTGAAAAAGTACAGTAGGGCTTATGAATAATGCCAAAAAGTACAGTAATGCCTATGAATAATGTCAAAAAATGCAGTGAGACCTATGAATAGTATAAAAAATAAGCTGAATAGTAAAATAATTTATAATTTTAATCCACATCCAAACACACACTTAGGGTCCGTTTGGATAGAGCTTATTGCTGAAAACTGAAAACTGAAAACTGAAAACACTGTACCAAAATAATTTTTAAATGTGTGAATAGTACCGTAGAACCTATTTTTAATATTTTTTTCTGAATAAAGTACATGTGGGTCCCATGAACAGTGCAGCTACAGTGCATGAACAGTAAATTTGGTCTCTGCACAGTGAAATAACGTGCATGAACAGTACCGGTTACTGTTCATGCACGTTGAAAAAAAAAAAAAAACGTAAAATTTGAAAACGTAAACGCAAAACGCGCTATCCAAACTAGGCTTTAATGTACATAGCAAACAGTCTAATAAGCTAGCTAGCGAGTTATCTCTCTCCAATTCGATCAATTAAGAGTTTGTTAGGCATCAGTTCATAATTTCAGTTTTTAACTTTTAGCTTTTTTTTAGTATTTATATACAGTTTTTTAAAATCTTTTTTTTATTTTTCATTTTTTCCTTGCTTAAAAAAAAAATTCAAGGTACAAGTGTATTTTGACACACTTTTAGCAACAAAATTTTAGTAAAAAATCAGATAAACTGTTCTCAAACGGATATTAAGTAAACTCCATGTCAATGCTGACCTCGTGAAATCATCATATAACATAATGGCTTTCATCAAAAGGTGAAAAATCACGAACAAAAATGCTCTCTCTTTCTTGAAGTTCCTTAAAGCAGCCTAGCTATCAGGCATTGGCTTATTGAATTTTGCTTGAGGAGAATAAAACAAATAAGTACTAGTCTCTATCTGTCCATTATTAATGTGAAAAAAAATTGCCATCTTTATTGTATCCTACCAAATTTGTTGAACTTATTAGAAAATCTAGACATTACTTAGACACCTAACAGTGATAGTGATGGGCAAATATTTACAGGGAGTAAGGCAATTCTATTGCAGCTGCAAGCAGCATAGGGGAAAAAAACTTTGTAATACTTAAACCGTGTGAAGACTGAAGCATAAGCGTTGGAAGTTGGATAATATTTAGAAGCCTTCAATTTTTATAGTATTTTTTGCCGGAGTTAGCTGGAGTAGTTGAAGCCTTGGAGAGAGTTCAACTGTTTTCAGCTTTTATTGTTGGCCATACTTTCTTTTGACGAGCATAATCTTCTTGTCGTTGCTGCCTTTTTTTTTCTTGCAGTAATGATTTCGTGTGGGATTCCTGCAAGCAAGTTTGTTGGTCCGTAGGTTTCTTTAGAAATTGAGTAAAAGATTTATCATTTTTAAATTTCTACCACCCTAAAGAAAATCAGACTTTGTTTGCTTCTGATCGATTGCTTAAATTCATATTGCTTATACTCAGATGCTGACAGGTTAGAGATGCTATACGAATTTTGATGCTCGTAGGAAATTAACAATGAACTGTGTGCTAGGTAGCCTCCTTTGGGATTGTTGAACCTTATCCCTGAAATTCTATTGGGATATTGAATGCATGTTATATATATTCCATGTGTTATTTGGTATGACTATACGTTGCTTAGCCTTGAATGTCTTGGACTATTCAGGAACCTATTTTAATCGGTGAAAAAAGTTGCTTGTTGATTTTATGGGTCAAAAACTATCTTGTTAGTATTATTAATGGCCTGTTTGGAAGTTTAGAGAGGGAAGAGAGTAGAAGAGAATGGTTATCATCCACCTTATTTGGATGTTTTTAAAATTAGTAAAGGGAATGTGAGTAATTAGCCCTTCCTCTTATTTGGATGTTTTAAAAATTATGATGAAAATGGGAAGAAATGATTTAAATAGACAAATTTACCCCTATTTGAAAATGGACTTGTAACATTAATTTGTTAGATTAAATCATTATTTTAATCAACATTCTCATTTCATCAAATACTACTAATGAAAGTATAAAACTACTACTATTATAAAATAATTTTTATTACCTCAAAAAAATTATAATAAAAATAAAAATAAATTCAAAACCCAAAAAAAATTCAAAAATTTTCTCAGGAAACAAATTTTCTAGTTACAGACAAGCAAAATTACCATAGTACCCTCATAGAAATTTATCAAATTTGAAAAGAAAAAAAAAAGACAAATTTTTTAGACACAATAATTTTCATTTCGGATTTTCTCTTGCAATCGCTTCGTGACCGGCGGCTTTGTAATCGTAGCTGCACACATGGTGATCGGTGTACTGGTGCTCGGTGCAGAAGAGCTCACCGCACCGGCACCAAAATCCGGTCAACCTTATCTTCCTCCTGCAACCAAAGCACCGATTCACCTCTGATCTGAATTCTAAATTGAACCCCTCCGATTTAACCCGATCCGATGCCACCGCCGCCGCCGTCGCAACAACATCCTCGCTTGACACCTCCGTAGTAGTAGCAGATCTAAATGAACTCGCACTAGATCTATGATGAACCTTCAACAGCTTGTTCATTAAAGAAAAAGACATCGTTGTAACGGTTGTCGTTGTTGTTGATGATGAAGCATTTGTTGTTGTTGTAGAGTTTGTGTTTGTTGTGGTGGTTGTTGTTCTTGGTGAATTTGAGGTGTTGAAGCAGTTTCGGCACATGTTGAGGGTATCATGGTAATTTCGCTTGTTTGTCATTTGTAATGCTAAATTTTCTCAGGAAACAAACAAAGATTATTTATAATCGGTTTGTAATTTTGTTAATTTAGAAATGGTAAATTAGAAAATTCATTTGGCCTATAATTTATCTACTCTACTCTCCCTCCAAATCTCTCCAATTTGGAAGAATTAAAAATGAGGGGTTAGAGGTAGTTGAAACCACTCCAAACTCTTCCAAACCTCTCTCCCTCCTTTCTTAAAAAACTTCCAAACAAGGTAATTGAATTACCCTCCCTCCCTTTACTCTACTCCCCCTCCATTTTTAAACTTCCAAACAGGCCATAAAACATGATAATCGTTATTAAAGTGATATTGTGGTGCCTAAAATCTTTCCCACACATAGATGAACCCCCCAACATGCATGTTTCAATGGTTTGTAAATGCTTTATTGTTCAATCTATGATAGGGGACCTCACACCTAAAAAAATGTTATGATTAACTTTAGTTGAGAGTTTAAACTCATAAAAATCATAATTTGACAAAATTGATATTAATAATGGTAATCTATGATAGGAGACCTCACACCTACAAAAATGTTATGATTAACTTTAGTTGAGAGTTTAAACTTATAAAAATCATAATTTGACGAAATTGATATTAATAATGGTAATCTATGATAGGACACCTCACACCTACAAAAATGTTATGATTGACTTTAGTTGAGAGTTTAAACTCATAAAAATCATAATTTGACAAAATTGATATTAATAATGGTAATCTATGATAGGAGACCTCACACCTACAAAAATGTTATGATTAACTTTAGTTGAGAGTTTAAACTCATAAAAAACATAATTTGACAAAATTGATATTAATAATGGTATGATATGGTTATTGTAGGGACATTGGGCCCAGTAATTTACAAAGGATGGCCCAACAAAGTTTCTTGGGCTAAACTCAATCTGAGGACATCAAATGATCTAGGAGTACATGAATGTACCTCATAAAGAAAATGTCAGGTAAAGATGTGATAACGTGTGAATAGTTATGTTCGAGGAAAGCTTTGTCCTCGGATATTAAAGCCAAGGTCATAGGAAAAGAGGTTTAGTATCCCCAGGCTATGTTATAGAAAATCCTATGGCTACTGGAAGACACGATACACGTGGAAGACAATAAAAAGAGCGGTGGAATATTTAAGGTAAAGCTGCTACCACCGCCCACACATTAAAGACTCTGCAATTGATATACTGACTACATTAATGGAGAAATGGGATTTGAGTATGAGGTTTGGGACTTGGTCCCTGACCCTAGATGACTTCGAGGAAATTTGATGGGACAAGTATCTAAAAACAACGTGATAACCATGAGGTGGAAGATGATAAGGGGACGAAAAGGAAGTATAAATAAGAGAAAAGACCTTCGGAAGATGGGGCTTTTTCTTGGAGAAAAGAAAGAATAGTATATGATAATCTGACGATCCATAATTGTAATCAACCTTGAGAAACAATATTATAAATTATCCTCGGATTGTGTCCGAGGAGGAGCTTTTATTGATATTCTTACAGTTAACTCCTTGTTTGTGCCATTGGGCCCGAGGCCCGTTATTTCTTTGTTGTTTAAGCCACCCTTGAAATCTAGATTTCAAACCCACTCTCTATAAATTTATTGTAAAAGGTCTTTCAAGCCCATTCCCTTTTGATTGTGGATCGGAGGTTCGACTTGTGTCCTTACAATTGGTGCCGTCTATGAGAATTTAGTCTTTGAGGAGGTTTGAAACATCATGGTGGGCTCAGGACCACAACGCCGTGCAGAGTCCGTGGGCTCCCAACATGAGGATCACTCCTTGCATCCTGATCACGAAAAGAACCGGGAAGGTAGTGTGCATACTACGCACACTACCAAAAGTACAAGTCATTCACAAGGGGGAAGCAGAGTTCCTCATGAGAAGAATACTAGGGCCATGCAGAAAGAGATTGATAGCCTGAAAAGGAAATTGCGTCATGAGAGGCGAAGGCGAACTCCTTCTGTCTCCGATCCCTCTTCAGAGGGTTCCGAAGATGACAATTACAGGTAGAGGTCCAAAACTCCCCCAGCTGAATCTTTTTCTTCCGAGGAAGACAACCTGCATGGGAGGCAAGGCAAAACTTTCTCCTCTAGGGGCTTGGGAAATGATGTGATGGGTAGGGCGTTGCACCAAATCTCCAAGTCACCCTTTACACGCAAGTTGGAAGAAGGGAGGCTACCTCGGCGCTTCACCCAGCCGGCCTTCACTATTTACAATGGCCGGACGGATCCTGCGGAGCATATGAGCCATTTTAGCCAAAGGATGGTGGTGCATTCCAAGAATGAAACCTTGATATGCAAGATCTTTCCCTTTAGCTTGGGGCCCGTGGCCATGAGATGGTTTGATGGCTTGAGGGCAGGCTTTATCAATTCTTTCAAAGAGCTTACTAGAGCATTTGGTTCTCATTTCATCACGTGCAGTAGAGTTCCTCGGCCTTTGGATTCATTATTATCCATGGCCATGAGGGATGGGGAAACCTTGAGAACATATTCGGACAGGTATTGGGAGATGTTCAATGAAATTGACTGGGATTTAGATAACGTGGCGATAAGGACCTTCAAGGTTGGCCTACCTACGGAGCATGAGTTGAGGAAATCTTTGACGAAGAAGCCTATTAGAAGCGTGCGTCAACTCATAGATCGCATCAATGAGTACAAAAGGATTGAAGAAGATCAGCAGCGAGGAAAGGGTAAGACGAAGGTTATCCTATAGGAGAGGAGGGATTTCAGGTCGGACAGATACAGCAACAACAGGCCTGCAAGAGATTTTTTCAGACAAACTAGTCATACGGCCCCATAGGTGGTCAACACCGTTTTCAAAGAACCATTGCAATAGCTGTTGGAGAAAATCAGGCATGAGTCATTCTTCAAGTGGCCAAATAAGATGGCAGGGGACCCTTTGAGACACAACCAAAATCTCCATTGCCATTATCACCAGAAGAGGGGTCATACCACCGAGGATTGTCAAACTCTGTGGAATCATTTGGAGCAATTGGTTAAGGAGGGAAAGTTAAAACAATTTCTGTATCAGCCGAATGGACAAGGAACCACTTAGGGGCGGCAAACCACGGGGGGTTCTTCATCAAGGCCTCCTCTAGGAACAATCAATGTTATTTTTGCGGCACCTGGAAGGATTGGCTTAACTCCTTTTAGGGTGATGTTTGTGGCTCAAACCTTGGCCGAGGAATCGAGAGATCAGCCGAAGAAGATTAAAGCAAATATACCACCAGTTTTGGGTTTCTCGAAAGAGAACAAAATTGGGACTATCCAGCCACATGATGACGCCTTAGTTGTTACCCTAAGAATAGGGAATTATGATGTGAAGAGGGTAATGGTCGATCAAGGCAGTGGCGCAGATATCATGTACCCTGACTTGTTTAAAGGGTTGAATTTAAAGCTTAAAGATCTTACGGCGTATGACTCACCCTTGATAAGTTTTAAGGGAAAGGCTGTCATACCAAAGGGGCAAATTAGGCTGCCTATACAATCAGGCCCAGAAGTGGTAAACATAGATTTCATCGTGATGGATACCTATTCTCCCTAAACAGCTATTGTGGCAAGACCTTGGTTGCATGCTTTGGGTGTTGTTTCCTCAACCTTGCATGTCAAGGTTAAGTTTCTTTCTGGAGATTAGGTGGTGGAGCTGCTTGGAAGTCAATTTGTAGCTAGACGGTGTGTCACGGCTGCAATTCTGTGTCAACCTGAACCGGAGTCCACGACCTCAGCTAACGGAAATTTGTAGCAATCAAAGTCTTTGGCCACAACCAAGGTAGACGAACCTGCATGTAAGGAATTGGAGAAGAATCTCATAGACAACGACCCTGAAAAGTTCTTTTAGGTGGGGTTCAATTGCCACAGGAGGAGAAGACAGAACTAATTTTATTTTTGAGGAGAAATATGCATGTGTTTGCATGGAATGCTTACGAAGCCCCTAGGGTTGATCCGAGTTTCATTTGTCATCATTTAAAAGTCAATCCAGTTGTGGTACCGAGGAGGCAACCACCTCGGTGGTCCTCCAAAAAGCATTCTGAGGTTGTAAAGGAGGAAGTGCTCAAACTCAAAAAGGAGGGTGCTATCAAAGAAGTTTCTATCCTGAATGGTTAGCCCATACGGTGGTGGTGAAGAAGAAGAATGAGAAATGGAGAGTCTGTGTAGACTTTACTAATTTAAACAAAACTTGTCCGAAGGATTCTTTCCTAATGCCTCGGATTGATCAGTTGGTGGATGCTATTGTCGGGCATCCTCGGATGAGTTTTCTTGATGCTTTCCAAGGTTACCACCAGATACCTTTGGCTGTAGAGGACCAAGAGAAGACTGCATTTGTCACTCCTACAGGAAATTATCATTATAAGGTAATGCCCTTTGGTTTGAAAAATGCAGGGGCTACCTATCAAAGGATGATGACAAGGATGTTTGAGACACAGCTGAAAAAAACTATCGAGGTATATGTGGATGACATGGTGGTAAAGAGTAAAGCGGTTTCCACGCATTTGGAGGATCTGAGCAACACTTTTCAAACGCTAAGAGAGTATAAATTGCGACTCAATGCCTCTAAATGTTCTTTTAGTGTAGGGTCGGGCAAGTTCTAGGCTATATGGTGACTCACCGGGAAATTGAGGTGAATCCTGCTTAGGTTAAGGCCATTAGCAACTTACACCCACCTCGAAATCCTAAAAAGGTGCAGAGACTAAAAGGAATGACTGCTGCCTTCAACCGATTTATATCTCGGTCCGCGGACAGATGCAGGCCTTTCTTTCAGTTGTTGAATAAATGGAAGGGTTTTGAATGGACCGAGGAATGCGCAGTAGCCTTTCAACAGCTTAAAGAATATCTCTCGCAACCGCCCATTATGTCTCGACCAAAAATTGATGAGGTTCTATTTGCATATATTGCAGTAGCTAACCATGCAGTTAGTTTGGTTCTTATACGGGATGATAATAATGTCCAGAGGCCAGTTTATTATGTAAGTAAATCTCTGTATGAAGCCAAGATGAGTTATTTGCCAGTAGAGAAAGCAATCTTGGCGGTGGTGCATGCTACGCGAAGGCTTTCTCATTACTTCCAGTCTCATACAATTGTCATCCTAACACAACTCCCTCTAAAATCTATACTTCACAGTGTGGATTATACGGAAAGAATTGCCAAATGAGGCACTGTCCTAAGGGCTTTCAACATTAAGTATATGCCTCGCACCTCTGTAAAGGGGCAAGTCATTGCGGATCTTGTGGCGGAGTTTGCTGAGCCCTCATTAGAAGAACATATTGAAGGATCAGGCATGGGTAACAAATCAGTAGGCATGATTTCATACAAAGAGCCTCCATTATGGAAAGTATATGTTGACGGAGCAACAAATCAAAGAGGATCTGGGATAGGGCTAGTTTTGGTATCCCCAGAGGGAATTACTTTTGAGAAATCTTTGAGATTGAGGTTCTCAGCGACCAACAACAAAGCAGAATATGAAGCCGTCCTTACTGGAATGAACATGGTTTATAAGATGGAAGGAAAGATGGTACAAATGTTCTCGGATTCACTATTGGTGGTAAGCCAAGTGGAAGGAAAGTTAGAAGCAAGAGATTCAAGAATGCAAGGATACCTAACCCAGGTCAGGTGTATGCAATCCAAATTTGAGTCTTTTTCTTTATTGCATGTATCCGGATGTGGGAATCCTCATGCCGATTCCTTAGCCACATTCGCAACGTCCTCGGCGCAAAGCCTACCTCGGGTCATCCTTGTTGAAGATCTGTGGAAACCCACTAGGACGAATGGTAATGCCACTCGAATTCTTCAAATTAGGACAGGGCCTAGTTGGATGAATCCAATTGTGACATTTATCAAAGATGATATCTTGCCTAGAGAAAAATTCGAAGCAGATAAGGTTCGTAGGAAAGCATCTCGGTTCTGGTTGTCCGAGAATCAGAAATTATACAAGCGCTCTTTTCGGGACCATATTTGTTATGTATGCACCCCGAGGCAATGGAGTTACTTTTGGAAGAGTTGCATGAAGGGATTTGCGGAAGTCAAACTGGAGGAAGGTCTTTAGCTCATAGAGCGCTTACTCAGAGTTATTGGTGGCCCAATATGCAAAGAGAGGCACAGGATTATGCGAAGAAGTGTGACCAATGTCAAAGATTCGTTCCGAACATTCATCAACCAGGAGGTGTTCTTAATCCTCTGTCTAGCCCTTGGCCTTTTGCTCAGTGGGGCTTGGACATTGTTGGACCTTTCCCAAAAGCAGCAGGAAACAGGCGGTGGCTCCTCGTCGGAACGGATTATTTCACCAAATGGGTCGAAGTTGAGCCATTATCAAATATCAGAGACATGGAAGCAAAAAAGTTTGTATGGAAAAACATTGTTACCAGGTTTGGCATCCCTTATACCCTCATTTCAGATAATGGTCTACAATTTGATAGTAAGGCCTTTAAGAAATACTGTTGTGATCTAGGCATCACAAACAGATATTACACCCCAGCTTACCCTCAGGGGAATGGGCAAGCCGCGGCCGTCAATAAAGTGATAGTTAATGGGCTCAAGAAAAGGTTGGGTGATGCTAAAGGAAGATGGGTAGAAGAACTGCCACATGTATTGTGGACATATCGCACTACACCCCGAAGGTCCACAGGAGAAACACCCTTCTCCATTACTTATGGAGCCGAGGCAGTAATACCTTTAGAAACTGAGTTCCCAACACTAAAGAAGAACTCCTTCATTCCAGATAGCAACGATAATCTATTGAGGAGAAGTTTTGACTTAGTTGAAGAATGACGAGAGAATGTCATGGTTCAACTAGCTTGTTATCAACACAAACTCAAGCAAGGGTATGATTCTCATGTAAAACTACGACCTCTTACATTGGGGGACTTGGTACTGCGGAAAGTTTTGGGTACAGCAAAGAATCCAATATGGGGAAAACTGGGCCCAACTGGGAAGGACCTTATCGTATTACTTCGGTCGCAGGCATAGGGGCTTATAATCTCGAAGATCTAGACGAACATGTTGTACAATGTCCTTGGAATGTAAATAACCTACGAAGGTACTATTATTAAATGTAAGGCACTTCGGCCATTTTTGTTAACACTATATTACATTTATTATTTTCTTTCATTAAGTATAAAACTGAAGCTTGGTATGCCTGGATCCTCGGACCACATACCTTGTCTAAATTGATATTTTTTATCAAAGTGTTAAACAGAACCTTAGTTATGTCTGGTCCTCAGATCATCTACTTTGGAAAAATTGACATTTCAATTCTTTCATTAAGTATCAAACTGAAACTTGGTATTCCTGGATCCTCGAACCACATACTTCGTCTAAATTGATATTTTTTTTCAAAGTATTAAACAGAACCTTAGTTATGTCTGGTCCTCGGATCATCTACTTTGGGAAAATTAACATTTCAATTCTTTCACTAAGTATCAAACTGAAGCTTGGTATGCCTGGATCCTTGAACCACATACCTCGTCTAAATTGATATTTTTTTTATCAAAGTGTTAAACAGAACCTTAGTTATGTCTGATTCTTGGATCATCTACTTTGGAAAAATTAACACTTCAATTCTTTCACTAAGTATCAAACTGAAGCTTGGTATGCTTGGATCCTCGGACCTCATACCTCATCTAAATTGATATTTTTTATCAAAGTGTTAAACAAAACCTTAGTTATGTCTGGTCCCCGGATCCTCTACTTTGGGAAAATTAACATTTCAATTCTTTCACTAAGTATCAAACTGAAACTTGGTATGCCAGGATACTCGGACCACATACCTCGTCTAAATTGATATTTTTTATTAAATGTTAAATAGATTCTTAGTTATGTCTGGTCCTCGGATCATCTACTTTGGGAAAATTAACATTTCATTTCTTTTTATTAAGTGTTAAACAAGATTCTTAGTTATGTTTGATCCTCGGATCATCAACTTTGGGAAAATTAATATTCCTTTTCTTTTCATTAAGTATCAAACCGAAGCTTGATATGCCTACTAAAAGTTACTAAAGGTTTTTGACCCTTAGACGTGCCCCATTTAAATGAAATTCAACCACTTATATCTTAAAGGTCTCCCTGAGATAGTGATAAATGGATAAAAATCTGTGAGCATCACTTAATGCATCTACAGACATATTGAACATGTCTATGATATAAAGTTCAATCCAGGTTGTTGCTTTGACTTTAGTAACTTAACAAGGATGAAGTGGCATAATCAAGGGAAAACAAAGGCAAAAAGCATCAAAACAAAGAAAGTAGAACTTGTGCTTTCATTCAAAAAATCTTTGGAATTACAAAAGTACTTGCAAATTATCAGAATTACACTAAGTAAAAATAAAGGAAATGCTAAAAACGAGAGGAGAACAGTCACTGCTTCAACTTTATCTTCAAAGGGCCTTTAGGGTCTTGAGGAAGTTGAGGTTGCACCGAAGACTCATCAGCAATTCCTTTGCATTTTGGATCATCATTCAAGGTTATCGGATTCGCATGATCACCCAGCACGTCCTTGGAAGACTCATTAAGGTCACTTGAGGGCTGTATGTCCTCTAGTGCCTTTTCTTCTATTGGATCAGCTTGCTTGGGGAGTTGATCTTTAGCAAGATTAGAGTCTTTAGCTAGCTCACCTTCCTTATCCTCAGATGGTGGTTGGGCAGCATCATTATCAGCTTGAGGAATGTCAGAGGCTCGAATGGCTAGAGGATAGTAAACACTCTCTGCTTTCCCAAGAGTAGAAGAAGCATCAACCCCAGCTTGGGAAAGGGCCTCGTTCCACACTTGGAGCTAGTAATGTCTACATACCTCAGGAACCTGAGCCTTGAAGGTTTCCGTGATCTCCTTCACATCGATCTCATAACCTTCTTGTTCAGCTCGTCTTTTGCATTCTCGGCTGCTTCTTTTGCCTTTTCAGCCTCTTCTTTTTCTTGAAGGGCTTTCTCTTTGCCCTTGATGGCCTCCTCTTTGACCCTCTCAGACTCCTTCAGATCTTTTTTAAGACTTCAATGAGCTTTTATGTTGCAGCAAGATTCTCGTCAGATTGCCGGGGCAGCAGTCGTTGGTCCTCAGTCTGTTTGGCAGTCGTTTTGAGAGCAGCCTCCAAACCTGACTTCTCACTCTCTGCCTTAGTCAGTTTGTCCGAGACCTCCTACAGCTTTTTCTTTTGTAGGTCCGAGATCCTTTGGGCGGTTTCGCGCCTTGATTCCTCGGCCTTCAGAGATTTGTATGAGCTGATGGCGATCTCTTCTGCCCTATGGGTAGATTGGACAGCCTAAAAAAAAAAAGTGATGAGTTTTATAAAATAATAGGAATGAAAAATGAACAAAGTTTAGAAGATATACTTACCATGGCAAGTTCCTTCTTTAGAATCATGAAGACATTGTGGTCTCTCTTCTTTCGAAGCTCACCCATGTCCTCAGGGAGCAGCAAAGCTTGCTCCAATGCGTCTGCTACGCATGCAGCAGTCCCCTCATTAGAATTTCTTATGGATGCGTCAACAGTAATGGCACGGTCATCCATAGTCATGTCAGGGAGCCAGAGTGGAGCGTGTAAGGCCACGTGAAATTCGGTCCGTCTATCCGACCTCATCTACACGATGCGGGCCTGCTTCCCAACTTTTTCAATCTCAGGCTCTTTAGGAAGAGAGCCCTTTCCTACTTCCATCACTTCCTTTCCCTTTTGCTGATCCTTTTTTCTTTTAAGGTCAGCCCGATTGGTACGCTGGGGTCGGGAAGGAGGAGGAGGAGGAGGGAGCCTAGACTCAGGGCCTTTTTCAGCACCTTTATCTTGGACCCTAGGACGAAGTTCCTTGGGAGGCTCTTGAGACCCCGCTTGAGCCTCGAGTACATCTTTTAAACTCGGCTTAGCCTTATGCTGGATACCCATATTATTGGACTGTTGAATAAAATCTTGTGAGACTTGAGAGGGTGTGCTGAGAATAGAAGTTTGGTCTTCGGGAGAGTGGGGTTGATTAAAAACCTCGAACTCGTCCTCGGAATCAGATACTTCAACAATCTCTTCTTCTTCCTTTATGCTAGGTTGGGAAGAGGTTGGTTCACCGAGTATGTTTTGTGTTGAAATAGGGACTAAGGGAATCCCAACCGGAACGGGTTGTGGGGGTTGTATGGGTTGGGTAACTAGAGAAACCTGAGGAATAGGAGCCCCCTCGGGTAGCAGGAAACCTTCAACGGCAACGCTAATCTGAGGAAGGTGGGGGTCCTTGGCTTTGATCACACACTTCAGCGCCTGAAAAGCTTTGGAAATAAGGTCGTAGTTGAGGATTAGATGCGCCACTCGGAGTTGGCCGTCTGTGTGCACAAAAACTTCGGCTTGTAAGATTCTGTCCAATCGCCCAAAATCGATAAGGAGAGGGTGACGATCTGCTACGTGTGGATCTGTAGAATTGTCCAAAAGAAAAAAGGTAAGAATAAATATTAAAAAAAAATAAAAAGGGGTGGTTTTTTAGGGTTTTAAAATCCAAAACTCCACTAGGGGTCCCCTCCCTTGTCGAACAGGGTAAGCCGTCGTGCCAATCTCCTGATACGATCAGGAAGTCGTTTTTTAGACCCTTATTAGATTCAGGCAGACACTGAATTAGCCCAACTGCTAGATGTCTAGATTTTAGATAATATTCATCTTTTTTTGTTAGGTGGTGGAGGTTATAAACCCAGTTCACATCGTGATAAGTGAGCCTTAGGTTCATCTTCTCATTTAAAGCATCTATGGAACCTAGGATCCTAAAGACATTTGGGGCGCACTAGGTGGGAGCTAATCTAAAGGCCCTAAGATAATCCCTAGTCACAGTCCCCATTGGGATTCTCATTCCCCCTTCGATGAATGCAATCATCGGGATTACTACCTCCCCCATTTTTCTTTTTACAAAATATTCCTGTTCGTTACAGTACCTAATAGATACGCTCGAGGGAATTCGGTGTTTAGCCTTAAACTGCTCTATTTTTTCGTTTGAATCCACCAGGGATGCAAATCTACCCAATTTTTGAAAAAATGGGTGTGAAGAAACTAAAAAGATTAAGCCGAGGACAAGGGAGTACAGAAAAAAAGAAAAGGAAAGGAAGAAAAAACAAAAGAAACAAAAGCTGATAAGAAAGGGAGAGAGTATGGGAGAACTTACTTTAAAAAAAAAAGAAAGCACGGTCACCTCGGACAGGGTATTTGGTAAAAAGAGAAAGCACGTGGAAGTGACAAATGTGGCAGGTACGTTATAGAAGTATTGTGATGTGAGAAGATTTGAAAGAAATTAGTATTTATATATCAATAGGAATTACGAAGCGGGAGAATTCCCGCCTCAACCCAAGAGCAGCTCTCAACCGTTAGATTTGTGTCACATGGCTGAAACGTGGGGAACATGGAGATGCCAAAATTTAAAGGGACGCTTCGCATGCCGAAGCGTAGAGAACATACGATGGATAGTTCAAAAGTCATTGTCCCTGTCAGCAATATTGCCAGAAATCCGATGATAAAAGGGAATTTAAGTCGAGATCCTTTTTTAATCCCGAGTTGAAGAAATAAAGAATCTCGAGGGGCTATTGTAGGGACATTGGGCCCAGTAATTTACAAAGGATGGCCTAACAAAGTTTCTTAGGCTAAAAACCCAATCCGAGGACATCAGATGATCTAGGAGTACATGAATGTACCTCGTAAAGAAAATGTCAGGTAAAAATGTGATAACGTGTGAATAGTTATGTCCGAGGAAAGCTTTGTCCTCGGATATTAAAGCCGAGGTCATAGGAAAAGAGGTTTAGTATCCCCAGGCTATGTTATAGAAAATCCTATGATTACGGGAAGACACGGTACACGTGGAGGACAATAGAAAGAGCGGTGAAATATCTAAGGTAAAGCTGCTACCACCGCCCACACATTAAAGACTCTGGAATTGATATACTGACTGCATTAATGGAGAAATTGGATCTGAGTATGAGGTTTGGGACTAGGTCCCTGAGCCTAGAGGACTTCGAAAAAATTTGATGGGACAAGTATCTAAAAACAGCGTGATAACCATGAGGAGGAAGATGATAAGAGGATGAAAAGGAAGTATAAATATGAGAAAAGACCTTCGGAAGAGGGGGCTTTTTCTTGGAGAAAAGAATGAATAGTATATGATAATCTGACGATCCATAATTGTAATCAACCTTGAGAAGCAATATTATAAATTATCCTCGGATTGTGTTCGAGGAGGAGCTTTCATTGATATTCTTACAGTTAACTCCTTGTTTGTGCCATTGGGCCCGAGGCCCATTATTTCTTTGTTGTTTAAACCTCCCTTGAAATCTAGATTTCAAGCCCACTCTCTACAAATTTATTGTAAAAGGCCTTTCAAGCCCCATTCCCTTTTGATTGTGGATCGGAGGTTCGACTTGTGTCCTTACAATTACTATTTGAATTTATTACCTATTTTAAATAGGGAAAAGTACATGTCCCCTAAATGCATTGATTTAGGATACATTTTAAAAAACTTTTGATGGAAAAATTATATTAAAAAAACAATTAATTATTTCAACGGCTTTTATATTTTTCATAAAAGTGGTATTTAAACTTTCTCATCGTCAATACATCAAGTTATGCCATGTTGCTGGTAAGTCAAATAAGGTGCCACATTACCATGAATATGGACCAGCTACCTCTTCTTTAGGGATACAAATGACAAATTCTCTATTCCACTTTATATTCCATCAATTATGAAAAGTCAAGTATTTGTTTGAATTTATCAAAATTTAAAATGAAAAAAAAATTAAAAATTAAACACTTATCATATCGTGATTGGTGCGTATAAAGTACAATACAAAAAGTATGCGATAGAGGATTTGGGAACCTTAATCCATGAGAATAGGGGGCAATCCACAAAGCCACCCTAAGCTCGAACTAAGAGATAGAACATGGAAACTAGAGCACAAGAGACGAACTTGACTAAGAAGGATGAGGCTCTATCTACAAGCTTGAATGCAATATATGAAGGCCATTATCTCTATTTATGGAAATCTATAATCATAGAGGGAAAATACTTGAGTTATAAACTATTTTTTAACATTTTTTACAAACCACTAATATGGTGAGTAGTTATTGGCATGTAAAAAAATGACGTTAATGGTAGGGCCAAATGAGAATCAGTAAGAATTGGTTATAAGAACAACTTGTAAAAATGTTATAAATAGTTTGTTGTCGTAGCATTATTCATTGTAAAGTAATTAAACCTAGAATCTCACCCACAATAGAGCCAATCTCACCTAGAAGTAGTAGGCATTACACCCCTCATTCAAAGAATGTTTTGACTACAACAAAAAGAGATTAAATTATATAAGTACTTGGTGTAAACCCTTTGGTTTACACTATCTAATAAGAACATGTCACATCATCATATTATCAAAGGAATTGACTATAAACTACTTACCCTAAATGCCTCGGGTTACCTAGAAACTAATTTTAACTGGTGGAATCCGTTGCTCAAAAGTTTTACAAGTTAAAAACTATCTTATACTAAAATTTTTAAATTAATAGGCAACTAAAACATGATAATCATTATTAAACAAATATTGTGGGGTGCATAAAATCTTCCCCAAACATGTTTCAACAGTTCATTAACACTTTTTTGTTCGATTTATGATCAAAGACCTCACGTAATTTCAACATTAGTCTAGTAGTAATATTAATTACATGTTAGGTAACCAATCACATATAATAATAAAAAATCTTATATTTAACATTGAGAGTTTAAACTCATTAAAATATTAATTTACCAAATTGACATGTTAATACTGGTATGATATGGTTACTATTTTGAATTTATAACATATTTGAGGTATTATCATTGTATTATTATAGTTCATACAAAGGTTGTTGTCAAGTTGTGCCATGTTAGCAATAATGAAAATTTGAAAAAAAAAAAAAACACTTGGCATATTATGATTGATGGAGTATAAAGTAGAACACAAAGAGTGAAACAGAAAATTCTCACTCACATTAGAGCTAATCTCACCTAAAAATGGTAACAGTTACACTCTTTGAAAGACTATTTTGACCATGGCCAAAAAATGTGACTATAATCAATAGAAATGTCCTACCAATGAGGGTATATATGAGGAGCCTCATATTCAAGACAAGTATGAGACTATAATAATTTAGTACATTCTAGTGAAGTACTGAAGAAGGAAAAAAAAAAAAAAAACCTTCACTAACTTAGGCATCACCAGTGCCACTCCGAGCTCGTTTGCTTTGGTAGGCATGTCATCGACTAGTCAGCTTGGACCATTAATTTATCATCAATGGTTAGAAATTATAAATTGTGATCGTATAAAATAATCTTTTGAATACTTATTTTGTCACTAAAAACAAATCATTTGACCATTATGGATCTTTAAACATTTTTAAACATTCCTATAAAAAAAACATTGATAAACATATGTTTAGGTGAAATATAAATCTTTTAAAAAAATGAACTCTCTGTATTTAATTTTTCAATGAAACTATGAATTTAATTGTTACACAAGTAATTCCATAACAAAACAAATGAGAATTCATAGTTGTTACCTAAAAAGTAGAAATCAAAAGATTCAAAACTGGTGCATTTCATAAGAATTAAGGTGCTAATAAAAATAGACTCAAAAATTTTGTAAAAGAAATCATTTACAAATTTTCATTATTGTCAACTCTCATCTTAAATTCAGAATTAACGAGCACGCCCTATATAATCAAATCTACAGGCTACCACTTTTATTTGAGGTTGCATTGTTAGGTAAGCCGTAAGGATGTATCAAGGTAGATGGAGAGAGGTGCAAGTGGACTTGACTTAATGTTCACAACAAAAATTATTTTACTATAAAAACATGATCATAATTAGGGTTGTCCATCTAATTTGACGACCCGACCCACCCGAAGGATCCGACCGGATCCGACCTAAAACTGTCCAATCCAATCAAGTCACCGGTCGTCGGCGGGTCATTTTTTCCAAAAACCGACTCTGGCAGGTCAATCTCAGTTTTCCTCCCCAAAACCCGAAAAAACCCGATCCGACCGATGTACTAAAAATTTCAAGCAAAAAATTTCTAGATTCTGGCCTCAAATTTCTAGATTTCGACTTCAAATTTTCAGATTTTGGCAACAAATTTTCATATTTTCGCAACTTATCAAGTAGATCTAGTGATATTTCGTCCAAATTTAGTGAAATCTCACCGGATCTAGCGAGATCTCACCACATCTAGTGAGATCTCCGCCGGATTTGACGTTTTTTCTTCTGAAATCAACTATTGTGGCAGGATTTTTCATTGTGGACGGTACCGATGGAACCGACTGTGTTTCCGGTGCAAAACTAACCGCGCCTATCTGACTCCCTCGCCAGTCAGCAACGGGTTAGGATTTCTTCAACTCGATTCTATCAGGTCGATCTTGGGTTGGGCACAAACCCATCCCGAGCCGACCCATCGACACCCCTAATCATAATAGAATGTAAAGCATCTTTAGCTTCTCATCGACCAAAATAACACAAACTATAACTTATGACATTACAATAAGTTCAGAGACAACATTTGTCAGAATTTTGTTCACATCTTGCTAAAATACTAAAATTGTTCTTTAAACTGTGGAAAAAGCTTGTGCCCATAGGCTTATTGATTGTATATTAAAATATAGATTATTCCTGTTGAGAATGATACAAATTAAGGTATACATCACCATTAAAAAAAATTAAAATAAAATGAGAGAGATCTACATCAAAAGCATCCCCATATTAACATCTTGTGAAAATGAAAAATAAATAGTACTTTATACGTGTTTGGCATGAAAATGTCACATCCTTAGCTAGGTGGACAAATGGACAAAAATAGAACCTGCTGAGGGGAGTGAATTTCCGGTAGGGGAGTTAATGGTTTCCATGCATTAAAGACCCCCCAACATCACATGCAACTTTTTTGGTTAGGTGTGGATGCTGCGTCACCAACCTCATTTTTATGTTGTTTTTACTTTTTAGTCATGAATATGAGTTGTAACTTGCATAATTGTTTTAAATGAATGTATCTTCATTTTTAGGTTCTATTAATTGAGCAAGAAAATTAATTTGAAAAAACTGGGATATAGTTTTTACAAACAAAAAACATCCCTTCAGACATAACAGTTGTCTTGAATTTGTAAACATGGATCTGATTAATTTGGTCTTACAATGTCCATTACTCAGCAGAGAAGGGGTCACACAAAGTCACAACTATCTCGATTGCTACACAATATAAGTGATATTAGAGAAGAACCATAAGAATTATTGTAGCCATAAATAAAGTTCTAACCAGTGCATTCATTTTTTTTATAACAAAAAAAAAGTTCCACAAATAAAATGTCTAGCTAATAAAATTGGTAGTCAAACACTACTTCAGAAAAAGATGCCCATTGTTACAAAGCGAAGAAAACTTATGCACAAAACAAACACATCAATTCCAATCTCAACACTAAGACATAGAAAAGAAGAAACCAACATTGGTATAAACAAGACACAAGATTAGCGATGAAATGCAGGAGGGATAATTGCTCAGGCTCTAGACTTGAATGGGATGGCTCTGATGACTATTTGGTGGTAAAGGGCAGCCAGTGCAGCTCCGATGAATGGTCCCACCCAGAAGATCCACTGAAGAAGCAAGAAAAACAAGCAAATAGATACATCAGATCAGACCCTTTAGTTATATATTAAAATTAATTTACACATCCAGATGTATATGAATGTGACTGTCACGTATATATATATATTTTTTTACTCACCATGTCATCCCATGCATGGTCTTTGTTGTAGATGATGGCGGCCCCAAGGCTCCTGGCAGGGTTGATGCCGGTTCCGGTAATGGGAATGGTTGCCAAGTGCACCAAAAACACTGCAAATCCAATTGGGAGTGGAGCCAAGATCTGCACAGTTGAACTCAGAAAATAAGGTAATGTTTAAGAACCAGGATATATTTCCCTAAGCCAGTCTCAATAGTCAGTACAGCTGCAAATAAGTATCACAGCTCATGCTACTCAAACAAAGAAACCATATTTAAGGTCCTTGAAAGCAACTTTTGTACAAGGAGAATCATGCTCAACAAAACATCAATTCAAGTGGCTATGTAGCACCCAGAAGATATTAAATTATCATCAATATTATTCCATGCACATCTTCACATTGAATAAGTAAAAATCAACATAAATGGTATGCATAAGCAAAGGGGTCCTCAATCCAAATTGTATGAATAAGCAAAGGGTTCCTCAATCCAGATTGTACAAAGAACAATAATATGAGAAATAAAAGGTGGTATTATTAACAAATCAAAATAGTGCAAAATCATTTTCTGATAAATTTTACTTTCACAAACTGTTAGGTGGAGAATAAAGAAAATAGAGGAGAAGTTTAAAGCAAATCATCAAATGATTAATTGCATTCAAGATTAAGCCCAAGAATGAAGTAGGATTAGCTTCTGACTCAATTTTTTGTCCTGAAGTTAGGTTCCAAGTGGAGGTTCCCATATTATTTCACACAGAGCCCAAACTCATCTTGAAATTTACACATTGCAACTTCAACCAACTTTAAAAGGGTAAACCTGCCCGACTAGAGTCTAGACAAACTCACATACTAGCTTGGTCCTTCTCTGAGTAGCAGTAATTCATGCTATTAAGAGAAGAATACAAAGCTTCCAATGGATAGAATAGAATGTTTAACTTAAATTCAAGATACAGTACACCTGAAACCAATGGATTTCAGTTTCAAACCCACATTGTGAATCCCCATGACCATTTTTTTCAGAAAGGTTTATACAAATGATCACAATGATGAATTTGGTGAAATAACAATATTGGGTGAAAAAGTATCAATGTTTGAGTCAATATGAAATTGATATTAACTTGACTAACCTATGTTGCAGAATATATATATATATATAGGTGAGGGAAGCATTAATTAGGATATTCCTAGGCACCAAAAACTAAATATATCATTCTACACCTCCTAGTATCTGTACCACTCCTCCAAGCACTGTGGTAGGTGTTGTACCTAGTTGTTACTAAACAATTTGAAAGGGTACACCACACAGTCAAACGGGGCATTATATTAATAAGAAATGGCAACACCTCAAACAAGTTTTTAGAGAGCTTGTTTAATTAAAAAAATCCGAATTAAAATTCTCTTGAAATATTAATCATCTATCAAAACATTCAATATGATTTATAATACACAGACATAATACACGTGCCTAACCAAGAATTTATAGATTAAAAGAAAGCTCAAAACACTAACAAGTCTGAGGAATTTTGCCTAGTCAACACACAGCAAACAGTCAACAAGACAATCAACAAGGCACATGTCCACAGGTGAACCCCACATGGACACATACGAAATTTGGCTCATGCTTGAATGCCATCATTACTAGAGTAGAGGGTTCCACGAAAAGCACATGGGTCTGAACGTGATATTGAGAGATGCTCACGCATACACAAACATGTGTTTGGTGGCAAAGCATGCTGCATGGCCCCAGAGGCTGACACGTGTCTTTGTGCATTTATAAAACTTGTATATAAAAAGTGAGCAAACAACAAAACCCAATAAAAGCATCCACATATTATCAAAAAATAAAAGCATTCACAAACTAGTGTTGGGCTAGCTTCAGCAAAACATTATCCTTGAATAATGCAACATAAAGAAGAGTGGAGCAGAGCTGAGCCACCACCGAAAAATTAATGAGGCAACATCTGCTTCAATGAATCATAATGTCATCAAAATGAGTACTAAGAGTTTCTTTACACATGCATTGAATAATGCAAACAACAATTAAAATGTACTTCTACTATCTATGGTACAAGTTGTACAGGTACATTGAATTAGTGCATTACAATAGAACAAGTTGTACAGATACACTGAACCTCAATTGATATCTCAAACACTAGTAATTTCAAAAATAACCTAGCCATATGTGAGATTTGCATTTTCTTTACAATAAAGAAAAAAATATATTGTGTATTTGGTGCAAAATGCTTATTTTTATATATATGAACATGTGAGAAGAATAGGCTATAACCAAATTCCCAACATTTTCCCATAAAATTTCAGATTAAATAAGTGGGTTCATTCTATTTCCAGCTGACCAAATATTAAGCATAAGTCAAGCCCTTAACAAACATTGTAAGACAGATATTAATCAGCTAGATTAATATAGTGCATTGAAACTAAATCCAAGCAACAACATAAGAGAAATACTTACAGGGACATGGGAGTCTCTAGCATTTCTCTTAGCATCAGTTGCGGAGAAAACGGTGTAGACAAGAACAAAAGTTCCAATGATCTCAGCACCAAGGCCATCCCCCTTGGTGTAGCCATGGTTCACTACATTGGCTCCACCACCAGAATTTTCATACAGTCCCTTTTCAAAGCCTTTCACCACGCCTGCGCCGCAAATGGCACCAAGGCATTGCATCACTATGTAGAATATTGCTCTTGTCAAGGAAAGTTTCCTTGCAAGGAAGAGACCAAATGTCACTGCTGGGTTTATGTGCCCACCTGTCCAAACCACAAGAGCATAAAGAAGGTTAATACTACATAATCAACAATTAAACAAAGCATTGCAGCCTGAGTTAGAAAATGTCTAAACAGTAGGACAAAGTTTAGCAGCCTGTTTGGTTGTGTTATTTAAACAGCACAAAACGTATTTTCACTATACATATTTTCACAACACTTAAATTACTAGGTGTTAAAAATTTGTCCAAGATGTGTATTTTTCAAAGTTAGAAAGAGATGTATTTGAGTTTTTGTTTCTTTTCTTTTCCCCTGTGGATGGAAATAAGTTGGGTCTGATGGGCTTTCTAACCCGATCCGACCGACCCTTAAGCCCTGTAGGGTTTGAAAAGGATTTGGTTTTTTTCTTTTTTCTTTTCCCTTAATAAGTACTTGAATCTGACCTGATTATGTATTTAAATTACTAAAAAGTGCTCACTATTGCTTAAATTTTGTAAATTGTATTTAAATGTTCAATTTTAGGTTAACCTGACCTGATTCTATCCTTTCGATCTGATTCATGGTAATATAAACGTGCTTGGGTCTCCCTAATATAAAATTTGATACGGTTTTGTATGTAAAATATTAAGAACCTAGGGCTATATCTCTCATCCATCTTTTCCTCTGATTTTTAAAGGGTCCAAAAAATTGTTATTTGTTAAGGTAACAGTGGAAAATTTTCAGATCTGCCATTTCTACTCTAAGTCCTGACCTATCAGCTGTAAAAGAAAAAAAAAATCCTTTTTCTGTTTTTAAAGAAACCAGATAGAAAACATGTGACAAAATTTGAAGAAGAAGAAAAAAAAAAACCCTCAAAATACATAAAGACTTGACCTTTTTATTCTATGTGCCCCAGTTTTCCCAGCAAACAAAAAAGCCAACTAAAAATGGAAAAATCCACTACAAAAAATCACAAACCTCCACTCGATCTGGTAGGTTGATAGAAGAAAAAACAGCTTTAAAAAACTAAAAAGACCATATTTTAACTATGTTTCTTAACAAACAGATCACAACCAAGAAATTATGTACATGTTTCAAACACAAAAGCTTCTAAAAAAGAGAGAAAAAAAGACAAGCTCAGAGAGAGAGAGAGAGGGTGTTATACCTGAGATACCAGCAGTGCAGTAAACAAGGGCAAAGATCATACCACCAAAGGCCCAAGCAATGCCCTGAACACCCACAGAGGCACACTTGTTGTTGGTCCTAGAGTAACCCATGACAGTGAGGATGGTGATGTAGAGGAACAAGAAGGTGGCTATGAACTCAGCAATCCCAGCCCTCCAGAAAGACCAGGAGTGGAGCTCACCAGGCTCAAACAATGGTGCTGGTGGTGGCTCCTTGTAGTCCTTGTCTGTCTGTGCTGATGTCCCTATGGGTTGCCTCTCTGAGAACTTGTTTGCTCCAAGCTTCACATCCTCTTCTTTCCCCTCCATTTTTTTTCTTCTTTCTTTCTTTCTCTACTGTACTGCACTCTCTCTCTTGGAATATTGTGAGCAAGTTCTCTCAAAGGTGAAAGCTTTTTTGTGAGCAGGAAGATAGTTGGGAATGAGTAGAGTGATTGATTTATAGTGGAAATATTGGAAACTATAGTGACTTGACTAGGATGTAATTATGGATGTACTACGTTAAAAAACAGAAAAAGAAAGAGAAAAACAAGAGTGAGTAATTACTAATTATCACAAGTGTCCTTTGTGTGTCTTATTAAATGATTAACAATGCAATAAAGAAGGCATATAACTTCACTTTCAATTTAACGTGTTAAAATGTGATAGGTTCATGATAAAAATAGTGCAATGATGAATTTATGTATTAAAAAAAAAAAAGTATTTTGATCATAAAAACAAGATTTGATCATAAAATCAAGGTTCATGTTAAAATGTGATAAGTGTGTTGTTAAAGATTGTCACAGATACATTTATATCATTCACATCCTTTTCTTGTGTTTTTTATTTACTAAATACCAACTTTTTTTCAGGTATATTTATATCATTCAGAGTCTCTTTTTACAAGTATACTAAAAAGACTAAAATAAATACTTGGAAAAAGACTTTCAATTTCAAATCTTAACAGGACTCTCAAATCTTAATTTCAAATCTTGTTTTTATTTAGTAAATACCAATTTTTTTAGTCTATTTTTTTGGTATTTTTTTTTTCCTATTTTTACAAGTATATTCTCTTCACAAGCCCTTCAATGTTTAAAGATTTTTTATTTATTTATATACAAGATAGAAATTCTACTATAACCTAAAGACTTAAACTTTGATCATTACCTTCCACATTTCATAAGCACTTAATACTTGTGAAGTGACTATTGTGTCAAGAGTGCGTAGTGGTAAAGAAATTTCATTTATAAAATGTTATAATGATAAGGGCTCATTAGTCATTATAGCTTAATAATAATAGTTTAATTCCTTCACCTAGCAAAACGCCCAAAAAAAAAAAAAAAAAACCCAAATAATAGACCTTAATCATTTCAGTGATCATTAGGTTTTTTTTTTTTTAAGAAGTGTTACGTCCGCAACATTTTCATAACAAATCATAAGCGATTAATTGTTATTAGTTTTAATTTAAACTTATCACTGAAATTACTTTTTTACCCCATCACTAACAACCTATAACAACCTGTCACTTAGAATTTGTTGTGAAAATATTGTAGACATAACATTTCTCTTTTAAAAAGTCATGTTAGCGGGTGCATTTAGTGCGCAATTTTTAATAAACTATTTTAAGAAAGTTTTGATATAACTTTTATAAGAAATATAAAAGGCTGTAAAAAAAAATTAATTATGTTTTTATTTTTCTATAAAAATTTTAAAATTATATCCTTAACCAATGTTTTTAGGACATCATATAATTTGTTCAAAAAAAAATAACCAAATGTTCGAGAAAGCAATAATATTAGTACAACACACATTTTATTACAATTTTTCTAAGTGGCAAATTGTGAATGATGAAGAAAAATGTGTATTCTTATAATCGTGACAAACGATTACTTGCCGCTATTGTATAGGACATATAAAAAAATTGTAGTAAAGTATGCATAAAATATTTGGTACAACACAAATTTTGTCCTAATTGTTTTATGTGACAACCAAGGATAATGAAGAAAATATATATTTTTTTTTGGCTGAATAGAAAAATATATCTATTCTTGTAAGTATGCCCTAAAATATTTGCTACTAATCTTAATGTTATGGAAAAATGCCTTTTCTTTTTTTCTTTTTGGTATTCAGAGGATTAATCCAGAGAGATGTTTCTGGAAAGTGCAAAAAGATAAAGGCAGCTCTGTCACAATTATCAGGATGCTGTGCTGTCCTTATCTTTTTGCACATCTTTTAAATCTTTTCTTAATCCCCACTCCTCACCCTTTTTCATTATTAAAATCACTTACCATTACACTGTTTGCTTTTACACAATCATGCCGAAACAATGTGGGGACAAAATTGGTCATATCACTTGTGCTATACACCACAGATTCTAGACTACACAGTCGATGAGCAGATTCTCTGATAAACGGCTAGGATTCTATGGTTGAGAAAATTTAGCCGTTACTTTTATGACCGTTGTAATTTTTTTTTTTTTGAGAATCAAGACCGTTGTGAAATTGAGAAATGGGTTGATATGAGTAGTCACTAGTCATGCCTAGAAAGAATCAATGGTTTGGACTTTAGCTAAGGTAGCTGGTCTGGTTAGGTACACCATAATTATATTATAAACAAACGAGTGAGCCTCACGCAACATAACGTGGGCCACGCTTTTACGGCTCTCTCATCTATACTGTAGTTTTCATGAAAATTTTTGGATATATAGTCCAGGAACCAGTGTCTCATGAAATTCCGTTCTGCTATTAACGAACTTTTATTTTGATATCCACCCCCATATCATATGATATAGAATGTTTGTTAGTGTTTATTACACATTAATGTACACATCTTTACACTGGAGTCGACAAAATTCAACTGAAATCTTGATTTGAAGTGACATTTTCTAACTTGAAAATCATTATGTTGTATATTTATATTATATTGAAATCATTATGTTAATGTATACGACTTTAGATATTTATTAGTGTTTTTTTTTTTGATACATGTTTATTAGTGTTTATTACACATAAATGTCCACATCTTTACACTTGAGTGGCTTAAAATCAACTAAACTCTTGACTTGAAGCCAAGTTATCTAACTTGAAAATCATTATGTTATATATTTCTATTATACTGAAATCGTTAAGTATATCTCCAATATACTTGAATTCACCACTTTCAATTGATCATTTGGCTTGGATATTATATATCTCTATGATGCTAGTATCTATTTTGGAACTATTTATTTAATTTTTTGTTGTAAATGTATTAAATTATATTTGTATTTTAAAAAATTAAGGTTTCAAAACACTTCATATCATGTTATCTATTTTACCCAACATTTTATTAAAATACCAATTTTTTTAATTGTTTCTCTTTTTTAACATACAGCAACCACCATCCACTCTTTTTCTTATATAAATTTATAGAATTATTATAGTAAACTTAGAAATTTCTATAATTATACATTCATTTTATGTGGGTTATTTTTATACGAAAATATATAAATTTTACACTTTTTTATGATACGCTCACTTATGTAAATGCTTTTACACAATTAAAATAATGGCAGGGCAAGGCATACAATGGTGTATAGGCTAAACCAATATTGTTATTATTTTTATTATTATTATAAAAGGTTTATTATTTATTCACTACACAACTCACAATAACGCCGGACTTTTCTGGGAAGGTACCCTCCTCGAGTGCAATGCCAAAAATGGGCCCCTGCCAATCATAGCAAGTTAGCGACTGATTTTTTAAGCAACCACAGGTTTTTTTTTTTTTTTTCCCCCCCAAAAAATTTTCAAATTATTTTAAGCACAAATACCAATTTGTTCCTTACACTTGAGGCCCCTGTCAATTTAGTTTTTAGATTATGGTAGCAATCAATTTGGTCATGTTATTCAATTTAATCTCTACATTTTAGCAATAATCAAATTGGTTCATATTATTTTTAACTTTTAATCAATTTGGTCCCTATTATTTTTAATTTGCAATCATTATAGGTTTGAATTGTAGTTTCTTTAATTGCTAAGTTGATATATATGTCTATCGGAATTGGAGATTGATAAATTTGATTTGTGTTTGGTTATCAAAAAAGTACAAGAAAAACTGTGATTTGATGGTAGGAATCAAATTGACTGTAAATTGAAAATAACGTATACCAAATTAACTATTATTAAAATGTAAGAACAAAACAACAAACCCAAAATATAAGTCCAAAATAGTACTTTCACCATTATTTTATACAATTATTTAAAGTGCAACATAGTAGTTGGAAGCTTGAAATGAGTTATATATCCAAACATCCTACGTTTTTTTTTTTTTTTCCTAAACAAAACACCCTATATTTGATCTTCATTAGAAATTCCCCTGGACATGATACATAATTCTGGAAATTGAAGTTATGTGTATGTAGTTTACTTATAAGGAGTGGACCAACATGTCCTACTTGATGAGGCTGATAAATTTTATCCAAAAAATGAAAATAGTACGGATTTAATTGTTCAAATTACAAATAAGTAGTTTCAGGATCATAAACTATTTCACAACTCTTTTCTCACAACTCTACACATAGTAAATCCATAAATCTATTCATAATTACATATAAACTCATAATTTATTTCACCACTTATACTCGCCACGTCCCAATAGTAAAAAAAAAAAAAATTGTAGAATGATTTGTAATACTAAATATTTTTCATTACAAACTAATATCTTAACAAATTTTTTTCCCAAAAAAGCATCTTTCATGTTACTGTAGGTGCACAATTGCGTCTGGACCCAAAAACAAACGTGGGCTCAGGCCCAATGAGCCTTAAACAATAAAATTTGTAGAGTGTGGATTTAAAATCTAGTTTTAGGGGTGTTGGAAGCTTGACAGTGAGGCTAAAGTGTTACAATATTTGCAAGTGATAAGCGAACGAGATGAAAGAACCTCCTCGGACGTAAGCCGATGACAATCTATATATTATTTCTCTTTTTCTTCCAAAGATTACAGTTCTAATCCCCCTTTTTTTCTCCTTCTTTCTTTTCTTTTTCCCCCTTCTCTTCTTAAATACTCCTTCTTCTCCCTTTGTCCACGTGTCACCCAAATCCCCTCTGTCCCTCTCCACCATCTTCCTAAAGTCCTTAAATAATGGCAGGAAGGTGAGATTCTACTGCTCAGGGGTCACTTCCCTATTAATGCGGCCAGGGAAGTAGGTGCAGGATCTTTAATGTGGAGGTAGCAGCTTTTTTCTGAGATATTTTCCTCACACCGTTACGTCTAGAGGGTACTTAGATCCCCCTCTTAACCAACAGTTTTTTCCAGAACTCTGCATTGATCTTTTTGGTGAATACTAGGGTAGTTGCGGGCCTGTCCGAGGAGAGATTCGTCCTCGAACGAATTCTCGGACTTTCACTTTGTGGGCCGACTTGCAATTCTAAAGGTCCTTGGTCAAAAACGAATTGACATTCATCAACAAAACCCAAGACCCAAATAACTATTCAGGCTTCTTTTACTCCCCACAATTACCTTTTGTTCTTCTTCTTCTTTTTTTCTTATTATAAAAAGGGATTTACCTTCATGTTACCATTTTAAGAAATATTTTAAGAAAAAACAAGAAAGTAATTATCTGTTTTGACAATTTTTTCAATTCTTTATAAAAGCTTTTTCAAAATAAATGATTATTGTGTCCTTATAAAAATTAGTTTTCCATCACCATAAGCTCAACACCAACCGTAAAAAGCGTAACTTCCACCATGTGGCAGCCTCTGAGAATCTGTGATGTGAGGGAGTTGCATATTTTCTTCACTTGCCTAACAAGCAGAGCCGACCAGACCCACTAATAATGATTAAGTATGTGCTGGTTTAAAATTCCCAGGAATCTTTCGTGACCTAAAATTCTGGCTGAAGAAATAATAAGCAGAAATAAAATAAGATGGTATTCTGGTATTGTCCAAACTCCAAATCCCCGTACTGTTTCTGAAAGACACTTGGCATACATGCCACAGCCACGAGCTAGCATGATGAAAGATTTATGATGAATGAAGATAAGTATTTTGCATTTAAATACAAAATATACACACGATCAGCCAAAGTCTTGTCTGTCTGTCTGTTTGTTTGTTTTTTTTTTTTTTTTTTTCTTTCTAACGTCTGAGAACAATGGATGAGACATGGAAGTGATCTTTGATCCATGAAGAATAATATGAACTGTTAGTTCAATTATAGATAACATCTATTTCAAGCATTGGTCACGGCAGATCACTTATCAGCCGGGGTGAGCACATGTCTGACTGAAAAATCAATAGCAGATTATTTGAATTCTCATATAATTGTCTGTAATTTTGTAATTCAACAAATAAGTCTTGTTGTTTTACCCAAAATATTCAGGATTTCAATCCGCTCACCTCGATTGTTGTAATTGTCGAATTATTAATTAATTAATTAATTAAAATTTTATTGTGTAATTAATTGGTTTTAATGTAGTCAATTGAAACTATCACTAATATGTTTTTATAAATACAATAGTGTAATTAATTGGTTTTAATGTAATCAATTAAAACTATTACTAACTTATTGTTTAATTAATTGGTTTTAATGTGTTTTTATAACTACCACAGTCTACTTCATAATGATTGTTTTTCATTATCAGCCGTTGGGTTTACAACACAAATTATTTTTTGGCTAAAACACCATTTTGGTCCTTACATTTTGGGGTCATAGTCAATTCAGTTCTTACATTTTGGTAGTAATTAATTTATTTGTTATAATTTTCAACTTACAATCAATTTAGCCTCTGTCGTTAACTCACTAACGAAAAATGCCTACATATCTAACAGATTACACACTTGGCATACTTAAAAGTAGGGATGGCAATTTAGATCCGGCCCGCGGATACCCGGCCCGGCCCGATCCTAATGGGCCGGATTTTACTCAGCCCGATAAAGAATAGGGTCGGGTATGGGTTTTTTTATAAAAAAAAAACCCGAAGCGGGTTCGGGTCGGGTCTGGGTTTTATAAAAAAATCCGAAACCCGACCCAAAACCCGTCCCGGATAAAAACCCGGTTATGGAAGATAAAACATTTTGTAAGAATTTCTTAGTCTTTTTCATTTGTTAGTTGGAGGATAAGACATTTTGTAATTTCTTAGACTTGTGGGATTTATTTTGTAGCTTTTTTTAAGTGATTTGTTGATTTAAAATCTTAGTTGTGATTTATTGATTTATGATTAACTTATAATTTGGTTTGATTTGGTTGCCCTATAATGTGGCCTAAATGCCAAATTTCATTTGGGCCATGTTAAATGGCTTGAATAGGCTTGAATCTAGGGAAAAAATTTAATGGGCTTAAAAAAAAATTTGTTGGGCTAGATTTGGGCCCAAAAAGATAAACGGGGCCCGCGGGGCCCGGCGGGGTGGGTATGGACCCCGGAAAAAAACCCGATTAATAATCAGGCCGGGTCTGGGTTCCGGGTCTTGGCCTGCAGGTCGGGTCTGGGTATGCAAAAACCCGGCCCGAACCCGACCCGTTGCCATTCCTACTTAAAAGCTTACTTGGCTAATATAATAATAACAAAACATTATAATTGCTAAATTTCACGTCAACCTCATAAAAGTTCATGTTAGGACAAAAATTGAATTGCTAATTTTAAAGAAAAATACAAATGAATCAAAAAAAATCAATTTAGCAATTTCCTTTTTCTTTCAGTTTCTTGGATGCCAATTTCCTTTTTCTTTCAATTTCTTAGGTGCCAAACACATCTAAAATCACCGTGGATGTGTTTGCTCAGATCAAACTTTTAACAACAAGTACCCTGGCCACCATTGTCCAACCAAACTTTTTTCTGCTCGAATCTGCAAAATTTTCAGATCTACAATTTTTTCAAATGTCCCAAACTCAAAAGCACAAAAGTAATGAACAGCCACTCGATTCCCTCATACGTAATGGCCCAACTCCCCTTTCTCAGATCCAGGTCCAAACCCAGAACCTCAACCTCTGAAATCGACATGGAACAACACTATTGCCAAAACCACTAACCGTTTGATCCATCTTCATCTTCGGCCTAATCCCAAGCCCAAATCAAAGACCACATGCCTCATTTAACTATCATGATCCAATGGTAACCATGAGAAGCAAGGGTTTATGGAATCAAATATATCAAGAGTAACTTGAGCAAGTTGGTTCGTGTGAAGATCCTGACAATTTAGTATCCCAATCCTTCCATCTGACAAGTTGTAGAAGGAGAAATAACCAAGAGTTCGTTTATCTGAAGCACCCATCTCGTAGTGGTGGATCATCATCGCTTGACTATGGGTTTGTTTCATTTCTTATTTCGGATTTTATGTGAGTTTGGGGATTGGAAGTATTTTGGCACAATGGTTTTAAATATGTTTGGTAGCCAAGAAATTGAATGAAAAAAATAAAAATCTATGTTGATTTTCTTATTATTTTTATTTTTCTTTAAAATAGCAAATCAACTTTTTCACTGACGTGAATTTTTATGAGGTTGATGCATTTTATGAGGTTGCCACGTAGTGTGTTAACGGTGTAATCTATTAGCTATGTAGATATTTTTCGTTAGTAAGTAAACGACAAGGACTAAATTAACTGCAAGTTAAAAATAACAATGATCAAATTGACTGCTGCTAAAATGTAAAAACCAAATTGATTATAACTCCAAAATAGGGATCAAGATTGTATTTTTGCCTTTTTTTTAGGTGATATTTGAATTTTGCCCCCTCGACAATAAAATATTGAGTTTATACATATACTTATTACACTATGAGTCTGGTACACCAAAACCAAAAAATAATAATAATAATAATTTTGTGCATAAAGCTTCCACACTACACCATGACTCGAAGAGGCAAGAGCGGAAGAGCCCATACATTCATTTTTCTTAATAGCTTGTTTGGATGGATGGGGAGTAGAATAGAGTAGAGGGAGGGAGAATAAGTTAAATTACCTTATTTAGATACAAGGTAAAGGATAACCATTCTCCTCTACTCACCTCTCCCTCCAAACCTCCAAACATAGCATAAATATTCAAGGATAACTCATAAAAAACTAAACACAAACAATAAATAGGGTCTACTAGGGTGGTAAGGCTAATCATTAGTGAGGATATTTTGCCAAACTCTAGGGATATACCCAAATTCACACATAATTTTATAATCAATAATAACTTACTACTTATGATATGTTATGAAAATATTGTGGACATAACATTTCTCAATTTTATAACATGTTTAAGTGTTAATTTTTAATTGGTGCATATTAAATTCACTTTTCACTAAGTATTTATGGTGAAATTATGTGTGGATTTATGTGTATCTGTAGGTGACGTGAGATATTTTGGACTAAGTATAAAATGTAGATGCAACACCTAAAATGTAATATATCGGGTTCTTCAATTAAATTCAAATACATAGTTGCATTAACCAATAAAAGGAAAATTCTATTATTTTTTCTAGGGATAATTAAATTCAATGCAGGTATATGTATGTGTTTGAATTTCATTGGTGAACTTAATGTAGTGCACTTGAGATATCATTCAATTCGAATAGTAAATTGTACTTATATCTTCTTTAAAAAAATATGAGAAAAGTTAACAGATACCCTAAGGGTATTTGTTAGTGAACTATTTTAGAAAAAAATTTATAGGAAAAAAGTCAATTAATATTTTGACAATTTTTTATATTTTCTATAAAAATGATATCAAAACTTTCTTAAAATTATTCATTAACAAATACCTAAGACACTTAGACACCCATTAACTGGACCCAATAAAATATATATATCCTCATTTTATTTTATCAAGTCTTTTAGCCATTTTCTTTTCAAAAAAAATAAAAGAGTCTTTCAGCCATTTTCAGCAACCAGGGCCCAAAAAAGAGAAAAGAATAGTGAGAGAGAAAAATAATAGGGAAAATTACAACTTACCTACTTGTGGTTTGGCTGAAATTTAAGTTGCCTACATGTGATTTGAAATTCCATAATGAAAGTGTTTCGATGGACAGTTTTTTATCTTATTTAATCTTGTATTTTTATGTTTATTATGTTTTTGGAGAAGAGATACACAAAATTGGAGCAAAATTACATATTTAGCTTTGTTTTTAACAGATGTGTGTTATAGAAATCTAACTAAGCTAACCTCGGGTGGGTAAAGTGTCAAATTTTAAATCATAGATAGACAACTTAAATTTTGACCAAACCACAGGTGAGTAAATTGTAATTTGTCCAAAATAATAATAACAATAATAAGTGAAGAAGTTTTTTTTTTATACCTTTGTTTCTCTTTGCCTTTCAGACGTTCTTCACAGAGCCTCTTTTACTTAAGTCCAATGTTCATCAATACACACGCCTATATGGGCCTTGTTTTGATCCAACTAAAAACTATTGGACTTTGGGCGCTGCTACTATAAACGTATGTGGGCCGAAAATTAACAGTGACTGGCATTCGATTATGTGTAAATCATGATTCTTCATTCATGATTAGACATAAAATTTCAATAGGATATTAGGATTATAGAATGATTTTTTTTTTTTTTTTTTTTATGTACTAAGTTAATCCTTGAATTATATGTTTAACGAGATTTAAGTGATAGCCCAATATTAGTGACATCTTTTGTAATGTTTTGTGCTTATGGTTCAAATCTCACATTTCATTCTATCTGCATATCTCAAAGAATTATATGTTTAATAATTACTCGTACATACAACTATTTTCATTAGATTATAATTATTACTCTAGGCAAAGACTTCAAGTTACGCCACTTGATCTGAAGGCCATTAACAATTAAATTAACCGTTTATTATGACAAGTCCATAAATGTGTTTGAAAAATGGGGTAGAAGGAAAGAGGATGTGGTTTTAATTCACCAGTTGAGATGACAAACCTCTCATTTACATTTGACCAATAAATATTCTTCCTTATTGCTTCCAAAAAAATATTTAAAGTAAAAAAAAAAAGGAAAATTTGAAAGGAAAAAGAATAAAGGTTCCACTTATGTTTAAAATAAGAAAAATGATATGTCCACAACATTTTCACAACATTTTTACAACAAATTCTAAGTAGCAGGTTGTTACTGGTTGTTATTGTTGGGGTAAAAAAGTAATCTTAGTCTTATGTTCAAATTTGAACTAATAACAACTAACCATCTTTGATTTTGTCGTGAAAATGTTGTAAAAATATTTTGAACGTAGCATCTTTCTTAAAATAATAATAATTGTCAACTTTTCGCTCATTTGATATCAGTTTTATATATATATATATATATATATATATTTATTTAAATTGAATAAAAAGAGGGTATAATTTTGATTTATAAGATGTCTTATGGTGGAAAACAAGAATTCCAAGTAAGGTAACTATGACACATGTCATACCATAACCAAGAAGAACAATTATTGTGCTGAGGAGGCCACACCCTCAGATTTTAGGATTACGTCATTAATACGTCATCAAAAGAGGCCTTACTGGACAAAAAGAGCTTTGGGGAAAGGGGGCTAGCATTGACGTGATTAACGAGCTGGTGACTGCCACCATATTTAATGCATCCCACCAAACCTCCTAATTGCATTTATGTGGAGAAGACTCTGAACAGTGCCACTCTAGCTACCGTGACTCACAAGAGGATTGGGAAAGTGGCTGATGGGACGGGCACTCAAGTAGTGGCCTGGATGGTCAACAAATGGAGGGCCAAGATCATTTAGGGAGGGCTATATAATGTAAGGAAACCTCCAGGGACAGGGGATAAAAAAAATGAGAAAGAGAAAAGTACTGTGGCATCACGAACCAAACTTGTAACCAAAACTCAAAAGAAGAGTATATATATAAAATTTAGTCTCCTCGGACGATTTACTTTGGAAAAACCAATTGTGTTATTGTTTTCCTCTCATCTGAGCTTACCATAGTTACTTTTGATTCTTTAGAGCCTAATTTTTCAACTCATTCTCTAAAAATTCACTATATTGGGCTTTTTGGGCCCATAAATCCTTTTCTCTTCAGGTTGGTTCCAAGTCCAATCCGTACACTTATTATTTCCATTTTAATTTATAGAACATTCAAACAAAGGGAGTGAGAGAGCTAAACCCTCTAAACCCTAACGCTTCTCCTATTTCTCATGTGTGGAAAATTATATTCACCCTGAGAATCACTTTCTTTCGCCCTGGTTCGTTAGATTAAAAAATTATTGGGACTTTTGCTTTGTGCCTCGTATAAATAAGGTAGCTGGAACTTTTGCTTTGGGTCTCTTCAACAAAAATACCCCAATGACAACCATAATACAGGTTTGCTGGAAAAAAAAACCACCAAAGGGTTGGTATACTCTAAATATAGATGAGTTAGCTCTTGGGAACTTAGGAAGGGCAAGGGGTGGAGGTTTGGTCCACAGACCACAATAGTGATGGAAGTTAGGTTAAAGGTTTTGCTAGAGGGTCAAGGCAACACTAACAGTTGTTTGGCATAACTTTGGGTCTTGAGGGATAGACTTACCTTGCATATGATTTAGGAATTATACATTTAATTGTTGAAATGGATGTTTTGTCTGATATTCAACTAATGAAGAATTCTGCTCCTAACCATCATTTGGAACGTTTGCTTACAAATTGCAGGAAGCATTTAATTTGTATTCCCATTAATCACGTTAACAGATAAGCCAACGAGTGTACTAATGCATTGGCAAAATTAGACGCTAACCTAAACTCTACTTTTATAGCTTTTGATTACCCACAGGCTGTGGTGGAGAACTTGCTTGCCCTAAATAGGGAAACAAACATTTGTAAAAAACTTATTTCTATTTATATTTAGTTTAATATATTAGCCTTTTTAACCCCCCCCCCCCCCCAAAAAAAAATCTCTTCCCGTATTTAGTTTTTATTTGTATTTTTATAATCCTCCATGCTTATTTTTAAAACATCAAAGGAAAATTGATTACTATGTCCCACTTCTCTCATCTCCTTCTTCCTTGTGCCCTTTACTTTCTTGAGTTTTCTCTCCCTCTAAACTTTTAAATACATAGTTAGATATGCATTCATTTTTACAATTCACGTCTTAATCATGATCAAATTTCTTCCAAATATATCTCTCAGTCTTAGGAGACACTGAGGTGGTAGATTCAATGGACACATCTCGACTAAGCTGGAAATAAGTGCTTTGCCAAAGAGAAATGAAATGTCTATAATATTTTCACAATATTTTTACAACAAATCTTACATAGCAGGTTGTTACTGGTTCTTATTGTGGAGCAAAAAAGTAATCTTAGTTTTAGGTTCAAATTTGAACCAATAACAACTAATTACCTATAATTTGTTGTAAAAATGATGTAAAAATATTATGGATATAACATCTCTCTTTACCAATAAAGGTGTCTTGAAGAATGTGTTGTAAACCTAAGGCTTCCTGATTCCATCCACCGCATTATCATTTTATAGGATTTTCACAGTGTCTTTAACAAGTGGAATAATTTGGGCAAAGATACCACTTCCTTATATATATTAAAGAACAAGAGATGAATTATATATATATATATATAAAAGACCTCATTTGTAAGGTTTAGATTAAAGCAGAAAAAAAAAAAAAAAATGGCGCCACCCAACACACACATATATGTTTTTAAAAATATTAAAAAAAAATTATAAAGTAAAAAAAAAAAAATTTGAGCCAAACCAAGACTTGAGTGAGTTTGGCAAAAGATTATTGAGGTGTAGCTGTATTTGAGTTTTATTTTTTTAATTTTTTTTTAAGAAGAGCTGTACCGAATGCAAATCTAAATGTGCTGGATTGATCTGAACCATTATCCATTCATTAGGAAACATAATGATTGTTTTTCTTTTGTTTTTTTTTTTTTTAAATTTATAAAAAAGAGTACAAGAAACCTTAAGATTAAAAACATAAATTATTATAAGACAAAGAACGATGATAATAAAACCGACCCCATATATTGAAAATTCTTTTAAAAACAAAAAACTCCGAAAATAGAACAACCTGTTATTTTTTTCTTTAATAGCAAAAAAGGAAAACAAAATGTTAAATCCTTCGCTATATATGTTAAAACAACTTAACTACACTGGTCCTTATCCTTAACTTTTTTACCCTAATTTGTGTGTCTGTGCGGCGACGTTTTATATCAATGGAGAAGACTCACCCTCCTCAGTTGTCAGTTGCCCACCACACACACAACACACACACACACACACACACAATAAATAATAACAACAATAATAATCAAAATCAAAATTAGTTTCAGTCACATATTTTTACATTTCCTTAAAAAAAAAAATTTCTTTCTTAAAAAAACCAAAAAAAAAAAAAAAAAAAAACATTCTCTGTCTATCTATCTCTTATGGTACTTCGGTTTGGATTCGCCGACAAGTACAACCGCCACAATCCCTGAAAGCAATTCAAAGCTCAGTTCTCTCTCTCTCTCTCTCTCTCTCTGTGTCTGAAAATTCATTCAATCCTCTTCTTCTTCTTCTTCTTCCTCAACTCAAAAAGTCACAGGTATATATCATACATGTCGCTTTCACATGCATATACAATTATAAATGCATACATACATGTATGTGTAACACTATCTCTTTGTTTGTGTAGACATTTATAAGCCTCTATTGTGTTGTATTTTAATTTTCTTTTATTGATTGATTATGGGGTTTTAAAAAAGAAGAAGTAATATTGTGAGCCTTTCATTAGTGTTCATTTATGGGCTGGTAATTAATTGAGGTTATTATCTTGATACCATGTTGTTTGGGCTTTTTTTTTCTTTTTTTTTTGTTCTGTTATTTTGCATTCGTTTTGTTTTGTTTGGTTCCTGATTAGGTATGTTTGGCTGCTGAGAAAAGTGTGGGGAATGATAAGGAAAAAGAAGAAGAAGAAAGAAATTAAAAATCTTGAAATGTGGATTGTTCAATTATGTAAGAAATAAGAAATGGGGACACTGAAATTTCACTAAAATCAGCCGAATGCAATTATGCAACTATCAACTATGTGGCTTAATTTAATTATAATGGACTTTTTTTTCCCCCAATACTGATGAGAGTTATCAAATTGACCTTTAAGAAAAAGACCTGGGCTGAAGTGCAATTGTTGATACGTGTGAGTGGCAAGTTAATGAATGGCAGATTTTAACCTGCTGAAAGATTAGAAAGAGTCCATGTTCAGCTACATACCCTTTTAAGGGTCTCTCTTTTTTTTTTTTAACCTCTATATGGTAAATATGAAAAATAGTCAGCTACCACTTGTTGCGTGTTAGTTTTCATAATTATATCGGAAAGTTGATGATCTTATATGCTGGTGAATATATTTATGTAAGATGCTTCAGAAACAGTGGAGATTTGCATTGACAATATCCTGTTGATTGATCAAATTTGTGGCGCATCCTGCTGTCACTTATATGTTCCATGTTTTTAGTCATGGTGCTTCAGCTAGGACTTGTAGGTGAAAATTCCCTCGTGAGTATCAACTGTCATGAATAATTTTGTCGGAATGGGGAATATTGATACAGGATGCTGGCTTCTTTTAGTGATGGATCATCAACTATTTTGGAGATGTGTAAACATTTGAAAAAAAGAATTTACTTATCAAGTTGGTAGTTTCATATTTCTTTGCGTAGGCAGAATTGGATTGCATAAATTGATAATTGGTACTATTTCAATCTTCAAATTAGGAGATTTAGCTATTGGCTTCATTTTGTATAGACGAAGTGAATGAACACAGCACACACACAAATGTGTGCACGTGTTTGGCATTTTGTTTAGGTTATGAGGATACAAATCTGTGTATGTGATTCTGCATTTTTTCCCCATTATTGTTATTTTCCTTGCAAATATTTGAATATTGATTTCTGCAAATTTGTAGAACACTGGGCACGAATTGACACTTTGTTGTTCGTCTGGGTACTTATTGTTGAAATTTGAAGCGTGCATCTGTGCCTGTTGTGGTTGGCAAGGTTGCATACTTTTCCTGCTTTGCCAGTTCAACTTTGAATCCAAAGATATTCATCGGGACATGAGGCTGGTTATATTATTGATGGGCTTGGTCCATTATGGCTTGTGTTGTGCTCTGATTACTTAGGAACAACAGCTGTCATTTGGCCTTCTTGGAGCTTTTGAGTTTTAGGAAACAGATTTGTACTTCTATTGCAAACGAGCTTTATTTATTCATGTTTTTTTGTGTTTTAGAATAATTGGGAGATGTCAGAAGTTGATATGGCAGTTATTGAACCCGAGGTATGATGCCTTTTCTGTTTCATTCATTTCCTTTTCAGTCACTGGAGTTTTCTTGGGATTTTACAGCTTTCTTTTGGCCTTTTATTTTCTTGTCTCCTTGTTAATCAAGGGATAGTGTTTTCTAATTTTTGAGTGGTCCATTCACTATTATTTGGTTTTTTTTTTTTTACCTTGGCGAGCAAATTGTATGGTTGTGATCTCTTCTAATAATTGTGCATATTTTATATGTGCAATTCAATTGTCAAACTATAGAATATTGATCTCTGGTCTTTTTAAAAACGCGTACACACATGCATGTGCGCACACAAATTCTCACAAACAAATGTTATGTGTCTTTTTGCCTTGGTATGAGGCAAATTATATAGTCGTGACATAATTATTGCACATAAATTTATGGGTGCTATTCAATTGTCAAACCATATAATATGGATCTCTGATCTTCTTAACACTATATATATAATCATGGATGCCCTCGTAACATAATATGTGTTAATGCATGCCAAGTTTACGTAGGCACCTTGAGAATTGTGGGTATTAGTAGGTTATAGAGGGTTAGTTTCCGAAAAGTAAATTAAGGCTTAGGGGTTTAAAGGATATTCCATGCAATTATGTAGTTGGATTGAGATTTGAAATAGAAAGAATAAAGACAATCAATATAGTTAATATGATCAATAATGAATTCTATCCATAAAAGACCAGGAAATACTTTTAAAGTTGATTTAATCATTAATACCCAGGCGAATGAACGTTCAATTTAATCTTAATTGTACAAAGTTGGAAGGTTGTGAGAGTGAAAATTTGCAGTTCATGTGTGTGTGTATTGCGGGGAGTTGAAATTATCCACTTTGTTGTTAGGGGGTGGGGTGAGGTGAAGACAGATTTTAAGGCTTTTGCTCCTTGGGGAAGTGAAATATCATATACTTACTATTATTGTGTGATGAGGATGATGATGCTTGTTTTTTTTTTTTGGTGAACATAAAATTTACCGACACCATGCTACCTTTTAAAGACCTTAGCAAAGCCCCAGGGACAGGAGATCTGAATTAAGGCCTTTTGTGCAACTGCCTCCTGTGTTTCCCACCAGATTTTGATGCTTTTCTTTATATAAGTGATGGTCCTTTGGAAGAGATTGCATGTTGTTTCCCTAGGAAAGATGTCCATAAGGACCATAACAAACCATAAGGAAAGATGGCCTGTTGTTCCTTCAGAAAGGTAGGTGAACCCAATTTCTGAACAGATGCAAACCACAAGGAAAGATATTCTGTGACTTTATTTTTTTAATAAATAAAATCAAGTCACGACACAGCATAATATAGAATGTGTCAGACTCAAAATTATTTTAATTCTGTTTAAGGTTGTGCTCTGTTTTCTAGCAGCTTTTAATTCTTGCAGTTACTGTTTACTTTTTGTGGCCTCAGTTTTACGAACTTTTCTGTATTTTAGTGTTAACACTGATACTGAAGCTTTGCCATTATGCATTCTCAGATGATGAAGTCCTATATCTGGCTTCAGACTGCTGATGGTTCAATCCAACAAGTGGATCAAAAGGTTGCCATCTTTTCTCCTATGATACGTCAAGAAATAACGCAAAAAGGCATGGGATCGTCCAAGAACTATGCAATATCCCTTCCACAACAAGTTAATCCTGTTATGTTGAGCTTAATTTTGGATTACTGTAGGTTTCATCAAGTGACAGGTCACTCACCCAAGGTTCTACATGTTTCTGAATTTCATTTTCCATTTAATTGGGATTATGTTCTTTCCATGCTCTTGAATGATACCTAACTTGCACCTAATCCTCCCATACAAATGGGATGGAGATGAGATCGTGGGTTCAAGGCCTACTACATATGTAATATATCAGTTAGAAAGAAAAATCTGAGATATTTGGACCAATTATTTAACTTCTTGCTTTCTAATTTTATACTCAAGACAACACGGTTAAGAATGGCCAACTCTGAATGCAAATGGGCGTTTGACTTTAGGCTGTTCTTGTGCATAGGAAATCAAGTCTTTTGATGAAAAGTTCATTAGGATGGACACAAAGAAGCTCTGTGAGTTGACATCTGCTGCTGACAGCCTCCAGTTAAAGCCTTTGGTGGATCTTACTAGTCGTGCACTTGCACGAATAATAGAAGGGAAAACCCCTGAGGAGATTCGTGAGATATTCATTTGCCTGATGATCTTACAGAGGTGCCTGGTGCTTGTGAGAACTGCATATGTTTAGTGCCCTTTTTATCATCTTTGTTGTTTCTAATGCTAATGCATTAATCCAGGAAGAGAAACTGGAACCTTTAAAAAACACAACGGATGACCTACGCATTCGACTTTTGAATCGACTGTATGCAAGAAAGAGGAAGGAACTAAAAGAGAGAGAGAAACTAAAGGTGATTGTGCATTACATGCTAGCATCCATTCCATATTATTCTTCAGCCTGCAGTTTTACACCTTAATTGTGAATTTTTGGTTTGACATTCATTTGCACTTAAAATGTATTGAGCAATTGTGTTCATGTGCCATTAAATTCCTAAAACTGTATACTGAGGTTGATGACAAATGAGCCTGCCATATGTTTCAGAATGTTGAGGCTGAAGAAGAGCACGTGGATGACCGTTCAGTTGATGATCTCTTGTCATTTATAAATGGAGGAAATGGAGGTATACATGACAGTTTGTCTACTTTATGTTGTATGCTTAGTTCATAAGTTTAGTTTACCACCTCCACATGGTTATCTGGAATTATATAGACTGGCCTAAACTGGAATTTTTGAGCCTGTATATAAACACTGTTGACCATCCAATTTTGAAGGTTAATATTACTATTAACACAACCTCCTCATACTGTAATGTTAGTCCTTTGGAATAAGAGAAAAATAAGAATATACTTATGGGAAAAAAAGTAAGGTGTTGGGGCATGCTAGTTTTTATTCTCCAACAAGATTTTCGTGATGTCTTATTTGAGAAGGGTTTTAGGTTTGAAATTTGCAATAAAAAGCAAATGGTGTGGGAAACTTGGGTTGGAAATTTGTTTTTGGATCCTAATCTGAATAGAAAGGATCTATAAGAAAATGCAGGAGATTAGGATTAGAATATGAAGAGCTAAGAATAGAGAAGATTGGAGATAGACAAAAGAGGAACTTGAAAGGTTAGAGGTAGAATGGCAAAATGAGACTCATCATTGACTTCTTAATTTCATGACAAAGAGGCCTTTTCATTGGCTTTACAAAACTGATGATCAATAAATTTTTTGATTCTGATCTTAATATCAAGGCTCAAATGCCCTAGCTGAAGCATTTAAAGAGAAGTTCCAAGATTGCATCAATATTCATCATATAGATAAAAACCAAAGATTGACTTGATTCAGATTTTGAGTACCATATCAGGTAGGCCCTTCTAGGTCGTTATCTTACTGAAGTCAACCTAATCACATTGAATCAAGTTTGGTTATTTATTTATTTATTTTAGGAAAATACAAAATGAACAAAAATAACTTGCTTTCTATGATTCTTGTCTTCTTCTAGAGTCACAGTTTTGGGCATGGTTTCCAGTTGTTGAACTTCTTGTCATTTTCCAGGGACTTATTTTTGGGAATGTTTTTAAGTTTTTGAACTGAAGTAAGAAAAGCTTGAGAGAGAGAGAGAGAGAGAACCTAAGATGCATGGACACTTTATTTGGGATGCCGTACTTGTGTCATAACAGTTTCTTATCTCCTGTATCATGTTATAATTTTTCAAAAATTTCTCATGTCGCCATATCATACCCATACCTGTACCCATGTCCATGCATCCTAGGAGATAACCATGTTTGGCTAAAAAGTGAGAGTAAGACAAAAATTGATATTGGCAATCCAAAGGGGAGAAAAGGGGGAAGGGGGGGGGGGGTTGGTAACAATATATGATTATAAGTCCTAATTAAGACAAGCTGATATAAGCAATCCAGTGGAGTTACCTAGAAATGCTTAGATGCCCCAACATCTAATTGTGGATCCACATCAAAGTATATAGAGAGATGAGCTTTTGGTGGGATCTATTGTGGTGCTGACGTGTGCCACTATTAATTCCTCATATGAATGTTTGATTGCTATATTTGTTTGTATTTTTTCTTTGTAAATGATATTTTTGATGTAGCTAAATTTAATTAATCATGTGGGCTTGTTAATTTAATTCTTACTTATATGATTGTATCATTTATCCCTTTTTTTTTTGCTGAGATTATGATGTACAAGAAAGAAACATTTCCTATACAACATAAAAGCATAGAGAAAAACTTAGGTACAATTCCTTAGGTGTTGTATCCTAAGTTCTCCAACTGAATTCAAACATGTGGGTTATTGGCCACTGCAGCTTATAGTTACAATTTCCAAGGCCACATCCCACATGGTTGAAATTAAATAGAAAACTTAAGATACAGTCAGTAAGTTTTACTCAAATTATAAATACCTCTATATACATGTCTTAACTATTGCTAGTGTGTTTTCCTGGGTTCCATGCTTCCACCTTTTACTGTATGTTTGATCATTAGAGATTCTTTCGGAAAAAAAAAAAAGGGCTGTGAAGTGTAGCTTCTTAGTCCTTTTCTTTTCCCATTTTATTTCCTTTTGAAGGCCTCATTAGAGGTAAGGAAACTCTGTTTCACAGATTCTAAGGGGGTTAAAGCTTCAAAGAATAAAAAGAAGAACCGGAGAAGAAAAGATCAGCAGAAAAGTGTTTCTATAGACGAATCCATACAAAGCCGTAAGGTCTGAGCCATCATGTCACTGTATCTTCTTTTTCCCCCTGGATGATCATTGAAACTTGAAACACATTTGTCAAAGCTGTTGAGTAACTGATTTTTTTTTTTTTTTTCCATGTTATAGGATTCAAATGGTCTTAATTTTGCATGCCATAGTGCTGAAGTTGATAAATTGCGGCCCCATCCTGGTGAGACATCAAAATTACTTGATGTGGAAGATGTTGCTTTTGCAAATAAGGTTGAGTTCGATGATGGTGATATTGATGATGAAATTGACCCTGCACTAAAGGAAATAATTGATAGGTCAGTCAGACAAATTTTCTAATTATTGAATACACTTGCTACTTTTGTACAGGGAAGATATATTAGGATTCCTTTTTTAGTTTCTGGTGTTCCTCATTGTGAGTGCACAAAGATTTATGCATGCATAGAGTACAAGCAGTTTCGGCCTAACATGTATATTCTTACTCCTCATCTCAAATTTGTTCGTATTAAATAGAAATATTACTTTGAGCAAAGTTTAGGAAACTATAATTTTTCTTTGATGAGTTTTTACCCAAGAAGCACGGACACAGGTGTGGATTTGAGTACAACATAACGACACCTTTTAAAATTAGGACACAACACAACAGGGATGCGCATATTAATTAATTATTAAATATATTTCTAATTATATTTTTAAATATTGTTAAGCATTTATTTTTGCATATAATGTTGAACATATATCAATTAAGAGTAATAATGGATAATAAAGTGAATTCATGGCTAATAAATTATGTTTAGAAATTAGGGGTAATTATTGAGTACTTCCGGATTACCATAAATGCGTACTCTCCTCTTTCACATAACTATAGATCCCACTAATTAAATTATGGTAGGATCCACAATTCATGTGAGCTTCCTCTCTTGCATTTATAGTACTCCCGAAATATTCAATAATTTTCCAGAAATTAGAATACAAACCAAGAATAAGATCCAAAAGAAGAAATAAAAGATAACTAGATAAGTGTTCAAGATTGAAACTTAAAAGAAATAAAGGCAAAGGGTACGTTTGGTAAGTGTTTTTTTCCCTTATTTTATGTTTCCAAAAACAATTTTTTATTTTTTAGACTAAAAAACTTATTTGGCAACCCAAAATGGATAGAAAACAAAAACTGTTCTCAAAACTCAATTTGTAAAGAAAACTGAAAACATGCAAAATACTATTTTTAGTTTCTAGTTTTCAAAAGTCAATGAAAATATGCATTTGATTTAATGAATCTGTCTCATTTAATAAATTACCATTAGAGTTCCGATCCTAGGAACAACATATTTTAGTATTTTCTATTTTTTCTTTAATTTTTTTTTTTTTTTTAAATTTCAACTAACCAAACGTGTTTTTGATTTCAGAAATACAAGAAATTGTTTTTTCCTTTATATTCTCAAAAACAAGTTTTTGAAAATAGAAAACAAAAACTATTACCAAACATAACCTAAGCATCCCTCTCGAGTCCTGCGATTTTTCAAAAAAAGAAAAGAAAAGAAATCAGCTGTGACACACTAGTGGAAGTGACTAGGACACACATGCAGAAGTGTCCCAGATGTGTTTCGTGTCTGACATGGGTTCGACACGACTACGACACCCCAAATGAAGTATCATTGCTTCCTAGGTGGTTACTTTAGTTTTTAACAAAATATGCTGATGCTCTATGGATGAAGGGTTTGTCCAAATAGGTTTCTGTATGTGAGAGCGAGATGGAATGAGAAATGATGTTTGATAGGCCTCAAACTTATGATACTGTGTATTTTTAACAAGGGTTGCAATTATTGCTGCCTTAAAGAGGTTGGACTATTGAAACTGGTCTTGGTTTGTACAAAGGTGGGGGGGGGGGGGGGGGGTGGTTTTTACATGATATTGGTAGAACTCTTGATGCGTAAGGGACTCAGTAAATTGTGGATTAACAGACAAGCACAAGTAGATGTTTTATGATCTCAAAAAAAAATTATCTGTTGAAGTTAATATGATTTCCCCCATCTGTCTAATCTCTGGTTGATCTATTACACACCAATGTCCTTGGGGATGGCACGGAGTTGGATTATTAAGCTGACTGCATTTCCATTGTTTTTTTCTCACTATGTTGATGATGTTCTAGGAAGATGCTGTATTTAAGACTTGGATTGTGAATTTGCCAAGGATGACTATGGTTTGGCCTTTTACAATTATTCTGTTATGCTGAGTGGGAATTTATATGGTATGTATAGAATTTGAAATAGGTTTTACTCATCCAAAAAAGAAAAAGAAGAAAAATTTGAAATAGGGTTCTTTTACCACTTCCATCTGAAACTTGCCAGACAGGAAAGGATGAATTTGACGTGCTCTTTTTTTTTTCTTTTTCTTTTTTGAGGCGAGGAGTTGATACTAAGACAATCTCATTTTAGTTATCATCATACCCATTTTCGTGGAATGGGCACAATGATTTAGGACCCTTACACAGGAGCCTTCACCCTGATCCCATTCCCTTTCTACTTTTTTTATCCTTCCAGTCCCATTGTAGTTGTTTTCAATTCAGTTTGTGGAGACAAGTTAAAATACTTATTAGTTAGATGGAAAAAGAATCGCATCTTTCTTTGTATTTTTGTATTCTACCTTTTAATTACTTGTTTCTATTATCTTACATAATTTCTTTTGACTCAGGGAGGTGGAAGATTTTGCGCGGAGATTGAATTCAGATTGGCCTAAAAGGATGCAGGAGATTCTTAGGCCAGTACATTTATCCATCAATGGAAATGGTTCCATAAAGAGATACTCTAGTACGATTACTTTTCCCACACTTTTTATAGTTTCTCCATGCAGTGTTTACTTAAGATATGCTCTTTACATGATCATGATCCATTCTAGTTCTAGTCCTTTGTGCCAAAATAGTTGCCAGCTTCTCTTTTGGTAGTGTACAGAAGTTGCAGAATAAGTGATTTTTTTTTTTTTGGCCCCCATTTCATGTACTGTATCTATTTTTCCTCTTCAGAATATTACTAAACCTGATTTTTTATATAAAATTTTGAATTGTCTGCAAGTCCCGGTGTTCTGTGTGGGTGGGTGCATTATCTCTAATGATATGTTAACTGTTTTTAGGTTCTTGATTGAGGATAAAGCAAGGCTAATCTTTTCAAATATCACCATTATATTCTATCATACTCACGGAATAATTTGTTTGCATTGATAGGACCAGACCCAGAGTGGAAATGATCCGTAAAATAAAATATGGTTGCGCTCCGAGATTGGCCAATGGCTTTGAACAATTTTGACCAGATTCTTACCGGCACTTACAGGAGTTGTCATTGACATTATTGTCACTAATGGGGATTGACATGTGAGCCATCTTTATTTTTTATTTTTTATTTTATTTTTTTCCTTTGGTTCGTTGTGCTTATAGCCAGGATGCAATTTTGATTCTGGGTGCAACCTGTATTCTGAGGGAAGAAATAAAAGAAAAAAAGTGTTATTTCTGAGCTAATTCTGCTCAATCATAAGTCTGTAATGAGTTGCAATTTTGTATTTAGTGGGAGTTCCTTATCAAAGTTGTCAAAATCGGAATCCTACGTAGGATCGTGAAAGGTAGGTGGAATCGTAGATCGTAAGATCAGATTGTGGATCATAAGATTCTACATTATTTGAGAAAAAAACAAAAAATACACATTAGTATGTTAAATAATCACATAAATTATACATTTATTGATATAATTACCATATATAACTACATCCATTTATAAGCATCATTTAAAGAGGCAAAAAATCTTTAAATGTGACACTATGGAGATATTTTTTTATTTGGGTCCAATTGACATATCTTTACATTAGAGTGGAAAAACTTGGTTTATTAGGATTTTATTTTTTATTTATGTCCAAATGAGTCTTCTATTATGTTAAAGAAGATTACAAGAAATCAAAGTCGTTTGAGATCGTTAGAATCGTACGATCTTACCGATCTTGAACGATCGAAAGATCCTTGAAAGATTCAGATTGCTTTGGGCAGATAGGATCATAAAATCGTAATCGTAGGATTCAGATCAGAATTTTGACAACAATGTTTCTTTATCGTTGTATTTGTGTCCTTTCATAAAGAATTTATTATTTCTGATTTTGTATATGATTACTAAATAAATTATTAGTATTCTTTTTGTTCAATTTGTGCCCAACGTAAGCAGGACTGCGTGAGAAACCAGGTCTAGTCGTTCAACCAATCAAACTTTCGGTTTGGTTTGACATTTTGGGTTTCAATCAATTAAGTTTGGTTTGATTATTTTTATTTATTTTTTTCAAAGGAGTTTTGATTAGAATTTTTTTTCAAGGGTTAGTTCAGTTGGATTTTGATTTGGTAAACAAAACCCTGAGCCAACTTTTTTGGACAACCGACAATGACAATATAGACACGGAATTTCACATCATATATATATATATATATAAAGGAATTTATGAAAATAAACTTTATTTTATTATTATTATTATTATTATTATTATATTATTACTATATTTCAAAATTTTCATTTTCATTTTGGTAATTGATTTTTTTTTCCTATTGGTCTTGTCCTCTATTTTTGTTGGTAATATATGGGTCCTTAAATGTATATGGTTCATTAAATGTTTGATAAATTATGTCTATATAAGTTTATGAAAATAAACTTAAGAACTCCATGTTAGAACCATTTTCCCTCTATCTTATATGTGTGTGTGTTTGTTTCTTAAATAAAAAAAAATTCTTAGGTAATCCTAGAGCACGGAGAATGGTATTTTCTCCTCTCACATTCAAGATGTGTTCACTCATTAAATTTATAATGGGATCCACCATAAATATAAGAGGAGGGAGTACTATTTATTTCCAAGTGTTAGATAAGTGTCGTCAATTAAGATACCTCGTCCATATATGTCCATAGTGATATAAACATTAAGTGTCAATAAGCGTCATCTATCCATTAAAACATGTAACTCATATTAGGTGTTACTAAATTACTAACGAAAATGGATAACATGACCAATATGACAACGAACTCAAATGTGAAGGGTTAAAATGAAAATTTTAAAACATAAAAAGCCAAAATAAAAATAAAAATTCCAAATTTTAAGGGGTCAAACTATAAAGTATACTTTTCAATAAATTTTTTTTTTCTATTTTTGATGAACTCAATAATTATCTTATACATTTGATATATACATTCTCTCTCACATGTAGACCTCACAAATATAAAACTCGCATACAATAAAAAAGATGACACGTAGTAGACATGCAAGATACTTTCTTTCCCCTTTTGATTTGGGGTTTGGACGTTTGTCCTAGTACAATTCTTGAAAATAAAATAAAAGAGGCTAGTCATCCTTAATTCCTTCCCAATCCAATTAAACCCACCCGTGCAAAATTTGTACGTGAGCCCAAGAGCAAAGTGAAAGCAAAGACCTTATATTATAGAGTATGAGGTTGTGTTATGTGGTGCATTTTTTGAAATTTTCTTTATTTAGGCTTTTAAATCAACAAAAATGCATTTATATCAAAATATTAGTTCATTAAATTAGGTAATAGAGTAAATGCATATATTAATTATTTATAGTTGTGACATTAATTATTTATATTAAATGAATTTAAATGATTATTTTTATAAATTTTATATAAGAGATTATTTTTAGAGAAAATTATTAGGTATTCTTGAAGTACCATAAATGCGTATTCTCTTTTCTTACATAAATGGTGTGTTGCACCATGAATTTAATTAGTAGGACCCATCATTTATGTGAGAGGAGGGAGTACGCATTTATGGTATTTTGAGAGTATACAATAATTTCTCCATTTTTAGTTGGAATAATAATAAGAAATTTAGAATATGACATTCTTACTCATGTTTAGTTACTTTGACAACAATTGACACAAAAGTTATAAAAAATTAAATATTTGTGAATTAACTAAATTTAATCTTAATCTTTTAAATTTCCTAACTTTGTGTGTGTGTGGAACTAACATTATAATGTTTATTCTATGTAATTAGAAAGATTGCTAATAGAATAAATATGTTTTTGTTATAGCATAAAGAAATTTTAATATTAGTTTTCTAAGATTTATATGAGAAACAATTTTTTTTTTTTAATTTAGAAACAATTGATTTGAAATATGATATTCTTACTTAAATTTAGTTGTTTTTACAATAATTGAAACAATGTCCAACAAAAAAGGGGAAAAATTTGTTACAAACCAATGGGTAGAACTCACTCTTGAAAAGCGCCTTACAAGGGGAAGATGTCCAAGATCTTACAAATACATGGCTAAATTTACACTTAATTCATTCGGAATACTAGAATCATAACATACTCTGCAGCCAACATCCACAACATTTCACTTTAGTGACACTAACCCAATGGTAGCCCTTTCTCTTTTGGCGGCTCCACTCACCTATCAATTATTTTAATCTTAGCCTATAGGTCGCTCATTCCAAACCTAACAACAAAGCCACAACTCATTTGATCTCATACTCAATGAGTTACAACTAATTACTTGGGGTGGTGGTTGGTTTTAATACCAAATATTACAAATTCATGGACAAAATTCACCCTTAAAAATTAGCTTGCAAATGAGGGTGCCTAAAAGCTTATAAACACATGGTTAACTTACATAACACAATCAAGAATATAAAAAATAATAATCGAATGATATATATATTTTTTAGCAGGCATGATACATGCTTCTCTATATTAACCACTATATCATGCAATTTCCAATTTGTGAACACATATATATATAGTGTGATCAAATCACTACACTACTTTTAGTGTCTTTTTATTTCATCTATAAAATTACTAAAGATAATTTTTTACAAAGAAATTTATTAATTTTTATTTTAAGCATCGATAGTTAAGGGTGGACATCTAAATCATGAATGTTTCTATTAGAAATTGAGGTACCAACTAGTTAAGCTATGATTCTTGATAAAAACTTATTGAAGTATTGGAAAAAACTAATAATAAATTGCACGGCAATCGTGCGAGAATTCAACTAGTTAGTTAGAATAATTGTGCACGCAGCCAAATGGTGAAATCTATATGAAATTACAGTTTAAAATGTTAATCTATTATGGGTTAATCTTTTGAAGATGTGATAGTCATACTAAAAATGTTACATGGTTCCCTACAACTTACAAAGGTAAGAATTGTTCCTTGAGTTCATAGTTTTACTTCATAGTTTTACTAATAGCTAAAAATGATACAAGTGTGGGTTGATGTGTCCTTTTATTGGGAAGGTTGGAGTTGAATATGTGGGCAATGCCTCTCTGGTTCTCCTCTAGTCCACAGTATGTGAAGATCACCTCTCTTCTTTCCCAATGTCAAAAATGTTCCTGCAATCATGACCAGAGAATTAAGAGTAGAAAAAAAAAATGGTGCATATCATATACATGAGTGCACTTTTCCCAAGTAATTACAGCTTACCAAGGGTGAATGGAACAATATAAAGCAAAGCTGGTTGGCCATGTCCATCCATCAAGTTCAAAGCCACATATGTGATAAGAAGACCTGTATGGTACAATTTCAGGGATCACAAGACAATTTGTTAACTAACTGCAATAAAAGAAGCGCAAAGTCATTTTACAATTATCATAACAAGTATACCATATATAATACATGCAACTTAATATTTGATGTTACTAATGAAAATGCTAAAGTTACTACAAATTATACAAACTGATGTGTGAATATATGGGATTCGTGACTCATCAAAATAATAAATAAAATTTTAATTGCTTTGTGTTTAAAAGTTGACATATTAGTTTATAAAGCTTATTTAGTGAAAATTGTAGCAACCCTCGTATCACTCTTTTCTAAATGTCCAAGGGGAACATGGTTCTGGATAAAGCATTTCTCATACCTAAACCATATGCAGTCATTGCCCAGACAAAGTAACCTGTTCGAAGACTCCTCTTTGACAACCAATCATACCTGTCAAATTTCCCACACAATTGTTAGAAATGTGACTAAGTCAGACAGCGTAAACTGTTTTCTTTCTCAAATTAAAACATATCAAAGAAATAATCACTTAGGCATACAAGACCAGCAAAAAAACACACTTGAAGATAGACGAATGCATTCTGGGACAAGGCTTATACACATATATATACATACATACATACATACATACATATAATATATATATATATATATATATATTATTGCCTTAGAAGGCAGTGTTCATGTAATTTTCATCTAGCTCCAAAATATACTTAATATAATTCCATAAAGATCTTGGGGCATATGAAATTTTTTAGAAACAACGGTGGTCAAAATTCACATTTTAGGGGATCTAAAGGGACTTTATTAGTAGTAGTGATATATGGCTTCAGAGCTTGAACCTTAGCGAAAATGCTACCAGCAATCCTGGTAAGATAATGTCACCAAATCCAATAACACTGTAACCACCCCAAGGATCAAACATCCGTGGGATTTTTAGTAGCATTGGAATACCATCCTCACCACTCTTATCACCACGAGCTACCTGTACAGAAAAGAAAACATGAAAAATTAAGTTAGCCTCTCATTTGGTGGTACATGTCTCCAAAGCTAAACTTCAACCTTTACCAAGGAAGGCAATTAGAAGGAAAAATACTATTTGAACCACTTACCACTATCATCACACTCTCATGGAACCACCATTTAGAAACAAATACCCAAAAGATGTCATACAAAAAGGCACAACCGAGAAGGACTGTTCCAACCTGATTACATATAGAAGGAGAGACTGTTTCAGAAAAATTTATTATAATCGTCCTCATATGTCCCATTGAAACTGAATTTGCATTGAAACAGAATTCGCTCAGCTACTTGCCAACTAATAATAGTCATAGTAACCTGATTCAAATTCAACTTAGAAACTTCAACAAAATAACCAAATTGAAACTTCTTAATGAGTTGATATAGAACTACATCCCTAAATTAAATCATATATTGCCTCAACATGTTAAGAATGCCCATCATGCTAACACACTTCTTTAAAAAGGGGGGGGGGGGGGGGGGGACACATATCAGCTTCAATATAGTTTCATTGAACTAGCAATTTCTTGTTGTATACATTAGTTAATGATTTATTTGTCATTAAATTCTTTGAATACATGAATTCTCATTTTGTCCTGAGTTACACTTCACCAATTATGGACTATATAACCTTTCAGCTAAAAATCATACAATTAAAGTTAGATAAGCATGAGAGGCAGAATATCTAAAGACTCTAAAAGAATTAAAAAGGCATGGTGTATTATTTTTTTTTTGAAACAATGAAGTTGAGGTGTACAGCTTTAAGCTAGAGTAATGTGTCAACGACAACAAATATCTTCTTACATGACTATCACAAAGAATCAACAGAGAACAAGATAAGATAATAGCAGAACCTACATATTTCTCTAACCAGTTACCATGAAAAGCCAAAAGAGTTTACATCATCACCTTGAGATTCGGGACACGAACAATTTGAAGAACTGTGATTATTAGTGCAATACCCTGATTGGAGAGGGAAAAAAAGGAAGTTACTATGTCGTCAGTTGGCCCCTTCATCCATTTGCAAATTACAATGAAGCTAAAATATAAAAGAGAATTGACACAATATAAAAGGGGAAGTTAATATAAACTTTCTCTTACAAGGATATCTTGACCAATCCAAGCAAAGGAGAGCTGGCGTTTGACACCCCAAACAACAGCAAATGCTATGCAGAAGGGGGAAATTGCCAGGGTCAGATATGACATAGCTCCAAGGAGGGGAACCTTAACAAACGACTGTCCAGCATGTTCAAACCATCTGAAACTATAATTGTTTAGTTGTCAGTTTGATGTTATCAAAGATCTATTGACAAAAATTTATCAGAAATCAATATATCAACCACCAACACAATTTCCAAGGAAATTCTCCCTTTTTTTCCTTAAAAATAGATGACGCTTGCAAGCAATTCCCACATTGAAATTCATCAGCCCTTACAATATGAGTGATGCTCATTTTTCGTTAACATCACTAGGAAACATGGCATCTGATAAAAATTTCCCATGTCTTCCCAAATTTTTTATTCCCTCACAAATATGAATAACCTATACACTTTTATCAAAAAGAAAAAAGAAAAAAAAGAAAAGGAATAACTTGTACACTGATCATAAAGGTAATGGACTCCCAAGGGTATACAAGCGGTCAAAACTATATGTCTCAAGCTGATTATTACTACTACTATGATGATCAAAGTGGTAGGATCCAATCAAAGAGTCACATTTCATTATGTTCACAAACGAGCATATAAGCTGTCAGGGAATGAGTCCAACACCTGAATGTTCTCCATTCCTTGATTCTAATCAAATCTTCAGTGACTTACAAAATTGGATTGCTTTATTAGACAGATCACATTCTAAAAGTAGAAATAAAGGTTCCAAGGGAAGAGAGAAATCTGTACTCCCTAGGAAGGAATGAAAATAACCTTCCAGATAAGACTGATTGCCAAACAAAAGACATACTTTCTCTAGAAAAGTATCATCCTAGTTGAGTGATGTCAGTAACTTATACAAATGAAATGGTTAGACTCTTGATGAAATGCTCCCTCCCCCACTCCCTTTCCTTTCTTTCAGAATGGGAAGAGAAAAACAAATATAGAAAAGAGAAAGAGAGCACATTTACCATGTAAACAATGCCACCAAGCAGGTTTGCAGGCCCTGTAAAAACAAAGAGAGCAAAGGTTCACCATGTATCTCAAAAGAATGGCCAGAATGATATGCAAATTTAAAAAAAGAAAAAGAGAAAATCCATTTCTTAGTTCCAAGGCTTTACTTATAATTTAATTTACTAGCATTTCTATACTATCAGTCTTTGAAAAGATTTATGAAGTTAAGGACCTCAGAATCACCTTATGATGAATAAGGAAAAACACCCTAAGGCCTTTTTCTTTTTTTGAAAGTAATACATATCATTTAAAAAGTGAAAATAGGGGGACAAACCTAGTATAAGAATACAAAGGAAGAGCCAAAAACTGAACGTTTATTATCTGAATTCATTTGATCCAGGAACTCTAAAAAAATTGTAAAAGTAGTATATAATTTCCCCCAAAAAAATGCAGTGCATTTCTTTCTCTCCAAATACTCCATGTTAAATATAAAAGTAATAGCTTCCAAATTTCATCACTACTCTGCTAGCTGAAATGCCACTTGGCCTCCTTCCAACCAGCCAATAGTTCAATCACTGAGTTCGGCATAATCTAACTCATCTCAAATAAGGAAAGAACAAGAGTCCACAATTCCTGGGCAATGTACAATGAAGAGATAGATGATCCAAGAACTCCCAATTTAGCTTATGCGTGCAACACTAATCTGTAATTATTATGCCTTGCTTTCTTGACTTATCTGTTGTTAAGATTTTCTTAAAGCAATGGTTCAAGAAGAAAAATCCCCAGTGGCTGCCTAGAAAAAACACTGCCAGGGCTATGAAAAGATTTTGACATGAAAACCATAGCTTTTTGAAAGAGAACAAACTAACTTCTCTACTCCCTCATGACGAACTCTAATAGCTTATTGATCATACAGGAATTCTGCTATAGATTCTAATTTCCAATCGTGTACTGCTGTGAGGAATAAAGGGTTCCAATGAGCAAAACCATTTGACTATTCCACATAATTTGCCACTGTTGCATATCCATACCTGGCAATCGGAAATAATCAGGAAACCTATCCTTTTAACATTGTATCGCCACACCACAAATCATAATAAAAATGAATTCCAACGCCTCCAACAGAACAAATCTAGCAAAGGTGGCCCATCTATTTCTAATCTTTTCCCTTAAGACTCTCTCCATAATGAGTGGCTCAAAGTGAGTGAGAGGTTTACATGAAACACAAACTATTTCCTAGAGGCTCACATATGCCTACCAAACTAGAGGTTTTGCAAATATATAAAATATTCAAACTACATTGCCTGTAGACGATGATGCATGGAGAGCTGCAGACCAACATTGTAGCAAAACGAGATTGAAATGTTAAGAGAATATACCAAGTTCTAGAAGGTAACATTGGAATTAAACTAAGCAAATAACAAGTAGCATATGCTTAACTATAGAGTTTCTCACCATTTGGTATCTTTTCTTCTTAATTTTTTTAACAAAAACATAAAAGAAAAAAAATGCTTAGAATTTAGTTATTGTGAACCGTGCATGCATAACATAGAAGATACACGCACCTCTACCCCACCAATGCAAAATAGAACCACTAGAATCTCAATAAACCATGTTGACATAAGTTTGTAAAGCATGACCAGGAAACAGGAAGCAATCACAACAAAGAGAATTGCTGCTGTTGTACTGATGTCTACAGAACCACTAGGGCCAACATCTTCCAAATTTAAAACTTCATCTGAACCATCCTGCAATTACAGCCCCAATCCACATATCAATTGATAGAATCAGTGACTAATTTTGCAAGGATTCAAGCCCAACAAAAGAAAATCCTCCTTCAGAAATACCAAAAAAGATCTGGAAAACCTGAAGATAACCTTTAATAGTTTGTCCTGCTCAATAGCTGCTTCTCTGGCACTCCATGCAGACCAATAAGAAGCACATAAGATGGTGCCAACAGCCATAAGCCACAAAAACACTTCTGCAATGTCAACCAGTGGACGCCGAGGAGAGTATAGCTGCACAGACACTGAAAAAGGCAACTGTTCATGCCAAAGTGCATGGCAAGAAATCATAATGCTAGATCAGGTATTATCAATGACAAAATCTTTAACGGCATTGGGGATGTACAGGCAGTTGCCAAACTAAGTTGGATAAATATATGCAGAAAAAGGCATACCTCTGGAGTTCTTTTCCAATTGAGATATCATGTGCATACCAGCATCTTGTGGGAGCATTACTGTAGGTATTTTTATATCTAGGTCGGTTTCATTATGTTCACAAACCATCTTGAAAAGTTCTGCAGAATAAAACCAAAGTTTCTTATAAAAACATGGTTTAACATAATCATTTCGATAAACGTTAATCATCATTACATTTAGTTCAATGATGACTTCCTTTTCAGTACTCACTACTGAACACTGCTTCCTCATAAACTGATCTTTTTCAGAAATGGCTACAGACATTGATTATTCAAATCACTAATATGATCTATATGCATTTGATTTTATCACAAACATGTTTCTTTTATAAATCCAATAGTAATAGAGTAGTTCACACCCAAATGGGTGAGTTTGACTTTCCTTTAATAAAAAATAGAGTAGTTGAAATGCACATAACAATAACCACAAATTATTTGGCATTTCCTACATGTATAATAAGTGGTTACAAGTATGCATTGTGAAAACCATGAAATATTAGAGAATAAAATTGTAAAAATGTGATATAAAGAGCAGGTGCAACTATAACCTAGGTTGCACTGACACACCATTTTTGGCAAAGTACCGGTGTCCGACACGTGTTGGACACAGATTCCAGTAAGACTCGCCGGACTCTGGTGTCCGAGCGGTGTCTTTTTATCTTTTTCTTTCTTTTTTTTTTTCGCTTCTCTGACACGACTCCAACACGGCTTGGACACGGTGGACACGCCAGCAGTCAAAAAAAACAAAAATTCACAAATTTTGAACTTGTTCTATGGAAATCTTGAAAGTTTAAAGATTGTTTTCCTTTTATGTTTTGAGTTTGATGTTGAATGTAGCCTATTTAAATCTTTGGTTTGTACTCTAAACATTTAATTTGTATTATTGTATTACTTTAGGTGTTACTTTACTTATCTGTAGTTCTTATATAATTTAAATTCTAAACATAAACATATTTTATGTCTAAAAATATTAAAAAAATATGCCTAAATATAAAATTTAATTAATTATTTAATTGCCATACCCTTATTTTTCAAAAATTACCATACCCTCGTATCCGTACCCACGTTCGTGTTGGTGCAACTTAGACTATAACATCAAACCAGACAGAGGATCTAGATCAGCAAACAATGAATCATTTAAGGACATTATTATCTTGAAAAATGAGCACTTTCTTATTAGGGCAGTGAAATGCTTTTGAGAGAAACAAAATTAAGCACTATGTGACAGCACATTTCACATTTACTGCAATTTGATTTGATATAATTTTATATTTTAAAAGAGAAACATTTAATCCACCACTCTAATGAGTTGCATATCATCTTGGCAGCATTTTTCACCTCTTTCAAGGCACCATAATTTCCTTAAGATTGGTTCATTCATATAAGTAGCATTGAAAACAGATTAGTATGACAAAGTTTTCCTGTAGATATATAGAATCAATATCAATAATCTTTTCAAATTGCATGGGTTCACAAGCATTCTTGATGATCTGAACCCTGGGCATGACCTCACCAAGCAGTTATCTTATGTAGTCCACATATTGGAAGATACTGCAAATTAGCTAGGCTAGGGCCTGAGATTGATTCAGAAATAATTAAAACCTCCCCTAAAGCCTGATTATAACAATTTAAACTGATGCTCTATCCCTGATGGAAGACACATCATTGGATCATGGTACTGCAACAAACTCTTGAAAAAATAACAGGACCTAGATGAGAGGTTCCTAGTTTCTGTGAAAATAACATAAGGGACTAATCTTTCTTTGAATTTAAATCACACAATAACTCTTGCAGAATTCAAACAGAATAATTATTTTGGACAAAATAACATCCACAAATAGATTATCTTGGAATGAAACAAATGTAAGTATATACAAGGACGTAATAATACTAATCAAGAGGCCTGTTTTTCTAATAACAGCTCTAGCAGAATTTTAAATGTTCGGGCAGGATAAAATTGAACATAAAGAAGAAACATCTAATCGTAGTCTCCCCGAATCTCTTTATCCTTGCCACATTTCCAGTTGTCAATCAAGGGCATGGGTAATTTTGGTGAAATGGCCTCTATATATAGTTTTGGCCATAGTGACAAAACAAAAAGGAACATTGGACAAAGTTTGGTCCAAAATCTTTTAATAGATTCTTAACTGTAGCTGCAAATCCAATTGCACATTTCTCACTCAGAATTCCTTCCTCTTTCTGTAAATATAAGTATCTATCAATATGAACTATTTATTTTCCTAAAAAGAATTCCTTTAACATTTAAAAAATCTAACAGCTTGCCAAACTAATAATAAATGAGATGGAGATCATTTGACTGCACTAGATTGTTGGGATGGACCACCAGCTCAAAAAAATCATTATCACACACATGACAAATGACATGTATGCTAATACCTGTACGGTTGTTTATTATGAGGATGGCTATAGCAAGAGACTCTTCAGCAATATTAGCCTTCTTTGTGAAGCTGCAATTTCCTCGGTGCACCAGAACGACCTCCCCTGTAAGCTACCAAAAGGCAAGGCAATCCACAAAATAAAAGGATTAGTCTTAAAGCTATCAATCATGCTTCACATGTGAATCTCCATAGAATGAAATGGCAGAACATGATATGGATAGTTCAAACTGAGAGTACATTATTCTTGGGTTTGCTACAACAATCAGGAGGGTCAGCCAGAACAACTTGAGTACGGTTAGCACGCTTTTCCTTTGATTCCAAGGTAGGGCCAAATCGAGCACCAACGCCAACATATTCACTGTCTTCTATACTATTAATCCAAATTGGGACTTTTACCTATGGAAAAAATTGGATCAAGCCTGTTATGTCGTAGTCATGCTAATTATTTATACTTAATAAAATAATATACAACATAAGCACCATGTGCTTGACAAGCTTAGGCTCGGTCTCACAGCCAAGAAACTGAGTAATAAGAAGAAAGTTCAAGTTTTTCACACTTGAGTTTATTAAACAAGGAAACTGGAAACTGAATACAAGTCAATCAAAAAGTTGTAAACCAGTGCAAGAGTTAGTTGAGTTGATTTTTTGCTTGGAACACCCCCCCCCCCCCTTTCACAAAAAAAAGGGAAATAAGGTTATTCTTTTCTTTTCTTTATCATTAATTTTCTAGCAACCAATCAAACTTTGAAGAAAAGGAGCTCAAAATTTGAACTTCACACACTGCATTGAAAGAAGCATTTGAAATTTTTTTTTTATGCAATATTATAACTTTATTAGAACAAAGGAGACACCGCATGTACATAGGAATTATATAGCAAGCTTTCCTAAAATTTTACAAGAACGAAGACAATTGGAAAGAAAGAAAATCAATAAAATTTACAACATAATATGCATATCACTTGTGCCAAGCATACAGGACCACTCAAACAAAAAGCTAATTTCAACTCAATAACAGAGCTCCAAACCATTAAGAATTCAATTATTCATTCCCTCCATATTGTCCACATCACACAAAGAGGGATGTATTCTAAAGAGGACAACTTTCATGCTTACCAAACCGGCTTCTCCATCCAAAAAGCACATCAATGATCCTCCTAGGCATCACCCAATAATCTCCAAAAGCTGAGGAAACGAAAGACTAATTCATGGGCCACTGCTCAATGAACTAGCAAATGATCCACTGTTTCACAGATATATATTTGCACATGCACCACCAATCCACCAAAGTTAATATCTTTTTAACAAGATTATTACCTGATTCCAACTCCAAATGCTTCTTTAATATATTTATGTGATTGGGTTAATAATAATGTTAAAATTCTCTAATATTTTATCTTGAAAGGAAAATGCATGAACTTTTTATATTTATATAATGAGGAGTCAATATATATTATACAGTACACAAGAATGCATCAATGCTAAGATATTCAGTATTTTAGTTACAATAGACAAACTGCAACGGTCGTTGAAACAGGTTTTAAAAATTGCTACAAATTGATCCCATCTTACCCTGTTATTTCTTCAAAGGTTACATCCATGAATGCCTCTTACTACCTACGTTGTCCATTACCCCAATCTTTCCTATATTTCAGGTCAAGAACTTGTCTCCAAAGATGATTTTCCTCGTCTCCAAAGCACCACAATCACATATCCAACAAAACTTGATTGAAGGTGCTTAATTTTCTCAGACCCAACCCCCACTTCTGATTGGAGTGCACAGCGCATTCCAATCCACAAGATAGAATTTGAATTCATCTTTTAAGTCACCCCATAAAAGATTCAGCTGCAACATTTCCAAACAATTTACCATATAAACAGAAATGGTGAATAACGATAGGTAATGATTGATAGTCTAGATAAAGTACTCCTTAAAAGAGTTAGCCTTCCACCCTCTGACAAGTACAACCCAAACAAACTTCAGTCCATTTCTTTTTTCTAGAATTGGATTGCTTCATATGAAGACCAAAAGCATGCCAAGAAAGCTCACAGGCTAACAATCAACTTTGCAGCACAATATATTTACAAAGTCATTAGTACCATCAACTTCCCCCACAAGAACAAGATTGCTTGCTCTTGCCCAAATTCACTTTAAACCTAACACTGCCTCAAAGAAAGGCAGGAAACCTCTAATGTGAAGGAGGTTTCCAAATTTGCATCATAGACTAGAATAGTATCATCACCAAAAAGTATGAGAGAAATCTTTAGAGTGCCACAAAACCACTCTCCGCAGCTCTTGGGAACATTCTACTATATATCTCTATCACAAGGATAAACAATAACAGTGATAATGGGCCTCTCTATCTCAACCTCCAGGAACTGTTGGAAAAACCAGGTGCAATGCCATTAGCCAGAATAAAGAAATGTACTCAAGATATGCAAGAAGGAATCCAACTCTTCCATCTCTCACCAAAACCAATTTCATTTTAGATTAAACACTCTTGATTTGCATGATCATATGCTCTCTCAATATACAGTTTGCAAATCATTCTCAGAAGAATAGACTCTTGATCCTGCTATAAAAGCATTCAATAGCAATAATGACTCAAATCAAATATATGTCGCCACCTTTATATACAGTTATACACTTCCTACTTAGGTGATAGGTCAATAGTCCCTAATATTTTTACATTATTCCTCTTACTAATTACCAAATGCAAGATTTTTTACAACCGGTAAATATCACAAAATTCCATAAAAAATTAAAAAAAAAAAAAACATGGCAACATAAACTCCAAGACAGAAGTAAAGCCCTGCTGTTGTTGTTGTAGATGAAAATTTGTTGGAATATAAAAAGAATTTAAGCACAGTCCTCAGGTTATTCATCATTAAGACCTTAGAAAATCCACTTAACCGATCCCAATACAATTTTTTATTCTTTTTACTTGAGCAAATTTCTAATCCTTGGAGATGCGTAAACCATTACTTTTGTTAGTTTTCTCAACAATTAATTGGGAAACAACAAAATAGAAGTAGGAAATAGCAAAAATGAACAAATTTATCGGAGATAAGATTGGCTACCTAAAAATGAAACATCTACGTGTGTATGTGCATACATGTGAAGAATCCAAGAAACTAGAAATTCCACTCAATTGAGACAAAATGCGGAATCTGCTGTAATTGAATCTAAATTATGATTTCACACCACTCCAAGACAACAAAAACCACACAATCAAAAGAATTCAAAACTTCATTTCTCTATTCTTTCCCCCCCCCCCCCCCCCCCCCCCCCCCCCCCCATCTTCTCAGCACCCACACATAAGTGGCAAAAATTCAAAAAAGTAACCAATCTTTAGTTACCTGAGGCAAGCTCAAAAAATGTAACCAAAAAAGTTTACTTCCCTTTCTCTTCCACTCCACCAGACCCATTCTAACTACTCAGCTCAATTGAATTGAGCATTACAATTCCCAACATCCAAATCAAATAAACCACAAAATTTTAAACAAACCAATAAAAAAAACAGAAAGTAAATTAAACCCAAAAAAAAAAAAAAAAAAACAGGAATCAATGTATATTCAGCCAAATGAATAGTAAAAGCTTTTTTTTTTTAAAAAAAAAATCTTCTTTCTGTATCATATCTTTACTATTCCCCCACTTTCCCTTACTTCTTTTCTCAGCAACCAAACAGCAATCCAATAAAGAAAGAAACTTTTAAAAAATAAATTAGGGGGTTTTATTTTTCATTTAAAAAAAAAAAAAAAAACGGCAGGCGTACCAGAACAAACTTGTTGTCACAGCCTTTCTTAGAGGGAGTAAGGTCGTCTTGGTGAACTATGTCTCCAGCTGAGCCAAGTGTCACACTCATCACCAACAAAACTCCCACTACACACAACATATCTCCCTGAAAACCCATTAAATTCAAAGAAACTAACTTAGATTTGGTCTCTGTCAGAGTCATATAACTAAGAGAAAGGTTAGGGTTTCTCCACACAAAAAAAACAAAACAGAGAGAGAGAGAGAGAGAGAGAGAGAGAGAGGCTCTGAGGAAGAAGAGGAAATGTGAAAGGGAGAGAAATATCGCTGAAAGAAAGAACTAGAGGATGGAAGAGCTTTTGTTTTTTTATTATTAATTCTATTTTAATTTTTGTTAAGGAAGTTGTCTTTGCTTTCTACTTTTGTCGTTTGTTTGTAGATTGGACATGTAAAGAACGCCGTGTTGTAACCGTTGAACTAGTTTTCTTACTTTCACTTCGCTTTTGCAACTGTGTTGGGAATGGGTTGCATATGTCATACGCGGGATTAGGCGCGTGTCTTCACGTTGCCTGCTTGGCGGGAAGTACAATTATTAGCCAATAGGCCCAATACGACTTTTGTACGGCTGACCTTTTGCGTTTTCTTATCAATAATTGTCAAAAGTCACAACAAATTTTGACAACTCATTGTGTGGGAATTTTTTTGATAAATAGATGATAAGTCCATGGGCGTGTATAATAATCAACATTAATTTATGGATTAAATAATTGTGAAAAAAATTATTATGTATATAGTATTATTCTTTTGTTTGGGTCATAATCATTGGTGATGAAATATATTAAATTTGCATGCTCAAGCTAAAACTAGTAGAAATTAGTTATAATGTTTTTAAAAATTTATCCTTTCATTTTGGAAATAAATTGATTATATTTTGTCACATTATTAGTATTTTTAAATACATACTGACTACTGTTAATTTTAGTATTAATGTGAATATATTAATAATTTGACAAAATCCAATACATTCATTTTTAAGTAGATTAAAAGAATTCTATAAATGTACACTATGGAATTACCTTAAAAACTCTAAAGAATCTTAATCTAAAACTAGTCAAGATTGATTTAGCCATAATTACATGATTGCCTAATAAGATTGTCAACGATAGAAAAACTTTGCTTTCAAACTAGTTTGAAATAAAATTCTTTCAACCTGCTATGTGGTGATCGATAAGACTATATACGTATAATACACGTAACGGTTTTATAAGTTGCCACATAATGAATTAGAAGAGATTCATTGAACCTAATTTGGGGGGAAACTTTGTTTCTTAACAATATTTGTTTTATGTGGATGAGAAAATTCAACCAACTCCTCGTAATGAGGGGGGTAACGATTAAATGCCTAGATTCTCACCTCTAATGTAGGGAATCCAAAATATAGCCTATAATGGGAGAAATTATAATATCTTTATAGTAGATGATGTCATTTATCCACAGTTTTACTAAAAAACTTCTACCTGTTTAAAATTGTTGAGTTAGAAATTTTTTTAAATAAAAACTAACTACTAACTCAGCAATTTTAAACAAGTGAAGTCTTTTAGTGGAATGGTTGACAAGTGACATTGTCCACTATAAGGACTATATAATTTCTCCCATAATGGATGCAATTTCGCCCCTCATTAGGAGCTAATTATGACCATAATAATCAAGGTAAAATACTATAATTGAGAGAAATATCACAAAGAATATTGTTTTCATTGATTATTTCTCTCATTTTTACAAGAGCTCGAGTCTAGATTGACTATGTAAAATTTACGCATCAACATTTTTCAACCAACATAAAATTGAATCTTTTTAGGATTTTGGCTAAAATGTTGTACAACATACGGGGCTAGTTAGGAAGGCCCATGAACAATATCACTCTTGGGCTTATCCACTCATGTTCGGCCCTTGAGTGGCCCAAAAACCTTAGCCCATTAATCGATATCTCTATATCTAAATACACCTTGGTTATCCCATTTTCGGCTAGTGAACTGATGATGTTCAGTTAAACCTCGGCAGACTATAAGTGCCCTAGGAGATTGTGTCGCCGACCAAGTTTTGGTGGCTAGCACCAATTCCAACATAATAACTCTCATTCCCAACGAAATTTATTATTGGTCAAGAGTAATTAACTTAGGCCCCACCCGCACAATGGAATTAAACAGTAATCATAGTTCCACTGCTAGCCTCAAGCTATAAATAGCAGAAGAAACAATGAGATAGGGGTTGGAAAATTGTATGTAAGATTGAGAGAGTAATCGAGCACACCCCAGAGAGTGTTCCTGTGTGCATTCTATTCCTGAGCCCGCCCAAGGACTACCTTTAGTAAGATACCCAATACCCACTGTACAAATAAATTGTGAGCCTAAACCTTAGGTCTAGTAGAGTTAAGGGCCTTGGATACACACAATTGGCGACATCTGTGGGGATCTCCTACGTAGCTGTAGTTTTGCCAAGGTTTAAGTGGTGAAGATGTTTGACCATCACTCAGCGAGCTATGCCGCTAGTGGGTTTGGAAGGTCTTCTCAGGGTTCCAGCTAGCGAGAAAGGAGGTATAAGAGAAATGAAGATCGAAGAAGCGAATGAGATAGGGAACATTCTGGTTCGGGGGAGGGATCATCCCAAACATACTGATCAGTGTATGACGCTTTCGAACATGAACATTGTGATAGGAGGGAGCAGGAGTTAGAACGCCTGTGCAGAATGGTAAGGGAATTGGAGTTAGAAGTACGAGGTAGCAACCGACGAAGAAACCGTGATGAGCATGCCGAAGGATCTGTAAGTGTGGGGGTAGTCATGAAGAAGCATCCCATCAGTCTGATTCCCATTGGTTTAAGGATCGATTTTGGGACTACATAGACAAAGACTCGGCTTCCCTTGAGAGGCAGAGGCCACGAAATGCTGCATTAGACGCCATGAGCCGGGAAGATTTGCTAGACACCATTCTCGAAAGAGATCGAACGAGCACCAATGCCAAGCAGATTTGCCAGACCCTTATTTATTTCTTAAGATGGGAAAACAGACCTGGTTGAACATGTAAGCCATTATATTCAGATGATGTCTCTGCACAATCAAAATGATGCATTAATGTGTAAAGTGTTTCCCTCTAGTCTCGAGCCCACTACTCTGAGGTGGCTCAATGGGTTAAGGAAGGGCTCGATTCACAGTTTTGGAAAGTTGATTCAAGAGTTCGGGGTTCGATTTATAACCTGTAGCCAGGTACCACAGCTAGTGGACACATTGTTGTCTATGAAGATGGGAGCTGGGGAAACCTTTTGGAGATACACTGGCAGGTATTAGGAATTGTACAATGAGATTAGAGGGTGTAACTAAAAAGTCGTTGCAAGCACTTTTAGGTTGGGCTTGCTCGAGGATTCTAAATTACAAGAGTCATTGATGATGAGACCCCTAAAGGATATAAGGCAAGTTATAAGGCATATTGAGGAGTATAAGAGGCTAGAAGATGATCGGTAGCAGAGCAAGGAGAAGGCGCCGGCCACAAGGTAATATTTGAAAAAGTCCTGGCAAGGGGGTTTCCAGCCGAGACCCTAGAGGGATTTGAGAATCCAAGAACCCAGTGCTTGGGCAGGGTAAGTCAATGTGACGTTGAAGGAGCTTGTGCACGAAATTCAAGACCAAATAAAGAATGAGCCGTACATTTGATGGTCGAGCAAGATGGGGGTGACCCGTTAAGAAATCAAAATTTGTATTGTACTTATCATCAGGACAAAGGACACACCACTGAGCAATGTAGGATTTTAAACAACCATTTGGAGCAATTGGTAAGATCGGGGCATTTGAAGGAGTTTGTTTTGGAATCTAGGGGTGGTGAAACTGGGCAAATTACAAAACCTCGGGGGAACCTGCTCCCACACCCGTTAGGTGTAATCAAAGTTATACATGCTACTTCAATGGGTACTTTAGTGACCCAAAGAAAAGGGGTGTTGACCGTGGTGCCAGCAAAAAGTCACTGAGAAGAGCAACCACCAGGGAAGAGAATGAAATATGCTTGGGAGCCCATTGCTTTTAATGAAGAGGATTTGGAAGGAACAACTCAGCCTTATGACGATGCTTTAGTAGTTATTGCTCAAATAAACGACTTAATAGTAAAGAGAGTATTAGTGGACCAAGGAAGTGGGGTCGAAGTAATGTATCCCGACCTTTTTAAGGGGCTGGGTCTGAAGAATAAAGATTTATTCAAGTATAATACGCCTCTAGTCGGATTTGATGGTCAAATGGTGGTCCCTAAAAGGCTTTTTAAGGGGGCTGGGTCTAAAGAATGAAGATTTATTCAAGTATAATACACCTCTAGTGGGATTTGATGGTCAAATGGTGGTCCCTGAAGGGCAGATATCACTTCTCGTGAATATGAAAGGAAAGGAGGTAATGGTGAATTTCATAGTAGTTAGCTCATTTTCACTCTCTACGGCAATTCTCGGTAGGCCATGGATTCACGCAATGGGAGCAGTCCCGTCCACTTTGCATGTTAGAGTCAAATTTCACACCAATCACAGTATTGCGACAGTGAGGGGAAATTAGCAAGTAGCAAGGCAATGCTTGGTGACAGTTGTAAACCGAGAAATAAAGCAGAAAGAGTCTGTCGAGGATGTCCCTTTAAAGCAATTATAGGAGCCCCGAGGGGAGCGAGGGGTTGGTAGTGCTGAGGATCTTATCAAAGTAAGTATATTGCCAAATGAGAATAAGAGCTTTCAAATAGGAGCAAGTATGCTGCACGAGGATTGGGTAAAAGTGTTGTTGTTAGTGCAAAGTCTGGACGTTTTTACTTAGAGTCTGTATGAGGTGCCTGGGGTGGATTTAGAGTTCATAACCCACCAACTTAATGTGGACCCGTCATATCCACCTAAAAAGCAAAAACTGAGGAGGTCGGCTAGGGAGCATGTTGAAGTTGTCAAGCAAGAAGTGAAGAAGTTGAAGGATGCAAGGGTGATAAAGGAAGTATTTTTCCTCGATTGGCTGGCCAATACCATGGTCCTAAAGAAGAAGAACGGCAAGTGGAAGGTGTGTGTGGATTTTACTAACTTGAACCGGGCTTGCCTGAAAGATCCCTTCTTAGTGTTGAAGATAGATCAATTGGTGGATGCCACCTATGGACACCCTCGCATGAGTTTTCTAGACACTTTTCAGGGTTATCATTAGATTGCTCTCGTTGTAGAGGATCAAGAGAAAACATCTTTTATTTCTCTTGAAGCCAATTATCACTACACGGTAATGCCATTCTGACTGAAAATGTTGGGGCCACTTACCAAAGGATGATGACTAGAATGTTTAGAGAGAAGATTGGCAATATGGTGGAAGCTTACATTGATGATATGGTGGGAAAGAGCAAGGAGGATCAGGGGCATGTTAGTGACCTTGCAGATATTTTTGAAGTGCTTAGGAAGCACAGGTTGCGTCTTAATGCTGATAAGTGTGTTTTCGATGTCGGGGCTGGCAAGTTCCTTGGCTACATGATTACCCACCAAGGAATCGAAGTGAATCCTGATCAAATAAGTGCTATTGAGCAGCTTAAGCCCTTGAGCAATTTGAAGGAGGTACAAGTGTAGACTGGTATGTTGGCAGCGTTAAACCAGTTGTTTCTAAATCCGCTTATCGGTGCCGACCATTTTACCAATTATTGAAGAAATGGAGCGGTTTTCAGTGGACCGAAGAATGTGAGAAGGCTTTTCAGGATTTGAAAAACTATCTGGTAAGTGCACCGATATTGTCTGCCCTGGAAGCAAGTGAAGATTTGTTCATGTATCTGTTGGTGTCCGAGCATGCAGTGAGCGCGATATTGCTGAGAGATCAAGGAATATAGAAGCCCATTTATTATCTTAGTAAGACGTTGGTTGATGCAGAGACAAGGTATTTACACCTGGAGAAATTGACGTTGGCATTGGTGCATGCGACCAAAAAGTTGCCCCACTACTTCCAAGCCCATACAGCATATGTGCTAACCAAATATTCATTATAGTCCTTACTGAAAAGATCTGAATTTACAGGCCATATAGCAAAATGGGGGACTAGGCTTGGTTCATTTGATATACATTATAGGCCTAGGAGTTTAGTTAAAGGACATGTTCTGGTGGACTTTGTGCAGAGTTTACTCCCCAAAGAGAAGCCGAGATTATGTGTCATGTGGAAGCTTGGCTGTGGAAGGTGTTTGTGGACAGTGCATCCAACACCCTAGGGTTAGGAGCAAGAGTTGTGTTGGTAATGCCTAAGGAAATAAGGGTGGAGCATTCGTTCAAGTTGGGCTTTAAGGCATTGAACAATGAAACTGAATATGAAGCCTTGTTGGCCGGCTTAAGGGCAACACTCAGTCTTGGGGCTCAGGAGCTAGAAATATACTCTGATTCTCGGTTGGTGGTCAGTTAGGTGGAGGGTAGTTTTGAGGCCAAGGATCCTCGAATGGTTGGTTATTTGAAGTTAGTCAAGCAAACAATGAACAGTTTCAGACAGTGAGAATACTTCAAATTTCCTGAGGATAGAATAGGCATGCAAATTCTTTGGCAACATTAGCGTTATCCCTAGTAGAAGATGTACCACGGCTGACCAAAGTGGAGGTAGTAAAGGAGCCTAGTATAGACACAAAAGTATAAATTTTCATTATTTTGATGCCTAAGCCATGATGGATGGATTTGATTGTTGAGTTTCTAGTTGAAAACCGTCTACTAAATGATGTGAAAGAAGCTGAGAGGGTGCGAAGAGTTTTTGCTTGGTTTTGGTTGTTTGGGGACTGTAGGTAATATCGAAAATTTTTTGGGGGTCCTTAATTGTTGTGCCTCCATCCCAGCAAAGTTGATGAAATCTTAATTGAGCTCCACAAAGGAGTCTGCGGTAGCCATGTAGGGGGACGGTCGTTGGCTCACCGAGCAATAACTCAAGGGTTCTAGTGGCCTAAGATGCAGAAAAATGTTGTCGAATATGTCGAAAAATGCGAGTAATGTCAGAAGCACGCCCCGTTAATACATCAGTTGGCAGGAAGTCTAAATCCAGTTAGCAACCCTTGGCCATTCATGCAATGAGTGCTAGACATAATCTGTCCTTTTCCCCGAGCTACAGGAAATCAACGGTTTGTTATGGCAGCAGTGGACTATTTCACTAAGTGGATTAAGGCCGAAGCGTTAGCCAATATCCGAGATGTGGATGTTAAGAAGTTCGTGTGGAAAAATATAGTAACCTAGTTTGGGGTGCTAGAATCTCTCATCTCAGTTAACGGTTTACAATTTGATAGCAAAGCGTTTTGTAAGTACTGCAGTGACCTCAGCATTAAGAATAGGTATTCTACCCCAGCATATCCCCAGAGCAACAGTCAAGCTGAAGCCATGAATAAAGTAATTGTTAACGGATTAAAGAAGAGGAATTGCCAAACGTTCTATGGGTATACCGAACGACCCCGAGAAGGTCAACAGGTGAGACTCCTTACTCCCTAACACATGGAGTAGAAGCTGTGATCCTGGTGGAAATAAGCTTGTGCAGTGCGTAGGTTTTGAATTTTTTCTCTGGCCAATAATGTAAGCGTGATGTCAAATCAGTTAGATTTATTGGAAGAGCATTGAGAAGCGACAATGGTTCCCATGGCCAACTATCAAGAAAAGATTGCTAGGCGGTATAACCAAGGTGTGAAGGTAAGGGATTTTGTGGCTGGAAACTTAGTATTACGAAAGGCAGTGGGAAGTGCCCGAGACGTTAATGCCAGCAAGTTAGCACCAAATTGGGAAGGATTGTATAGAGTTATCACTATAGTAAGCGCAGGGGTGTACTATCTCGAGGACATGGAAGAAGGACCCCTTCCTCGGCCCTGGAACTTTCAGAATTTAAGGAAGTTCTATCATTAACTTTGTAAAGCATGTGTTATGTAAAGTATAATGGTACTATGTATGAAATGCTATGTGGATAAATAGGAATATGTACATTATGTGAAAAGTTGTTGATCCTACCCCCCTCCCCATATCTATTTCTCTAAAGACAGAAGCTTGGTTTGGTTCGATTCCAGTCACCGGCCAAGCGGAAACCTATCTATTTCTCTAAGGACAGAAGCTTGGTTCGGTTCGATCCCAGTCACCAACCAAGTGAAAACCTTACATTTATTTCACTAAGGACAGAAGCTTGGTTTAGCTCGATCCCAATCACCGACCAAGTGGAAACCTATCTATTTCTCTAAGGATAGAAGCTTGGTTCGGTTCGATCCCGATTATTAATCAAGTGGAAACCTTACATTTATTTCATTAATGACACCTTCTATCTATTTCTTTAAGGACAGAGGCTCGATTAAGTTTGAACCTGTTCACCAACCGAGTGGAAACCTTACATTTCTTTTGCTAAGGACAGAAGCTCAGTTCGGTTTGATCTCATTCACTGATCAGGGGGAAACTTGATATCCATTTCCCTACGGATAGAAGTTCGGTTTGGATTAATCCTGCCGCACATACATCATACCAGTTATGTTTAAAGTAGAAGTATGTCTAGAAGCAGGAACCCTACGCAGGCTGTAATGAGACCGAACAAATATAATAAGAAAGAAGTTTAGATAAACAAAATAAAATAAACCACACTAATGATACAAGTTTCATAAACACAAAATAGCATCAGTTCAGTCAACCAAAGAGAAATTGTCTTGTCACCACACCCTGGTAACCAAAAGTAAATGAACCAGGCATAAAAAAAAAAGAAAAAAAGAATAGCAACATAAATGGAAACAAAAAAACATTCTTTAAGCCGTAGGGTCTTGAGGTTGGTTTGGCCGAGCATGGTCAACATTCGCTACCGGTTGATCGGTGGGAAACTGTTGAATGGCGCTCTGAACGCATTCGGGTCGCTGGTAATCTCTAAGTCGATTAGCTCGGCATGTAAGTCAATCGCCTGCACCAACTCCCTCATGCTCTCAATTTCTTCATCATCACCTTCAGTGGGGTTTTAAACTAGGGGAGAAGGCTCGGGATAAGGAACTTAATCAGGATTTTTTGAGGGGAGAGTCCTCAGACACGCCTGCGGCTGCCAGTGCCGCCATCCAGCCTTCACCAAATCCATACTTCCTTGATTGGAACATGATAGGTTTGGCTGAATTCTCGGCATCCACAAAACCTACATTATACCATTTGTCCTCACTGGCCTCTAAGGCAGCTTTTAGCTTGGTGATTTCCTTATCCTTGACTGAATTCAAGCTCTTGGCATCGGCTAATCGGAGTTCTATTTCCTCTAGCTTAGCTGCAATCTTCGTCCTTTACTGCTTGGCCAACGCTTAGGCCTTCTTAGCCGCTCTAGGCCGCTCCTCGGCATTCTCAGCTGCTGTGCCCTTCTCCTTTGCAATAGCCTCAACCACCTCCTTTAGTGTGTTCTCCTTGTCTACCTCCTCTCTTACACCCCTTAGTCGATGTTCCACCATATATGCCAACTGCACAGTCTGCCATGGCAGCAAAAGTTTGAAACAAAGAATAATAAAAAGAGGAGAAGGAGAAGGAATGTATATAAGTAAATAGTAGTAAGAGCTGAGTATTACCGCAATGGTGTGCCATTGAAGTTTGACCGCTACGGCTCCATCACTACCGCGATCAAAGTAATGTACGTCATTTGGCAATTACAGGGCTTGCCCAAGACTTCAGGCAATCCTCTTACCTTCTCCGGAAGCCCAATTCCTAAGATTGAAAATGGCAGGAAGAGACTCATTTCCGAGCATAAAGGTTGTCTGCCATCCAGCAGTAGGAAGAACGGAGGAAGAGGCCATGTTATACCTTACTTGTGTAGGAGGCTGAGTATTGGTGACCGGCTCTCAGATTGTCACCCCTACGGTATTGGGAGCGAGCGGGGTTCCGGGTGGGGGGGGTACTTCCTCTGGCCTTCCAGGGGCCTAATTGGTAGTGCGGGGCCTTTTTCAACTTCAGGGGGGAGGAGGAGCTTGTTGCCCCTTGGGTTGTTCACCGGGTAGGAAACACTCGGCTGTCATATTACGGCGTACCACTATGGCGTTGTTAGGGTCTTCTACTTCGGCTTTTGAGGAGTTGACGGACTCAGCTTCAACCTGATCAGCTATGCGGGGTACTGGGGGCTGCTCTACTGGGATATGTTTGGCACGCCCATGGAAGACAGTATCAACAATTCTGTCGCTTACTGGTACCAAGGTGCCTACCTTGATTAGCCGAGGACCGAGATCTCATGCCTCACCTACCATTAACCCCAGAAGGAAAATATTTCGGTGACAGATGTCTATATACTACAACAGGGGGCTACCAACAGTCAGGGCCTGTCCGGGGTCCTAATAGCTTGTATAAAAGGGTGTACACCCTAGAATAAGATGAGAAGCACGTAGCTGGACATCGTAGTGCATGAATATTTCTGACCTCGGCATGAAGTTAAGGTCCCTTACATGCACGACATTGACGTTCGGTTTAAATTTTTTGCCCTCTGAATTCCCATAAGTAGAAGCCAGAACAAATAATAACAAAAATTACAAATAAAATACAGAAGTATGGTTAAAAAAATCATAATAAAAAAAATAAATAAATATGGTGTGAAAGGTACCAACCAACATCTTGGGGTGACATTAGGCATATGAGCTCATTGGCGTGCCAATTATTGCTCACCCAGACAAACTCTCCGGCCAAGTTCCTGTTAGAATCAGGGAGGCGTGACATTAACCTCACTCGAGTATCTCTGACTTTAAGATAATACCTCGACGTCTGTTTGCCGCACAGACTATACATGTGATTGATGTCATCTTGGTCTAAATGTAAACCGTACAATTGGTTTAATCGACTGACACAGGTCACAACTCATTAGAAATTTGGTGGAAGCTGGTCGGGACACAGACCATAAAACCTAAGTGTTCTAAGTATTAAGGGGTCTACATGGAACCTCACCCCACCTTCTAAAATGGACATTAATGGAAAAAAAAAAACACCACTTGAGGGCGCCGCTCAAAGGTGATGTTATCTTCATGGCAGTACGCCACTTCTACCTTAGGGGGAATGACAAACCTAGCCCTAAAACTGGCTAAGGCAACCTAGGTTCTAAGGAGATGAGAGAAACCCATTTTCTAAAAACTAGAATGAAAAAAGAAATTAAACAAAGGAGTAAACGAGAGAGGAACTTACTGTGGGTTATAGGAAGTAATCTTTTGGTGGAAAGTTATGTGCTTGGTAGGAGAAGATTATATGCTCGGGATGGAGGAACTAAGAAAGATGAAGAAAAGAAAAGATAATATGAAGGGAAGGAGGTTATTATTTATAGGGGAAGAGTAGTTAATGCAAAGGAGCGGGGGAAAATCTTTTTGAATTGCCCTTTGTAACTCCCACATGCGTGGCCTCAGTTCATGAACCGTTAGGTTATGATTGCTACTGGGCATGACAGGCTGTCCAGATAGCTTTTCCAAAAAATTAATTACTAACGGTCTTATCATTCATTAACGACTGATGATTTGCTTCACCGAGGAACAGTTCGTAAACATGATGTCAATCCTTGATTCATCCTCGGTTTTTGTGCACGAATCAAGGGGGCCTATTGTACAACATACGGTCAGAAGCCACCTTCATTGGGCCCTAGTTAGGAAGGCCCATGAACAATATCACTCTTGGGCTTATCCCTTCATGTTCGGCCCATGAGTGGCCGAAAAACCTTAGCCCATTGATCGATATCTCGGTATCTAAATACACCTCGGTTATCCCATGGTCAGCTAGTGCATCGACGATGTTTGGTTAAATTTCGGCGGACTATAAGTGCCCTGGGAGATTGTGTCGTCGACCAAGTTTTGGTGGCTAGCACTGGTTCCAACGTGATAACTTTCATTCCCAACGAAATTTATTATTGGTTAGGAATAATTAACTTGGGCCCTCCCCACATGAGTGGAATCAAACAGTAATCATAGTTTCACTGTTAGCCATAAGCTATAAATAGCAGAAGGAACAATGAGATAGGGGTTTGGAAAATTGTATGTAAGATTGAGAGCGTAACTGAGCACACCCCAGAGAGTGTTCCTGTGTGCATTCTGTTCCTGAGCCCGCCCAGGGACTACCCTTAATAGGATACCCAATACCCACTGTACAAATAAATTGTGAGCCCAAACCTTAGGTCCAATAGAGTTAGGGGCATTGGGTATGCACAAATGCAAATGACACTCTCTAAATTTGGCTAAAATTCATTTTAGTTCTCTAACTTTTTTTCATTCATTTGAGTCCTCTAAGTTTTAAATTTATTCAATTTAGGTCTTTTGTCCAATTTTGTTGAAATTTGTCTTTGAAAAAAATCTATAAAATTAAAGAATTTTTTTATTTATAGATTTTTAAGCAAGAATTCTTTTTTCCAAGTTTTTTCATCGGTTAATTAAATACTTAACGACAATTTTTTAAATAGAATTGAACAAAAGGCCCGAATTGAATAAATTTGAAACTTAGAGGACTTAATTGAACAAAAATAAAGTTAGATGGCTAAAATGAGAGTCCAAATCTTCTATTTCACTTTTCCTGCTCCACTCTATACTCCACCAATAAAAACTTGTCACATGTTCACCTAATTAATTAAATACTACTATTAATTAATAACGGTAGCATTTAATAAGTCAATAATAATAATATTTAATTAATTAGGTGAACACGTGGCAACTTTTTATTGGTGGAGTATAGAGTAAAGCAGGAAAAGTGAGATAGAAGATTTGAACTCCTAAAATGAGGCCAAACTTAGAAGGTGCAATTTAAATTTTAACCTAATATTTTTCTCACATAAGTGTAATGTTAAAAATACGTTTAATCTCACATGGTTTCATGTGCAGTGGTGGAGTCACATGTGAGGGGACCAAAGATCAAATATTTGAGGCCTTTTTATGTCAAATCAAATTTAAATATTTTCACATATATGAAACTATTAGAAATCATGAGAATTAAAACCATACCATGTGTATAATGGATATAACAAAATATCTTTAAAATTAAAAGAATAATGACTCTAGAGTTGCACATAAATTCATAATTGTCGAGGTATAAATTTGTCAGCGGTAGGTAAAAAAGTGATGTCATTGGTGGGTACAAACTTGCCAACTTAATTATTGTGAAATTTTTTGTGTCTATGACATTCCTCTTAAAATAATATCCCTCTTGTCATGTGACATAATTGGTTTTGTCATAATTCATGTCAGGCGAATTTTATCATTATCACATTATGAGAGAGAATGTAAATCAAAGATAATAGCATTAAGTGAGAATATTAATACTTGATTCAAAGATGTTATGCTATAACAAAGAGTGATTAAATGTAAGTTTGTTAGAAGTTTGACACGGCAACTTAAAATTTGGATTTATGACAATTAATGAAGCAAAAAGTTGTGAAGTTAATTATCTACCCTAATTGATGGGGAGACTGATGATGTGTCACCTTGGTTTTCGATGAAATTAAGGATAATAACATGACAATTCAAACTGGTTACTTGAGAAGTTAGCTATGACATAATAATATTATTTATTGAGAAGGGTCTGTTGGGTAATGTTGTTCTAGTAACGTAGTTTAAATATTTTAAAAATAAATGTGAATGAAAAAGTGTTGTGAAAATATATGTTGTATTTAAACGGCAAAAACTGTTATTTAAATACTCCTACTAAACACCCCTACAATTAATTGAGTCAACTCTCTTAATATGGAATTGCATTCATGTTAACCTACTCCCACTAGGATCCCAGACCAATCCCAATATTCACAAGATAACCTTCAAATTAGGGAGGCAAATTTAACAAGATAATTTAACTAGTATCTCAAAAAGATTGGTTATTGAATAAACATAAATACAGATGGAAGATCGTTAAAGTAGGCATGAGCAAATAAACCTGGCATTTCTTTATTACATAATTCATAACAAATATATATTTTTAAAACCTAATAATAAAGTGAAAAGGGGAAATAATAATATGATGTTACATTTAATATATAATAGAACTATAATGACCATGAAATTATCTTTTATAATTATTTATTTGTTTCATTTTCTCTTAAGGGTCACTTTCACGTTATTCTACATTCACATTATTATCTCTATCTTCAAACTTTCCATAATTTCTAAATATATGAAGTATGAACTACTCAAAGGCAAAAAGGAAAAAGCAAAGAAATAATAAGAGCAACAATATTACGAAATATAAGAAAAATGAAAATTTGGTTATTTAAAAGGAAGTAATATTTTTTAGAATAAAGTTTAATTACAAAATTGGTTGTAACATAATGAGCTTTACAAAATAAAATAAATATTACTATATATTTTGAAAATCTAGCCGTTAAATTGTATATTTTTTACGCTCTTAATGAACATATTAAATTTTTTATCAATCGGATACTATTTACTATATGATTTATAAGCTTATATTATACATATAATATAAGCTTTATACTATATAATTGTAGTATTAAATTATAACTAATTTTGTAGTTAAACCTTACTCTATTTTTTATATTATTCATTTCGCTTGAAAATTGTATTATTTTAGCGGATGCCTTTTGAATCTTTAAATAGAATAAAAATTAGGAAAATTTTGTACGAGTACAGAATATGCGAAAAGATGCTAATTTTTATTATTATTATTTTTTTGCTTTATTAGAGAGAGAGAGAAAAAAAAAAGGTGATAATGCAAATGGCCTTATCCCATATGATAACCGATAAGCTTTGTCCACTTTTGCACTATTGTAGTGGGTGAAGGAGAGAGAGGAAGAGCGCGTGGGATTAAAATTTATTCTTTGTTGAAAGGTAACCGGTTACTGTCTGAAGAGGTTTAAATGCTCCGTATGCACCCGTACAGATAAGACGGCGAATAATTAATTACACTTAAAAACGTTAATATTGTACCACTGACCTTAGCTTACGCTAAGCTTACCTTACAGTTGCCATGCGTCAATATTTTATTGGTTCTTATTCCAAATGTAAACTAAACACTTTCGCTTAATTCCCAACATTATCATAGTGTCTATGTGAAATCAGTTAGTATTCGTTGGACACGTGTTTGATTTAATAGAACTGACCGCACGTGAGGATTATTATTTTTCCCAAAGCATACGGAAGTGCTTCAAAAGTGGGGTCCACACCGAGTACATCTTCTTAGCGGTCCATGGCTATCCATCCACACACAAAAACACATGGGTGACTAATTGTGGAATCACACGTGTGAGTAACTCACACGTTTTGTACCATATTTGGACTCTAGCCGCGTATTGATAGGCTTTAAAAATACAGTCTTTTCATTGTTTTCCAAAAAGACAAAAATTATTTGGGGAAAAAAAAATCCATCATGAAAATTTTTATAGAAAAAGAAAAAAATAATTAATATTTTGGTAGTTTTTTTTTTCAAATAAATAGTGTCAAAATTTTTTTAAAATAAATTGTTAATTAGTATTTTAAGAGTACCTGTTAGTATGACCCTTTGAAAAAATGTACACAAATTTTTAATGAATATTTATAATTTTGTACATTTAATCTATACAATTTTTTAAAAAATATATACAATTTCATATATTTAATATGCATTGTTTTTTTTTTAGAATGTGCACAATTCTTCACATATTATAGTGGCGTTTGGATTCAGCTGCGATTGCGTTTCCTTTTTTTTTTTTTTTTTTTTTAAAAAAAAAATTTAGCTAAGCGCGTTTGGTACTATTCATTGTCTAGGAATAGTGATTTTAGGCTTATGAACAGTGCCAAGCGCGTAAACAGTAACTTTATTATTATTATTTTTTATTATTTTCAGTTTTCAGTAAAATAAGCGGTATTTAAACGGATCTTATATACCATATAAGTTTAGGTGAATTTATTTTCATTCCGAGAGAGATGTGTAGCTTTATAAGAGCACTCTTGTCAGGCTTGCTAAAATAACCTTTTGTTTTTTTTTTGTTAATGCTTGCTAAAATAACTTTTAGTCAAAATTATAACTAAATATCACTAAAATCATCATTGCTCAACATGTTGTTGAGCAAAACTAACAAATGAACAGTAACTCAATATCTTGGAGTCTAACCGCGTATTGATAAGCTGATAGGCTTAAAAAATAAAATAAAAAGTCTTTTATTGTTTTCCAAAATGACAAAACTCTTTGGCGGAAAAAAATCCAAACCAAAATAATTAAGGCTTAACTTAGATGAATTTAATCAATTTATATTCATTCCAAGAGAGAATGTGAATGTTGAATTTTGTACGCACGGTATTACCTAAGTAATATTACACCACTTGATATTTTATAAATGAATGTGAATTTTGATAAATCTATCGTTAAATTATATTATCTTCGTATATTCTCCATGCTTGAAAAATTTCAAGGTGATTAAAAATTAATTATCATGTCATTAATCAATTGTTTAAATTCAAGTTTTATAGTTTAAAATAATGCATAAAATATGAGTTTATGAATCAAATGATAAATAATAATATATTAACACGTAAATTGATATGAATATTAAGAACATATAATTCAACGGAAAGATTTTGAAAACATAAATTCTAGAATAATTTATTAGGTGGTGTAACATTATGAATTACACTATATATATTACAATTTTATTTTTTGAGAAACTAAAAGTACAAACTAAGTACTTGCTAGGAATACCGAATACAGTAATTATTTGGCATAGGTATTAATTAGTAGTCTACCACAAATTCAAAGTCTTAATTCGGAATGCTTGAATTTTTTTTTTTTTTGCTTTCACTGAATCTGACTGCTTGAAGTTTTATTTTTTTGACCTTTGGGCGTTTGAGAATATCAAGGCATCCGCGTTGAAAGCTTTGAACAAGAGTACGTATGGTTCAAGATCTTCAATAGGTCGACTTCAGAGGAGTTAAAAACAACAATGTACAGTAAGTAGACCAGTCAAACAGTTTTTAAATTTTCATAGACTAATTGACACTGTCAATATGATATAATAAGTTTAGTTAATTATTAATTCTATAAAAACAGCATGTTTATTTACATGGGGTATTTTTATATTCTCATGTTCATTAAAAAGTCAATCAGCCTAACAATTCAACAAAAAGTTTTTTTTCTGTTTCATAGTGTTATTATCACAAAAAATATTAGAGCTTTAATTGATATGATTCTTTTCTTTGATCTGGTAAACGTCAGATAGAGTTGTTAAATTTTTTTTTTCATCATAATTGATGGACTTGGTATGGTGATATATTAGTCTTTGATAGAGATATATTTTGGTACAGTCAACAGGAACTCATATTTCAAAGTTTTTATTTATTTTTATTTTTTTAGGTAAAATTTCAAAGTTTCAACTTAGACCTTCCGGACCCAACAACTGGGCTATATCAACATGTTGGGTGGACCATTAATAATTATATATGTACATAATTAAAGGTCACGTTGTGCGTGTGGGCGCGTGCAAAGGAGTACGCCTTGGCCAAGTAAAATGTGGTGGAGAAAATTTGAGTTGTTACCTAGATTAGGTCTAGGAATTATATTGGGCATTTTGGGTTAATCACTTACATGCATAATTTGCATACCAAATTTATGAGTTTGGAGTTTGGGTACAATTTGAAAATGTGTTAGGCACCCAAGACCACCCAGCTTGTGGGTCGGCCTCAATTATGTGGTGTTAAACCATATTTAATTAAAGAGTTTATTAAGAGGGATCTAATCCTTAACCTAAACATACATCATGCACTTAAAGAAATAACACACACAACATATTAAATATCATGTCATATCATAATATAGAAGGAAACAAATAAAACACAATCAAACATATTATATTAAAAAAGAAAAAGATAACGATTAAATCATACACATAAGAAAAGATTACGAAATAAACCAAATATACCAAAAAGACTCAAACAAACATGGTAGATAATTAACCTAAAATGGAGTCAAATAGAATCAATTTACATGCGAAAAATGATTAAAACAAATAAAAACAAGATTTTGTCTAATCTGGGTTTGGGGTGCGTACACATACTCAACTATGCGTACGCATGGTTAAATCATACACATGCATACTCAAAGATGTGTACCCAATTTTTAGCACAGATTCGAAAAATTACATTTTTACAGATTTAATCATTCAAAAATATAAACATGAAAATCAAATAAGCATGTTAGAACCCTAAACACTAAACTAGCATAAAGGAAACAAAACAAAGCATCAACATAAATAAATAGCCACAAGCAAACCAAATAAATATCCTAGACACACATAAAATACATAAACATATTAAACTTTACATAGAACTAAAATAATATAACAACAACAACTAAAACATATTATAAACAACCTAAAATCATATCAAAACATGGATAAAAAGATCATAACATCCATCAAATATGGTAAGAACACTAAGGATAACATCAAATAAAGAATCATGTGAATCCTAAAGCACGCAACCTTGATTCATGCGTACGCATGCCCTAATTCTTGATAGTCTTAATGGCCCGAATATAAACGATCATAACTTACTCAATATAAATCAAAATTAGGCAAGATTTGTGGTCAAATTAAAGCCTAGGATGTCTAATTTATAATGAAACAAAACTCACTCTAAATTTTTTTGTGGATCAAAAGTTATGGTCAAAATAGTGAGCAAATGTCATTTTTTAGAATTGTTTTCAACCCGATTTGAGCATTTTTAAGTTGTGATTTCTTCCAAACTGTTGTGAACTCTTTAACTACCATTGGTTAACATATGACAAGCTCATCATTGGGGCCGGGAACCAAAATTTATTAATGGATACAAAATGAGATGTCTACAATGCAATTTTTACATTAAGGTAAAAAAAAAAAAGGTTCATTTGAAAGAATATTTTAATGAAAAAATTGTTTAATTACATTATTCCATTATATTTTTCATATTTACAAAATATTGAAATTTCATAAATCAATTAAGTAAAATTATACAAAAAGAGAATTTTATATATATAGACAAAGTTTGACTCCATTTTTACTCAATATTTTTTTATTGGATGTGAATTTTGATAAATCTACCAACACATTGGTTGGTTCAGTGGTAACTGGTAAGGGCTTGGGCCAATATGCGTCAGGGCACGGGTTTGAGTTCCCCTACTAATAGTATGTTGTAGCATTTTATACCCCGCCTACAGGCTGTTCACCTAACTTATCAGCGACTATGCAGTGTGAGGTCTTAGCTCGAGAGTGGTTAGGATGTTACCATAGTCACACCCAAACAGGGAAGCCACATTGGTCGCCTTCATCTAACTTTTTTTTTATTACAAAAAAAATTGACAAATTTATCATTAAATTACACTTTCTTCTTATATCATTTATGGTTGCAAAATTTCTAGAAAATCAAATATCAATAACTAATTGTCTACAAATGTTTAAATTTCAAGTAATATAAATTACACATAAAAAATAAGTTTATGAATCAAACAGTAAATAATATCTAATTTGAGTGAAATTTGACAAGAGTATTAAGAATATAAAGAACATGTAAATCCAATGGTTTGATTTTCAAAATATGCGATCATGTTAATTTTTTTAGTGAGTGCATGTTTGGAGCTAAACTTTGTCCATATATATTATACATAAAACATGAGTTTATAATTTGATGGTAAATAATATCTGATTCACATGAAATTTGATGTGCATATTAAGAATAATAAAAATATGTAATCTAGTGGTGAAAATTTTAAAATATTAATTCAATAAAAGTTATAGACTTGTGTAATAATGAAAAGAGTTACACTACATATAATTTGATTCTAGCCCTATATTTATAAATATTTTGGGCTTCAAAACATTACCAGGCCTTTGGAGCAATGTCTGATATGTATAACTTGAAAGAGTCTCACAAATGAATTAGGCTTGCGATCACTTATTGTTTGAGTCTATATAATTAGGGTCTTGATGTAGGTACCAGCCTACTAGGTAGTCTTGAGCTCAAAACTTTCGGTGATTCGGTCTAAGGACCATTACTTCTAGGGACGAAGCCATTCTTAGACAACGAGGGCAATGACCCTTCCAGTTAGTTTTTATTTTTTATTTTTAAATTATTAGTGTGTATGTGTGTGTATATATATATATATATATGTATTAATTTTAGCAATTTCGTTCTATAAAATTATACTTTGCCCCTTAACAATATTATTTTTTTTTATAAACACACATATATTATTAGAACATCAATATCCACATACATCTTGGATAAGAGCTTGCTGAATACAAGTAGTCTCTTCAATCCAAATTACATCATTAACAAGGCGTAGAGCTTGTCTTGCTAGAATGTGGGCTGGCTGAGTGCCATTTCTTCTCACATGAGAATAATGAACAACACCAAGAGTTGATCCTAAAGCATGAATTCCTTCCACAATAGCAGTAACCAAGGTAGGAAGTTCTGTAACTCGCTTAAGAGCATTGGAAATAATCAAAGAATTCCTTTCCAACACCCCGTCCATCAGCCCCAAATGTCTTGCCAATAACACACCGGCTTCGTAGGCTTTTGCTTCAACTTCAAGAACCCCCAATAGAGCTCTGATTTTTCTGCATAATGCACCCAATATTCGGCCTCTGTGATCTCTAATTACTACCCCAATTCTAGCCAACTTCTTTATGGGAGAAAGGGCCCCATCTACATTAATTTTACATAAACCCAATGGAGGAGGAATCCAGGCCGAAGGCATAGCAACAACATCTCTATCAATTGTTTGCTGCATTAATTCTGAACCAGCAACTACTACTCTTTCCACAAGCTGTTGCAACATATCAGAAACAACACCTCTGTCGATGGCCTGCTGCAATAAATCTGAACCTGCAACTACTTCTCTGTCCACGGGCTACTGCACCATATCAGAACCAACCATTTGAGCACTTCAATTGCAGACCAATATTCCTGCAGGTAACCTGCTGCCCACCGAGCTATCTGCATTCCATTTTTGGCTTCACCTCCTTGATAAAATTCATTCAGATTACACCATAATGCCCAAGCTATCATAACCACTTGTGAACACTTCTCATCCCCAGCACCTTTACTCACCATTTCAAGCCATAAAAGGTCCTGCAAAGAATTAATATTAGTATCCAGAGACAGTAGATGTATCTTTGAAGCAGCCCAAGCCTCCTCTGCTCTCGAACAGCCCCAAAAAATGTGGCCATTCATTTCTGCCTCACCTTGATAGCACACACACACACATCTTCAGCTATAACATTACGTCTCTTAAATTTGGCCTTTGTTGGGATAGGTAATGACAAAACTTTATTCCAAAATTTCCTTAACAAACTACCATTAGAAGTAGTTACGTGGTTCCTTGATTTGAACAAAGTAACCGCTAGTTTATACGCACTCCCAACAGTAAATTTTCCATTATTAGTTTCAGCCCAAACTAGTTTGTCTGGAGGTAATGCAGCGCTCAAAGAAATACTTTTAATTAAATCAGCTTCATGATCAATAAAAAGACTATCAATTACCTCATTCTTCCACCTGGCTCTGCTTGAATCAATTAAATCAGCAACCATTGTATCACCACTCAGAAACATCCTTGGAGAAATTACACTATAAGTTGAACCCCGTGGCAGCCACCTATCTTGCCAAACCTTAATATTTTCTCCATTTCCAACCCTCTGTCACATACCTTCAATAATTAAGCTTTGGGCAGAGATTAGACTCCTCCATGTATAAGAAGGATTATGTCCAATGGAAGCATGAATAAAATCAGTTGTTGGGAAATATTTAGCCTTAAGGACCTTGTACACAAGAGAATCACCACCCATTTGAAGATGCCAACCCTATTTTGCAAGCAAAGCCTTGTTGAACAATTTAAAATTTTTGAAACCCATTCCTCCAACACACTTAGGCTCACACATTTTCTCCCAACTAAGCCATGCAATTTTCCTTTCCTCCTTTCATTGGCCCCACCAAAAATTTCGAATAATTTCCATTAGTTCATCACAAAGCAAGTCAGGAAGTTTGAAACAACTCATAATATAGGTCGGAATTGCTTAAGCCACCACTTTGATTAGAACTTCTTTCCCCGCCTTTGAAAGTAATTTCTCTTTCCAACCCGCCAAAACTTTCCCCAATTTCTCCTTGATAGCATTGAAGGTAGTTCCTTTATTTTCCCCACCAATGAAGGCAAGCCAAGATACTTCTCATGTTGCTTAATTATTTGGGCACCAAACCGATTCTTTATCTCCTCTTGAACATCTCTTGAAGTGTTACTACTAAAGAACAACGATGTTTTTGTATGGTTTAGTTGATGACCGGAAACTCTCTCATACACAACAAGCAACCTTTTGTAGTTCATCACACTCCTTTAACGTCGCCTTGCAAAAAATCAGACTATCATCTGCAAAAAATAAATGAGACAATTTTGGACCACCTCTACAAATTTTCACACCCTCCATTTGACCCCTATCCACAGCTGATTGAATCAAAGCTGATAAAACTTTTGCACACAAAAGGAAGAGATAAGGTGATAAAGGGTCTCATTGACGGATCCCCCTAGATGGAATAATGTGCCCCCTCGGTATCCCATTAATTTTTATTGAATAAGTTACCGAAGAAACACATCTCATAATCAAAGCTCTCATTCTACCAGCAAAGCCCAATTTCTCCATAACCTTTTCTAACCATACCCACTCAACCTTATCATAAGCTTTACTCATATCTAATTTAAGAGCCATTTCCCCTACCTTACCCCCCTTCTTTTGCTAATATGTGCATTGTTTCAAAAGCCACCAAAACATTATTAGTAATCAACCTCCTATGGACAAAAGCACTTTGTGTATCACTAATAATCGAAGTTAAGATTCGTTTCAACCTATTAGCAATAGCTTTGGAAGCAATCTTATACACAACATTACATAAACTAATAGGCCTATAATCAATTATCTTCTTAGGCTCTTTAATTTTTGGGATAAGAGTAATGTGAGTGTCATTAAAGTTTGGTGGAGAAATTTCAAGGTTTAGAAAATCAAGTACCGTCTTGGTGACCATCATACTACTAGTACTCCAAAAATGTTGGAAGAAAAGAGGAGGCATCCCATCAGGTCCCGGTGTCTTTAGTGGGTACATTTGTTTCAAGGCTCCTTTCACCTCTCTCTCCACAAAAGGTTGAACCAGCCAATCATTCATTGCCTGGGTCAATATAGGTTGCATGGCCAAGAGTAAATCAGAAAATTCCACCGGATTACCAATAGAGAAGAGATCCCCAAAGTATCCAATTGCTATCTCTCCCATTTTATCCTCATTAACGTGCCAAACCCCATCTTCATCTAACAACCCATTCATGAAATTCTTTCTTTGTCTAGCCAAGGACTTAGCATGAAAGAAGCTTGTATTTCTATCTCCATTTTGAAACTAATTAATTCTTGATCTTTGTCTCCACATGTCATCCTCTCTATCCAACCAATAGTTCAACTCAATTCGAGTATGTCTCAATGCTTCCATTATTTCCTTGGACACGGGTTGCACTTCTAGCCATTCCAATTTTGTTTGAAGCTCCATAATATTCCTTCCCACATGACCAAATTCAGTAGCATTCCAAGCACATAAATTTGCCTTACACCGTTCTAAACAATCTTGAAGAACCCCCTCCGATCCTACCATCTGACCATGCTTCCATGTTTCCTTGACAACCTGTTCACATCTCAAGTCCTTCAACCACATTGATTCAAATTTGAAAATTTTTCTATGTCTTCTTTTCTTCCCTCTTTGAGACAAATGAAGGGATAATGGAGAGTGATCCAAAACCGAAGAGGACAAATGATGAAGCTTGGCCGTAGGAAAAAGAGACATCCATTCTAATGTAGCCAAAGCCCTATCCAATCTTTCTCTTATTTGAACTCCACTAGTTGTTTGATAGAGCCAAGTGAACTTAGACCCAATAAAACCCAAATCACACAATCTACAATTATTAATAGTAGATACAAAATCCTTCATTTGCTTTCTTGGACGAATACTACCACCCTCCTTTTCGGAAAGACCAATAATTTCATTAAAATCACCAATAACCAGCCAAGGTAAAGAAGACGAACATTTCAAATGCTTCAATTTTGCCCAAGATTCATGCCTCTTAGCTGTATTTGAATGATCATAAAAACCTGTAAAATGCCACCAACCAATTTCCCCTCCATCCACTCAAGCATCAATATGATTTTGAGAAAAAGGCCTGAACATCCACCCTTAATTCTTCTTTCCACAACAAAATAAGACCACCACAATTCCCAATACTAGGATTACAAAACAGTTTTTCATTTTACATTTTTCCTTAATCAGTTTTATCCAATCTTTTTTCAAACTTTGTCTCCATAATGAAAACAATGATGGACTCTTCTTTATTAACCACCTTTGCCAAGGTATTGACTTTTCGGAGATTCCCAAGCCCCGACAGTTCCAAATTAAAAGACGCGTTGTGACTGTCGGGGTTGCTGAGCAACCTCCGCCATTAAAGTAGTTGAACATAATACTTTTCTTCTTTTTCTCTGTTGCATTAGAGTGATATTCCTTGCTCTCTGTTTCAGCAAGTTTTCTCTTCTCCCCAAGGTCAAAACTCACAACTTTCATCTCTTGAAGCAGCGTGAAGTAGGACACCCTGTGAAGATTTTTTAGGCCTCCCACGTGTTGTTTTCTTTTCATTAGAATTAGAAGTCAAGCCCATATTGAACTTTTCAACCCGAACAGCCTCCAAAGAATCCACCCCATGCCTAACTTCATTCTTATTGATATTCAGACTTGCTTGTGACATGCGTGCTGTTTTCTTTTCACTAGAATTCGAAGTCTAGCCCACACTGAACTCTTCAGCCCGAATAGCCTCCAAAGAATCGACCTCATGCCTTACTTCATTCTTATTTAAATTCAGACTTGTTGTGACACGTTTACACCTGATGTGGCATGAGAAAACCTAGGAATACCGACTGAAGTAATCCCAAGATTATCGGGATGTGAATCAAAAAAAGCAGGAGAGTTGTTAATCTCCTTATCTAAAGCATGTAACTGCTCCTCAAAATTTGGAAAATCCCCAGCAACTGCCTTACGATCCTGCAACAGCACTGATGAGTGTCTCACCGAACAAGAAGCATCCTTCGAAGCAACCAAATTCCCTACCTTAGCATGAGTTCCTTTATTATTATTTGCACCATCAATCAGAAACCGAGATGAAGAAGTCATATTATTACATCCCTGGTAGAGTCCTGGTACATCACAATCAACCCGAGTCTCAGGAAGTATCATCAAATCCTCATCACCTTTATTCAATACATCGTATCCTTTGACTTCGACAACAGATTTCTTTGCTTGATTAAAAAGAGGAGCCCTTATCCACGGCCCAAATTGTTGATCATCTAATTTCATAGTACCTTTGCTACGCAGCCAAAGTGAACAATCTTCGTCATCGTGACAGATCCACACCAATAACAAATATTGGGCAACCTTTCATACATGAAGGCAGCCTAACCTTCGCATTCTGTATCCCAAGAAATTTTCCTTCCCCTACACAAAAGCTTAGAGACATCAACAATCACCCTTACCCTCAAGAAATTAGCACCTAGCATTTCACATAAATCTTTCGGTTTTATAACAGGACCAATGGTCTCGCCAATACTGAACGCAGTCTCAACAGTTAGGAGAGAAAAAGGTAAATTATGAATTTGCACCCAAAAGGCTGTTATTTTGAAACCCAATGTGTGAAGAGGAGAATAACCATCACATCTTTCAAAGATAACAAGATGTTTGTCAAAAGCCCAAGGTTCGCCTTGAAAAACTCTTTCAGCGTCAACTTCCAATTCAAAGGCAAGCAAGAGAATATTTTCCCCATCGACAGAGACATTAACACCACCTTTTGTGTGCCATAAAGGTCTAAAAGTCTTCGCAACCGCCTCAACTTTGAGAGTTCTATGAGTAAAGAATTTTCCTGCGAGTACAAACTCCCTCTTCTTTCTATCCGATCTTAAAGCAACAAGAATATCCTCAGATGTAGATAATGTTAATTTCTTCCACCGATTAGATAACTCCTCCATTGGACAGTTCAAAAGATAAACACTGATGCACAAAAATAAACCACGTACAATCTGAAACAAACAACTTGTCTAAGTAATCAAAGCTACTAGAGGACCTACCTTCCTTCTCACAGAGAAGAGAAACCGTATACTACAAGGAAGAGTAGGATAATTACCACTAAGGAGAAGCCAAACTGCTTTTGCTTGAGAACTACGCATAATAAATGTTTCATTTTCTAGATCCCTTAACAGTATCATTAATTCTTATAAGAGTAATGTTATAGTTTTAAACATTTTTATAATATTTTTAAAATTTTTGAGGTAGCAAATTCTTATTGAATTAATGATATAGTTTTAAACATTAATTCTTATTGATTCGCATTTGGTTCCACCATTGACATCACTTTTTTAATAATAACTACTAATCATATCAACCTATAAAAATGTTTGTAGTTGTAGCATGTTTCTCTTTTTAAAAGCTATAAAAAATTTATTGACCTAAAATCTAAAACAAAATATACAAGCTCTTAAATTTGAGTCCAAATCTTCTGTCCCATTTTTCCTGCTCCACTCTATGCTCCACCAATAAAAACTTGCCACATATTCACCGCATTAATTAAATAATACTATTAATTAATAACGGTAGCATTAATAAGTCAATAATGATAGTATTTAATTAATGCAGTGAACACGTGGCAAGTTTTTATTGGTGGAGCATAGAGTGGAGCAGGAAAAGTGAGACAGAAGATTTGGACTCCTTAAATTTGAGTCCAAATCTTCTATCTCACTTTTCCTGCTCCACTCTATACTCCACCAATAAAATTTGCCACGTGTTTACCTAATTAATTAAATACTATCATTATTGACTTATTAATGCTACCGTTATTAATTAATAGTAGTATTTAATTAATTAGGTAAACACGTAGCAAGTTTTTATTGGTGGAGTATAGAGTGGAGCAGGAAAAGTGAGACAGAAGATTTGGACTCCTTAAATTTGAGTCTAAATCTTCTGTCTCACTTTTCCTGCTCCACTCTGTACTCCACCAATAAAGACTTGCCACGTGTTCACTGCATTAATTAAATACTATCATTAATTGACTTATTAATGCTACCGTTATTAATTAATAGTATTATTTAATTAATGCGGTGAATACGTGGCGAGTTTTTATTGGTGGAGTATAGAGTGGAGCAGGAAAAATGAGACAGAAGATTTGGACTCATTTTAGCCCAGCAACAAAATTACCAATAACAAAAATATTATTAAAAAAAAATCAATCAACTAATTTTTTTCAAAACAAATAACCTGACCCTTTAAAAGATTTAAACAAAATAATTTTATCTTTATCCAACCGTGTGCTTTAAAGAAACTAAAAAAATAAAAATAAAAATAAAAACCATCAGTGGCTAAACAACAAAATCTAAAAGTTGAAACTGCTGCACACAACTAATAATAAAACAACCTCTAATTCCAAGTCCTGACTCTTTGACCTACGTCCATGATTACCTCTCACCGTTCGAACGACTAAATTTCAACGTGCTCCCTAATTAAGCTGGATGCTTCACCTACCTGAGTCCTTCTACTCCATTGAGAAGTATGAAGACGTGTTATCTGGGCAAGCCTAACCAATATCCTAAACCTATTTGATTGAGTGTATGACTTCGTTAGTCTTGATTTCCCAAGCCTCTCGAACATTAATTCCTCATCATCTATCCAAGCACAAGATAAAAGTCTAGCTCATATGAGCAAAATAGTATGTTAAGCCTAGTTTGAAGTTTGACAAGTCACAACCAGTCCTGAAATCACACTACTACCACCACCCCCACCGTGAGCCACAACCAAGTCTTAGGAAATAGGAACTCACCAAAAATCAACTACAACAAAACCAATAGATAAAACTTTATACATATAAACCCACTAAACAACACAACAAAACATGGTCAAACAACAACACAACCTTAATAAGCTATAAACAAATCACCACCACCACCACTAGCACCACAAGCCATGGCCAAACTCCTCAAACCACTGTCACCACCACTATCATCACAATAGCTTAAGCTCTGACCATCAAACACCAACGTCCCATCTAGTGAAATCTAGAAAACCTAAAAAACAAGTCAGGTTAATTAGGTTGGGCTCATATAGGGTTTGTGTCAGTGGCGGAGCCAGGAATTTAGGTAAGAGGGGGCAAGATTAAAAGACAAGATTGGAAGGAAAAAATTAATCTAAAAAAATTAATCAATATTAATAACAAAATAAGTAAACAACTATATGATAATGTAATTGTCATACAGAATCTAACATAAAATGTAAACTTTAATTTATTTTTTCACACCTAGCTTATTTTACTCAATTGCCCTCGACGATTTTTCATATTTTGAAACCGCTGCATAATTTCTTCACACTCAATAGTCTTGAATATATCTTTCTCAATATATGTGACTAAGCAATCATTCATCCACTGATCTCCTATTCGATTGCGTAATCCATTTTTAATTATGTTCATTGCTGAAAAAGCTCTTTCAACTAAGGTTGTCAAAATCGGGATCCTACGTAGGATCGTAGGAGGTAGGTAAGATCGTGGATTGTAGGATCGGATCGTAAATCGTAAGATCCTATATTATTTGAGAAAAAAACAAAAAAAATAAACATTTGTATGTTAAATAATCACATAAATTATACATTCATTAATATAATTACCATACATCATTATATTCATTTATAAGCATCATTTAAAGAGGTCAAAAATCTCAAAACATGACACTCTATTGGAATATTTTTTATTCGGATCCAACTGGCACACTCTCTACATTAGAGTTGAAAAATTTGGTCTATTGGGATTTTATTTTTCATTTAAGTCCAACTGAGCAATCTATTAAGTTTAAAAACATTACAAGAAATAAAAGTCGTTTGGGATCGTCAGAATCGTGTGATCCTATCGATCCTGAACGATCGCAAAGATCCTTGAAAGATCCGAATCGTTTTGAGTAGGTGAGATCGTAAAATCGTAGGATCGTAGGATCCAGATCGAGATTTTGACAACCATGTTCAACAGTAGCTGTTGCAACTGGTAAGATCAATGCCAAAGTCACTAATGAGTAAACCAATGGATATGAAACATTCTTTTTCATTTCTACCATCTTTTCATCAAGCTGTCCAATTCCTTTAAGTGCTGAAAACTCTTTAGAGGACCGCATGTCATGGATGTATGTCTCAAGTTGGTTATCCAAGAAAGAAACTTGAACTGTTGAAAAATCACTTGGATAAAACTGAGCAAGCCGAATTAATTTCTCTTTGTTGAATGCTGAAAATAAGTTATCTAGGTTCAAAAGAAATTTTTTCGTTGTGATGGGAGGCGTGCCTTGTTTGCATTATATATATATATATTTTTTTCAGAGTTCTACTGACTTCTAATCCGGGTAGGTGTAGCAAAGTTGTTATAGAGATCATTAGAATTGTACTACTTCTAGGGGTAGAAGTCTAATACTACTAGGAAAACAGGAAAGGTTTTATCACTTCTATCAAAAAAGAAAAAGGAACTCAATTAAGTCACGTTACTTTTCCTTTCTAGCTTTTTTTTTTTTTTTTTTTTTTTTTTTTTTTTTTTTTTTTTTTTTTTTTTTGTGTAGTGGGGGGCAAATATGGTATTTTCTAGTAAAAAAAAATTGAAATTTCGGGGGGCACCTGCCCCCCCTTGCCCCCCCCCCCTCCCTCCGCCCCTGGTTTGTGTCGAAATGAATTGCAAAACTTATGACCCTTACCTAGTATTTTGCAAGTTAGGTAAACTCGGCATGACTCATATTTTTTTCACATGTAAAAAAAAAAAAAAATCAAAATAAATAAGAAACTTGATAACGATGTATTTTTCTTCCTTCCAATACAAATAAGAGAATAAATAAACAAAGTTACTCAAAAATAAAAAGTTAAATAATATATAAAATTTTAACTTTATACAATTTAAGGTTCATTACACTGAAAACTTCAGGCCTCGACCTCATGAATAAAGAATCAGTCAGTGTTTGTGAGAAGAAAAAGAAAGAAAGAAAGAAAAAATTGGGTTAAAGAAGTGAGAGTGTGAAACAAATGTACATGTTGTCAACAAGCCGAGTACAGATTGACCATTTTCTCATGGGCCCAAAAATTTCTATCTATACCCATATTCTCCATTCAAGTTCGGGCATGTTACCGGGCCTCGGTCTAATTGTGCAGTGTCTGCCTATCACAGGCTCGTGCCCAAAACCAGAGTAACCCAAATATGAAATATCCCAAGAACCAACTAACATAATTCCCCACAAGGCTCAAACCCACCAAACAACGTTATTCTTCGTTCCAAGCATTTCACATAAAACCAAGTCCAAACACGAGCCTAATATCAGTTAAAAAATTTGAGCCTATGGACTTGATTTCAATTCTACGCTTAAATTTGACTTTGTTTTCAAATGGAAGAACTTGGTGTTCCGATCCCCCTCTCTAAGCCATTGGACTCTAGACTCTAGAGCGTGTCGTTGCCATAACATTTTTTTTTTTCATCTTATAGCATCCTGTTGAGGTCATTTTGGATTTGAGAAATCTCATTATCAAATTGTCTTCCCCCATTAGCTTGCTCAAGTTTTTGAAGCTGTTTCGGATTGGTAGCAACACCACTTTCTCTAAAATAACGTGTCCTTGCGAGGGTGTCACACTATACTCTGCCATATATATAACTTAAAAAAAATTTAATTTGGTCACGCAGATACTAGATAGTGAAGAAGTAGATTTTTCGTATATAATCATGTGGTAAGATTTCTGTTCAATAATACACTGCCATATTATTCTACTAAAATTCTTCATTAATGTTTTACCAGCAGGCTAATTGGAAAGAGAAAAAGAAAAATAGTTATACTAAATTGGCATATGCTATTAATATACATATAGAGTGCAATGACCTAATCAAATAAACTAGTCTGAGCTGGTTCTCATCTTCAATCTACCTTCTCATGTATCTCAGGCCTTTGTTAGAGATGGGTTCAGGCCAGATTTTTTTTTTGTTTCTCCCCTGTTTCCGGTTGAGTTTTTTGAGCAATAAAGTAATTATTCAGGAAAAAAAAAAATGACCTAATCAAATGTTCATTTTCTTAGACTCACTGCTGGCCATATGGAAATAGAATAATATTACTAGATAGAACAATTTCCTTTTCTTTTGTTTTAACTATCAGAATACCTACTGAAGTTTGGAGAAGGGATTCAAGATATAAACAAACATGAAAATAGGATTGTGCTAGCTGCCTGATCTTATTACCCAATCAAAGAGTCCGGGTCACTAAATATTGTAACAACTCAAGCATTTTCATCTTGGCAACTTAGTCCTAATCACAATGCAAAGAGAGAGAGAGATCTTGGCCATCTCGGCTATGTAAAAGCCAAAGGCAAGCCCCACATCTTTTCAATATTTTCCTGATCTTGGCCTGTATTATTAAGAAATTATTACAAAATGAAAGATAATATTATCCTTATATAAAGGTGATATGAGATACTGTTTTCTATACAATGAGATCAAAATATTTTGCAAATGCAAAGTTGTATTTTCTATACAACAGGATGGCAATTTTATGTGGCTGCAAACTCTCAGATTCAACCCAAAAAACAAAACCAATGAAAGAAATACGGAATAGTATATTTTTTTTGAAGTATAAACAATATGTAGTACCAAAAAGAAGGAAACTTTTAGATTTTTCAATGCTGTTGCAGCCACTCTTGAATGGCAGAACGAAGAGCATGGTTGGGGACAAGATTACAGTGTTCAAGCTTCACATTTGTCATTGGTGAAGTGTCATGCCCACTGTCCAGCCATCCTCTCAAAGCCTCTGCTTCATAAGTAAAACCATCTGCTGCCACATGCGGATCTTGCATGACTTCCTGCAAGTTTGCAAAATATATGACAACAAAATCCAGTAAATAAAGATCATGCATTAATAGTTTCATTGATAAAACATTCAGATCATTGCTATATTTCTCACAGACTAATGCTATGTTTGAAAGCTTTGAGAGAGAGGAGGGTAGAGGGAAGGAGAGTAGTGGAAGGAAGTAAGGGGGAAGGGAGTAATTAGTATTTTCATTTATAATTTTGTTAATATAATAAGAGCAAATTTGGTAATTCATTTGGTCAAGCATTTTTACACTCCATTCTTCCTCCAAATCTTTCCAATTTGGGAGAATTAAAAATGAGGGATTATAAGTAGTTCAAACCCCTTCAAAGCCCTCCAAATTCCTCCCCCTCCTTCCTTAAAAAACATCCAAATAAGGTAATTTAATTAATCTCCCTCCCTCTACTCTACTCCCCCTCCTTTTTCCAACATCCAAACATAGCATAAAGGTTTAGGAGGATGCAGTCACTAAAGTTAATCCAGTCTAAGATATATTGGAAAATATTAGGAAAGAAGAACCTACATGGAAAATGGGGCAAATAAAATATGGAGGAGGTTGGAAATGCTCTTCAGAACCCAACCGAAAGGAAGATGAACCTCCACATGAAGCCCTCATTGGTTCAAGCACCCTCCAGACGTCTGAGCCAAGGTCTGGCCGGCTCCTTCGGTTAATCTCACAACACCTCAATGCCAAACGAGCCAACTGTTCAGCCTGCACAAATGGCCAATCCCCAGCCAAAGGATCCAAAAGGGCTTTCAAATTTCCAGAATCTAACGCATATTGAACTTCCTTTGTTATCCCCACGGCTGACCTACCAGTCAACAACCGTAATAATATAATTCCAAATGATAAACATCTGACTTTGGAGTAAGCTCTGCCGTGGAAAGGAACTCAGGATCCATATATGCAAAAGTGCCCTTTGGGTCGGTTTTCCAATACAGTGTTGAGTTGTTGCTTAAACTTTCATCTTGAGATAATAATCGACAGATTCCAAAGTCGCTAAGTTTGCTAACGAAGTTAGCATCAAGGAGAATGTTTGCCGGTTTTAAGTCTCCATGGATTATGCTGTTTGGTTTACATGAATGAAGAAAGATGAGGGCAGAGCACAACTCTGCAGCAATGCGTATTCGAATTTGCCATGATAATGGGGGACTATTGTCCTTGCAGCTGAGGCGATCTTCAACGCTTCCATTTGGGAGGTACTCATAAATAAGAGCCCAAGTATCTGGGCAGGCTCCAATGAGTGTAACTAGATTGGGATGCCTCAACTTACTCAAGACATCAACCTGAAATAGAACCAACCAACGTCACACAATGCCGAACTTGCAATCAATTAATTTTCATTCTCAAAGAGCAGATACGGTTTTTTTTTTGGTAAAAAAATAACCTACTACAGAATTCAGTTAAAAAAAAAAAATTGAATAACAAATTTCTTCCTATCCATTTCTTAGTTTCTGATAAGCTCACATTTTTATATATTATAAATGTAAAACATTTTGTGCCATTATCAAAACATCGTTTAATGCTGCATCAAATTGTGAAAATTGGATTGGACTGGACTTTTTGAGTGTGTGTTGAGTCCTACATCAGACGTTTACTAGGTAAATATTGGGTTTATAAGTGATTACGAAGAGTCCAAACTGTCCTTTTGGGTTGTAAGTGCAAATGTGGAAAGTGCTTTCCTCAGGTCATTACAAAAGTAATAACTGATAAATGATTTTAGATTGTATTGACAACTAAAAAATGGTACATGTTCAAGTACACTTAATTAATTTATGAAGATGAGCAATAAAAGATGATGAGAGAAGCCAAACCAAATTAAGAGTAGTATAATTTAGGTCAACAAACCTTCATAACATGCATTCATCTAAATGGGTACAATTTCACTTGAGCCAACACCTATTGATTACACTCCATAAAATTAATATTTGCTTAAGCCATTTATCCAGTTCATAATATAGCAAACAAATTTATTAAATGAAATTACAAGACCATACCACTTGGGTCCTAGACTCCTAGTATTTTTGATGTACTAATAGCCTTGTGAATAACAATTACACTCATGAAGAAGATTTAGATTTTCAACTCTTCTAGACAACAAAACATACAATCATCCTAATAAAAAATGATGTAGACATTTAATTCATCTAAAATAAATACACAGAATTCAAACCATCTTACCTCCTGCTGAAATTCTGATGGGCCTTGCAAGCTATGAGAGTGTAGCATTTTTATAGCAACTTGGGTGTGACGCAGGACACCTTTATAAATGTTCCCATATCCCCCTTCTCCAATCTTCAGGGAAGGATCGAAGTTTCTAGTTGCTTCATCAAGTTCTGAGAAAGAAAACTCAGAGAAGAACTGAGGCATGCGTGTGCTTGAGGATTCTCCTTGTTTCTTCCTCAGCTCCTCAGCTTCTTTAAGTGCAATGCCTCTCTCTGTCTGCAACTCATCTCTCTCTTTCTTATAATTTTGCAAGAGTTCCACAGCAGAGATAATCTTCTGCTCCAACTCCTTTACCATTTGCTCAGATTCTGCAATTTGCCTCTCCATTGATGATTTCAGATCTAGGGCAATTTCAAGTTCTTCCTTGACTTCGTTACACAGGTTATTAATCTTTTCAAGTTCTTTCTTTTCTTTTGCTAGTGCTTGCTCCAATTCTTTCCTTTGCTTCAATGCCTCGAAATAAAAGATTTCTGATGCTTTAGCCTGTAAATTGCATAATTGGCAATTTGCATAGGATAATGAGATTTTTTAAGTTTACACTCTGAGATATCCATATAAGCAACTCAATGCAATTGAAAATGACACCCACTTCCTTTGAATTATCTAAAAACATTGGTCTAGATAGTGTTATATATGCTCTACCTCTTAGTTGGACCATTGTGGAAGCATTTAAACAAGATCAAACTAACTTTATCATTAAGAACCAATGTTAACAGGGAGGAATGCCCATACACTAAGCCCACTTAACTATTCTTCATCTTCTTATCGTAAATATGGTTAAAGGACTTAAGGTATGTGATAGTCAGTACAAGGTTCGTAGTATGTAGACAATTCCACTCCATAGGACGTAAGCATCACCTTTCTTTAATATGTTAATTTGTACCCATGAGGCTATAACATATAACTGAATTTCAGGGTTTCTTGCTTTTGTTTTTGTTTTCCCCCAATCCACATAAACAAAATCAGATCCATAATGGATAGTAATAAATAAGTACCCAGGATATAAGAGAAATACCCGCCGTATGGAATCAATGGCATCCTTTTCAGCTTTCCCACGCTTAACAGTTTCTTGAAATGCTTCTTGCTTTGCATTTCTGGCCTCTGCCATGGCTTTTTCAAGTTTGTCATAAAAAGTATCATCTATACTTCCATCCTGCAAGAATCCGTCAATCATTAAAAGTTAAAAACCATTCCTATTATTTGGTCAATGATACGCTTGCTTGACTAAAGAGATAGGTAAAATGATTCTTACAAAATCCAAACTTACAACTTAAAACATAAACTTGGTCCATCCATAACATTAATGTGAATGTCCTACAAAAATGTTAGCACATACCAGTACACTGGGAGGGGAAGACTGATGAAGATCCTCTTTATACTGACAGAGTTCACTTAGTTCTAAGCCATTCTCACTTCCCTCAGTTCCCACATACGGAACAGTAGCTAGCTCACTAGAAAAGCATGAGTAATCAGAACCCTGATGAGGACTGCTTCCAGATAACCCATCTGATTCACAGGAATCCCCATCTGCATCCAAATTGCTTTTTGGAGCTGAAAGCGCTTCGGTGTTATCTGGGGAAAAACCCAATGTCTGAAAATTGACAGACCTTACTCTTCTGAAAAGATCTTGAGCTGGATTACTGAGTGCTACCCGAGTAGTGGGCACCACTGTAATAGATTGTGGCCTCAAATGGTTTGGTTGTCCAGTTTCATTGTTTGGACTCACTTGAAACAGAGGAGAAGCAACCTCAACATCAGCTCCATGTAAATTACCTTCCCTGTTTTGATATGATACTTGTATTAGTTATCATATTGGGAGTGGCTTAGATGAGTTTAGTTCACTTCCATGGTATGTCGTTAAAAAAAAAAAAAAAAAAAAACTGCTCCCTTGGGAATACATTCTTCATCTAATCACATATTTTCTCAACGTATCAGCACAGATCAGCATTGCAAATGTAAAAACAAATTTTAAGCAAACCTGTTATGGATAAGGTTCCCCCTGCAGACAAATTGAATGTGACAGTATGCAGGTGCTTGTTGGCGTACGTAAATGGCTTTCTTAGATTTGAGGTCCATCATTCTCCTGCAATTTTAGGCAGTAAGGTAAAAATCTAGTTATACAGGTGTACATGCAAGATTCAAATTAGAGGATCCTTGATACAGGTTACTTACAACTAACAATATGCTGAATTCACTAACATCATCAAACAAAATGGTGAATACCAAAGAGTATGGTACTTATTGAGTTTTTTTTTTGGGGTGGGGAGGGGTTGAATTCCACAAGTTGGAAACAGAAGTAATGAAAGTACTTCATTGAAAAGAGTATTAACAAGTAGTTGGCAGAGGCTACCATCAAAGTCATCCCCTTAAAGAAGGATATCTAGAAAGGCATGTCTAATTGCATGGTGTACTGATTGTTCCTGACAATACCTTTTATTAATTATTTATTCATATGCTTAAGTGATTTTGAATAGGCTACTTAAATTCTCTTTTCAGTCACCCTGGTATGTTCTGCAGAAAGCAATTACAGATGGGACCCATAACATCACCGTATGCTGAATGAACAAAAATATCTACTAAATAAAGCACATCCATCAGAATTTCCCAATTGCTTTATCTTGTGAGATCCACAATGGATGTACAGAAAACTAAATTAACAACATGATTAAGCACATCAAAACAGTTCCTAAGTGGTTTGTACCTTGAATAGTGTTTGTCTGCAGCTGCTCCCATGACAAGCTCCCTGATTCCATGCTGGCGGATGAGCTCCACTATTCCTTTTTCGATGCTATCCATTTCAATATGTACTTTCTCAGCCCGTACCTACATTAAAAAGTTCCCAAATTCAACACAAACCAGAAAGTGCAACAACTACTGCAATCCAACATTTCAATATGATCCCCAAGATATTAGGATCATGAATCCTGCTGTTAAAGAGGTTCAGGAACTATTAGATAACACTATTTCAATATTTATATCCTATCATGTATACCCATTCTAATAACTGTCATCCAAAACATTTAGCTTCATAGTCTTCTTACCCAATTCATGAAAGAACTTATAAAGTTATTCAATTTTAGAATACAAACTATTCACAAAGGCAAAAGAATTCACAGAAAGAGACAGAAGACATATTATACCCCCATTCGGCGGCAGATAAGAAGATAGTCATCAAGGGTCTTCTGCATATGTTGCCTTTCAATTTCTCTGTACGCCTTGACTTCCTTTTCTTTCATTGTGCTTGCTGGAAACTTTGTTCCCACTATAAAATCAAGAAAAACAAATACAATATATTAAGTTCTAGAGGAGCTAAAAGCCCTTAAAAAAGATGCTGGAAACTGCAAGACATTATGATCATCAAACTCTAATTCGACTAAGTAAAAGCATATAAAAGATTTAGCCAAATTCAATTAAATCATTAGTTTATGAGTTTAAAATTACAGACAATTCCTAGAAAATTAAGATTGAACAATTTTTCAGAAATTGTAAACCAAATTTTAGAACCTCCTCGGCTATGGCCAATTTTTTTTTTTTTTTTTTGGGTCCAAAATTTCTCTTCCATAAGAAATTCAATTCAAGGCCCAATCTGAATACCAATTTAAAACATTATACTACCTGCGAATTCTAAAACTACATTCAGGAGGAGGCAAACCATACACTTGTGTTGTGTGTGCATGATAATAAACATATTTATGCTGCAGACTTACTCATGGGTATCATCTGTGCAGGCTGATGAACATGAATGATGCAAACTTTCTTCCCTCCTGATTTCTGTAATGTCCATACCAAGGTAGATTTACTATCCTTCACATCTTTTGCTACTGCAACATATATTATATCTTCAATTCTGCTCACCACTGAGTCTCCAATTTCTTGCCTGCTTGCCATATGCACTCTAATGGTATGGGTCCTTTGGGTGATTGCAGACACAGGACTCACCATAGCCATGCTAGTAACTACTGTAGAACTCTTCCACCTTATGAATACTTCTTCTCTTTTCTAGGTTGAGCAACCAAATTCAACTTTTTCTCTTTCTAATTATGGAACTTAATAAGCAGCATCTGAAACTACAACTTGGTAACGCTTTCTCTCTCTAAAAAACAAAAAACCATAAATAAAAATCTAATCTTTAATTCAGTAACTTGATAATAGAAATAGCAAAAATCTCAAACAACCCAATTCAACCTTCTCCCTCTACAGCTCAAACATACCAAATTCAACTCTTTCTGTCTCCAAATTCTTCAACTTCAGAACTAAAAGAACATAAAAAAAAACCCCTACTACCCAAATCAATTTTCTCTCTCTAGAACACTCACAAACCAAATCCAGGCCCTCTTCAGAGCACAACTGTAAACAATTTCACCCAATAAAAACTCCCCCTTTCCCCGAAACCCAGTCTATATGATCTTGGATTTGGGTTTCAACCCTATCCTTCTCACCAAGATTTTCTGGGGTAGTCGGGTAGATACTATGAATCTCAAACTCAAAGAAAAAAAATCAAAACTTTGGAAAGAACAGTAAAAAAGGGCTGGTGGGTTGGTTAGTGAGGTTTGTTACGTGTATAGAAGATATGTGATTGAGAGATTTGAGAGAACCAAAAGTCTGGCTTGTCTTGAACTAAAAATGATTGTACCATAACAACGATGAGATTGTCTTTCACAAATAAAATATAAAACAAGAACTCTATGGCGGGTCCATAGTCCACCTTTTCTCTTTCTTTTAAAACCACGTTACTTTACTTGCTTTTTAGTTCTCTTCCTTCGAGAAGAAGCTTCCTTGAATACGCTGCATCACCCTCCACAGCTCACAAATGTACTTCATATTCATATTTATGATCCCATAAACCAAATTGTAAATCACCACTTGGAGTGAAACTTGCATGAGGGTGTCCTCACGTTCTTTACCTTGCACCTCACTTCCTATAATAGACAAAAGGACAAAAATGATGATAACTTTGAAGAGAGTTTTTCTCTCTTCAACAAATCAGTTATTAGCGTGATTGGTGAGCGAAAAATGTCAAAAAGGACAAGACTTATCAGCTTATTTATATCGATATTGTGTGGTTTAGTCGAAGTATATATAAAAAAAAAATTCGTAATAACTTTTCAAAAAAGATAAGTTACTCCTATATAAAAAAGAAAAAGAAAAGAAAAGATAAGTCACAAGTTAAAATTTTATTGTTAATTTAAAAAAAAAAAAAAACTTATCAAGATTAAAGACCACGATCAGATATGAATTTTGAAGTTTAGAATGTGAGGTATTTTCGTATATGATATCTATTAAATCACTTTTATTTAAATTTACAAATTATAGATTTTTTAAAATACTTTTTTTTGGCTTATTTAGATATAAAATTAGTAACTAAACTTTTGTACGTAAGTTTTGTTTACATTTCATTTTTGTTGATAATCTGGTTAATCATCTTTATGTTTTTGTGACATTTGATTTTAAGTAAGATTTATTGATTTTAATCTTGAAAAACATTTTCTATGTAAGCAACCCTAACGTGTATTTTTAATAAAATTGTGTAAGTGATATATATATAAATAAGAAAAAGAATACAATCTACTTTTATAATTTAGTACGTCGATTATAATTTTCTCTTATTTATAAGAACTTTTAATTCTTAAAATAAATCTACATCATCAATGTCACAATAAGAAACCTCACTAAAATATAAAATTCTATTTGAGTACAAGATTGATACGTATCTATTTTAAGATATGTGTTAGTTTCATGTACCCTTTAGTGTTGGTTTTTTTTTTTTATATAAAATAAATCAAATTAAATTAAACCAAAAAACTTAATTATAAGGCTCTTTTATTTTATTTTATTTTATTTGTAAAAGTTAATAATTTGCATCTATTATAATTTAAAAATATATATTTTTATTTTTCAAAAAATAAAAAGAATAAACTTTAGAGGTAAGCAGTAATTTCTTTTTTGAACGTGAAGAAAAAAAAAATCTTAAATTTTAGGAATTCTCTTTTTGAAATCAAAATGAAATTTGTTATTTAACATTTATGACCCTATTTCTAAATGAAGTTACTCTTCATTAATGAGGATATTTTTGAATCACATAAAAGTCAAATTAAAAGAGAAAAATCCTCTTATATATAGCATAGATAGATATAGATAATAAAATAAAATTTCAACTGTCGATTAATAGAATTTGCTTCATTAGACACGATATTGTATTTTCACATAATAAAAGAATCACCCAATATATAACGTCAACCATCACAAGCACAAATTGATTTACTAAAAATCATATTAATAATAGAATAACTTCTTATAAAAAAAAAAAAAAAAAAAAAAGAGAAAAGAAAAAAGAAAAGGAAAGAAAAATTACTGAATATGCGGTTTGAGTCGTTTGACAGTGGCAAGTTGCAAGAGTTGTTTTTAAAGAGATGGGGGGGAGGGGGGAGAGAAAATATTTGAAATCCTATTTTATTTTTTGGGAAAATGATGAAAGCCAATTTTAATTTTAAGTGGGATAAGAGAGAAATTCTATATAAGTTTATTCAATTTTTAGCTATATATAATCACTTTCCAAAAAGAAAATGTAAATGGGTATCAACTGTCAACTATCAACTTTCTCAAAAAAAAAAAAAAAAAAAAAAAACCACCACATATCCTTGGTGCGATGGTCACTCCACAAATATAAGTGCTTGTGGGGTGTGGGGGGTAAGGGTCAGGGTTCAAGTCTCCAGGAGGGAGCTTCACACACATATACACTTAGATTAGGTTAGAATAGAGATTATATCTTGTATATATATATATATATAAAAACTATCAACTATCAAGATATATTTTACTTTAATTAAGTTGTTAAACAAACAAATTTATATTATAAAAGTTTTTTTTATTAGGGTCTTAGGCAATTGCCAAAATTACCAAAGTATATAGAAAATGCTAATCCTCACTTTTCAAATACACCATAATATCCTCTTTTATGTTTACTTTTTTTTTTTTTTTTTGGAGAGATTTTGATGTATACTTTTTCAAATATCCTATGATATCCTCTTTTTTAAAGTTAGCACCACCAAGCACCAACTTTAAAGATTCTCAAAAAAAAAAAAAAAAAAAAGCACCAACTTTTAAAAAAACACTCAATTTTGAGGTCAAGAAGGTAAAAATAATAAATTTTAAATTCATAAATATTGTTGCATGTTTTTAAGAGGAAATTATAAATGCTCTATAGTGTATTGTCAACCAAATTATAACTACTAATTCTTCTATTAAAAAAAAAGTTTAACTACTAATTACCCAATAATTTACCATCTCCAACTAAGGTACATTATATATATAAAAAAATAATGTTGATGAAATTCATAAATAGATTTATACCTTATTAATCTATATTATATATAAGAGGATTCCCTTCTTTCAACTAGACTTTTATATTGTTCAAAAATAGCATCATTAATGAATGATAATTTCATTTAGAAATAGAGTCATAAATATTAAATGACAATTTTTATTTTGAATTAAAAAAAAGAACTCCTAAAATCTAGGATTTTTCCCCCTTCACATTTAAAAAAGAAATTACAATTATTACTTATCTCTAAAGTTTATCCTCTTTATATGTTTGAAAAATTAAAAATATATATTTTAAATTATAATAGATGTAAATTATATCACAAGTGTTCTTGATGAAACAAAAATGTGAAAGCTCGATATTTAACAACATCAAAGATTAAGTCTAATTATAATTGTAAAAATGCCAAGAGCTTTGTAAATCAACTGATTAACACCTCTTAGTGTTTTTAATTGAGACATCTAGTGTTCAAATTCCCTCACCTCACTATCTTTATATCAAAATTATAATGGTATTAGTAAAAACTCTAGTAAACCATACTTGTAACTTAAATTAGGTTCAAAAAAATCATTCTATATGCCAATCAAAATACAAAATATTTTATGTGAATCATGAGTGGTATTTCAAATTCTAAAAAAAAAAAAAAAACCCTAAATGGCTTATTAATATGAACAAAAATGAGTTGGCAAATAAATATAAAAGATTCAATCAAAAAAATGAAAAGTAGAAATAGAAGATGCCATCTATATGTGTGTGTGTGTTTCTCAAATAAAAAAAGAACTCAGTGTTGTTGAATCATCCCACATCAGTAAGGTATGATATTGAGAAGGGGTTTATCATTTGTTCCGCGACACCAATTGCCGCATGCAGTTTTGGTATTGACATGTGAATGTATTCCCTTATCTCATCTCTCTTCCCCTATATATATGTGTGTGTGCGTGTGTGTGTGTTTCTCAAATAAAAAAAGAACTCAGTGTTGTTGAGTCACCCCACATCGGTAAGGTGTGATATTAAGAAGGGGTTATTATTTGCTCTGCGACACTAACTGCCGTATGTAGTTTTGGTGTTAACGTGTAAGTGTATTCCCTTATCTCATATTCCTTCCTCTATATATATGTGTGTGTGTGTGTTTCTCAAATAATTTTTTTTTTTTTATAATTTGAACCCTTAATGAGTCAAGGTTTAGATATGTGTGTTTGAATCCATTGTATTTATTTATCACATTTCTCTCAAAAAAAAAAAAAAAAATCCTTTGTATTTCTTTATATATATTATTTTCTTTTTGTTCTTAAATATTTTATTTTTCTGATTGGGATATATATCAAGGTACATCTGTAGCTACTTTGATTAAAAGAAGAAGATGGAGTAGTTTTTACTTTTGAATTTCCTATACCATTCTTTTTTTATTTTTATTTTTTATATAAGATAGAATTCTATTCTAACATAATCTAAGTGTATATGTGTATGAAGTTTCTCTTGGAGACTTGAACCTCGGCCATTACCCTCCACATTCCACAAACACTTATACTTGTGGAGTGACCATTGCACTAAGGGTATGCAATAGTTCCATTCTTTCTTTTAGGATAGCAATTTTCATACAATTTCATATATAAATTAAATGAAATTAATTAGCACAATCTTCATTTATGGATCTATTAATAATTGTTCTCCTTCAATTCTTTTTTGAGAAAAAAATTAAGGTAATCTCCTTCAAATTAAGATATAATTTGGGATAAAAGGAATATGATCTCTCTCTCTCTCTCTCTTTTATATATATATATATATATATATTATATATATATATATATATATGTATGTATGTAAAGTCACAATCTCAACACAGAGAGCAAAATATCAATCGTACCAAAAGTATCTAATGGCTTTTTGTCTTTTGACTCTTTTCACAACTTCTTCGTTTCTTTGTTGTACACTTGTACGCCCATGGATTACTTTCTTCCAAATGTCATGATAGCACCAATGTGTTACAGCGTTTTGCTACCTAATTATATCCACACCGACTTTAGTACGGAAAAGACTATCCCATACTTCAGTCGTATTCATATATTTTTCATTACCATAATTTCCACGAGTGCCATTCAAGGTAATGCCATTGTAATACTAATGTGAAAACATGAGCACATGACACACATTTTTATCTAACAAAAATAATATATTTTTTCTAAGACTAGAGTTTATATATATATATATATATATATATATATTTATTTATTTATTTATTTATATTTATATTTGATATTACAATGTAAACATATAATGTGTTCTCTTACAAAATAAGAATACGAATTTATGTGGTTACATTTGTGATATGACTCATAAGTTCATGCTTATTTTTTTACCATGATGAAATTAGAGTTTGATCTTAACCATGTGATGAGGCCCTTAATTAAAAAAAAAAGAACACCATGTGAGGAAGCTCAATTCTGATTGCCTAAATTTTAATAATTTATTTTGGAGTTTGGTGGATAATCCTACTCTCAGAGGAATATCCTTTTTTAATATTCCATGAGAAGAATATTCTTCAATTAATCAACCCTTGATCCTCTCTCTCTCTCTCTCTCTATATAATTATAATTATAATCGTTACCTTATAGCATGTCCACCTCAATGGACAAAACACAAAAATCAAACCACCACAGCGAATTAAGATCTAGGTGGCCGGTATTGATATCATCGTTGAATTTAGCTGTTCTGTCCGGCTAGGTCAACAGTATCAGCGGTCTCGGATCGGAGGACATTTCCATAAATTAATTACATGTATTAAATAAAGATTAAGATTATATGTCTAGGGTTTTGTATACAAGTTGACATGATAACTAACATAGCTCTATAATTCAGGTTTATAATTCATATTTTTGTTTAAATTAAAAAAAAAAATCACATCAAGTATTATTTTAGATACAATATAATCCCTCCCATGTTATATATAAGCCACATGCTCGAAGGTTATTTGTGTTAGTATTTGTGTATTGTGTACAAAATACAAACTGTGCTGATAGAAATATTTAATTAGACACAACTTGTTCTAACTGTTAATACAATTCTTCTTATTATAATCAGATTATGTTCTCTATAAAAATATATACATTTATGCACCATCTGGGGTAGTCTCTTGCGTGTGTTTCATGAGCTGAAGATAGGTTTTTTTCGCCCTATTTATTAAAAGAAGATTGGACCAAAATGAATGACTTGTAAACAACTATAATTTACTTATTCTGTGGCATCTAGAGGAGTTTCATCATCAATATAATGAAAATAATATAATAATGCAGAAAGTTCAAGATAATTTTTTTTTAAACCAGGAGGAAAAAAAAAGTATGAACAGAAAAGAAGAAGAAGAATAAGGACTACAAAGAGGATGAGAATAATAAATACAGATATTGGTAAAAAAAAAAAGGGAAAAATATACAGATAGAAACTACTAAAGGGTTGGAGTTTAAAATTATCAATTAGAATGAAGAGTGAAATTAAAAAAAAAAACAGTGAGATATATTGAAGTCTTAACTGTTTTTTTTGTTTTTGTTTTTCAAACCAAGAGTTAACTGTCAGGTGTTCTGGAAGGTGTTTTTACGTAAAAGATCTTTAAAAAATAAAGATGTAGCTTTACATTTTTGACATTATTTATCTTTTATCTTGTGGCTTAGTTTCTTTGTGGAGTCAATTGTGGTACATAAAAGTTTGAACAATACTGATCAGAAGGAGGGTAAAAGTGGGTAACCAGTATTTTGAAGAGTGTATTTTGAATTAAGGTATTTTAATCTCTCTGATTCTGTACTTAATTGATAGTTATCTCCTTTTACTTGGTTAGTTAATTCTTTTATATGGTTAATTGTGAAAAAACAAGTCATGACACCCAGGAGTGGATCCTTTTCTATTCTGTATAAATAAGCAGCATCTACAAGTCATACAAAAAAAAGAAAAAAAGAAAAAGGGCAGCAGCAACCAGCCTACAACCTATGGGTTAACTTACCAGAAAAAGAAATGCATCAATTTTTTTAGGATTTTGCTAATATGTGCCCTAAGGCATACAATAATTAATTTTTTTAAAATTTTTTTCGAGAGTTGAAAAAGTATTGACACCTTTTTTAATTTTCAATAAAATGTTTCAAAAAATAGATGACTTAATGTGTGCTTTTAGAGCACACATTAACCAGACCCTTTTTATTATTATTTAATTTTATAAAGTTCATTACTAGACCCAAGATATAATAAGAGTCTTCTAGTTTAATAATATTGTCCAATTCTTTTGATAAAAAAATCTGAGCTCAAATTCCCCCCCAATTATTGTTAGCAGAAAATAAATATACTAAACCTGAGCTGAGATACTTTGATTGATGCAGAGTCATGGTCACCCAAACACATTTAGCGATAATGCTGATGATTCAATTTATGACAAAAGCTAAATTAAGCCTAGAATTAAGAGCTAATATATCAGGCCCTTTAATTAATTTTATGTTTAATTATCATTTTTGCTCCCTATTCTTTGTCCCAATGTTTTAAAATAATTCATAATGTTTCAATTGTGTTAGTTTAGTTTCTAATATTTTATTATTGTGTCAAAACAGTCCTTATCGATAGATGTAAAAATAATCATTTTGATGTCACTTGGAATTCCATATAGTCTTGATTTATTATAAAAAAGCAAAAAAGCAAAAAAGAAAAAGAAAAAGAATCAAATAAAGTAAACTTGCGTGTTTGCACATGTGGACTATATTTAGTATATGAAATTCCTTGAACACAACAGTGAAGAGGGAGTGGATCCTTGGGAGAGAAAGGAGAGAGCTTGGGAGTGAAGGTTAAGAAGAGTTAAGACATACAATAGCAAGGTCAAGACATACAACAAATGGTGGATAGAAAAATTTGACATATCAAATCCCTTTATTCATAAAATATATGAGAAAAGTTAAGGGATATTTTAAGGACATTAGTTTAAGAAATATTTAACTTAATTATTTTTAATAACTTTTCATATTTCATATAAAATTGGTGTTAAAATTATCATAAATTAGTTCATTAACATATGAGTGAAGAGAGAGAGAGAGGGTTATTCATTGAATTTAAACTGTTATGATTTTGTTTTTAATTTTAATTAGCATGGTGGGATAGAGGTTTTTTATTTTATTTTATTTGAGTTTTAACCTATGGCGTTCGCTTCTGATAATTGTTCTTTACACCAATCAGTTTTTGGTGTAAGAGAAAATTGAATTTCAGATCTCTTATATAACTATCAGAGACTTTATCAATTGAGTTAAATGAAACTTATTTATTTTTTATTTTTTTATTTCACATGACACGGGCTGGTGGTCACCGCCCATCAAATCAAATCCCAACAAAGGTACCACAACTAGAAAGATAAAACCTCTACAAAATGTATTTAATTATATTCTTTTAAATGTACAGAGTCTATTGGATTTGGACCCTACGTTGTGGGTCATGCCTTTGCCCATCCAAGCGAGTTTATGTGGAGCTATTTTACGCAGCGCAGGCAGTCCTAATTAACACTGGATTGACAAGTGAAAACAACTTTAAATTAATTCCCAACATGTTATCTTTCATTTTCAACACACGAACTATTGTTTTCAAAAAAAAAAAAAAAAAAAAACACACACGAACTATTACACATTTGATTAGTTTAATTTTGTAGAATAAAATTGAATTGTAGATGTCGATAAGTGTTTCCTATAAATCATAATCTTTTACTAATGGTTAAAAAAAATATCACGGGTAAGCAAACAGCAGGGAAAAAAAATTAAAATTAAAAAAATCATGCATAAGCAGTGTACCAGGAAGACTGGTCCAATATGGTAACAAGCATTACTTGTAAAACGCGGTTTTGGCCATTTCAGTTGAACTCTAGCTATAATGATGTTAGGAAAAGAGACAAACACATTAATTACCCTTTTTTTTCTTTTACAGTAGTATAAATGAAGAAGAAGTATGAATGAAGTCTTGGAAAGTTGTACATTTTCATGAAACAGTTAACAGGTATAATTATTGCTTTCTCTGAATATTTTCACCCAGAAGAATAAGGACTTGGACCCAAGCTTTGGCCCAAGAATAAAACCAGTCAAGAAGTAAAATTTTGGGGGTGTTTAGTGTATGAACTTAACAACTGAAAATATGTGTTTGAAAATATGTGTGAAAATACGTGTAGATAAAAAAATGTATAAAAATACATATAATATTATTTAAAAACTGAAAGATGTGTTTGAGTGGTGTACCAAATAGAGCCTTTAATTTGATAATATTTTATTCTGAAATTGGTACCATTCTTGATTGTTTTTTCCTTAGTCTTTTTTTTTTTCTCGACAAAGACTAAATTCGTTGAAAATCACATTCAGTCTTGGTTCGCAATTAATTGAAACATCAATTCAAGGAGAGGCAATGAGTATAAGGATATAAGCCCATATTTCTTGTAGTAAAACTATAAAACTACCATGAAGGTTCCCTTTCAATGTTTGTGGCTGGCAATTAAAAATGAGAATGATTGGTAAAATTGTTAGAATATAGGTTGTAAATTGAGTCATATTAAAATATGGCCTCCTAATTTGACGATAGGAGCTGCAATGTGCAGTTAGTAGGGAACTTGAACTCATGCCTGAGGCATTTTGGCCCAGCCCTTACCAGTAGGCCAACCAACATGTTTGTAGTTTAGTCACTTATTAACTATATAAATTAAGTAATTAAATTCACTCATTGTTTTCAAAGTTAAATAACACAGGGCAAGCGATGATCCATGCATCACCCAAATGAGAGCTCTCTCTCTCTCTCTCTCTCTCTCTCTCTCTCTCTCACCCTACTAATTAATTATGCTATATCTTGGGGTTAAATCTTATTATTTTCTTAAATTATGGAAAAAATAATAATGCATGGACATCTTACTGCGGTAGTTTGTTATGTAATTTTTAGTCATATAATGAAAAATCGTGGTCAACACGGTGCTAACAATTTAGATAATTTTCAGCAAGATATAAAAACTGCAAATTACTTTGCTGAGAGCTTAATTTCTGGTGGAGGTAGCTATAATTTTGAACAAGTGGATGTTAAAGTATTCCTGTTGAATTAGGCTTCATATTATATCATCATCATCTGAAAGCGATTACTGGGGTTTTGTCTTCGTGTTTTTTCCTTTTCATTTGTTTGGGAAAGCATGATTGATTATCTTAACTGGGTTTTATGACGTTGGCTTGATTAAGTTAAGGTTATGATTTTTATATAAGAGTTTAATAGTGGAAAGACAGAAGTAAATTTGGGATTTTACAACTATTAAATTGTTGCGTTACCAACTCAGTTACAAGCCTTTAATTCCCTACATGTAAGCTTCCTGCTCATGCTTACAACTGTTGTCTCTAGCATTGTGTCTTCATGGCTATTCGATGCCACAAGTTAATATGCCGAAAACCAAACTAATCTCTTGACTACTTCAAGGCTTCTTGAAGATTTTGCTTAGTTTCAAATCAGCACTTCAACACCGCAATAGGTGATCTTTGTGTTTTTTTTTTTTTTGGGGGGGGGGGGGGGGGGGGGGTGGTTGTTTAAAATCCTGTCAAGTGTATAGCAATTGGAGAGGCAGAAACACTTGTGGCTTTGGCAAAGTTTCTTGATGAATTCTGTTGCCATCTTTCTCTTCGTAATATTAATGTTTAATTAATTTTGTTCTTTTATATATGTATATATAGGTTACACATCAACCTTAAGAGCTATGTAACGTGAAACTTTTGGTCCAACAACTTTTTTTTTTAAAAAAAACCCTAACCCCTTCTTGATTTGTGTTGGGTTAAAATTAATTTACCTCGATTAATTAATTCAATTACTCAAATTGATTAATTAGGTCAAATTACATGCAAATCGTGGAGGCACCAATAAATCACCAAATAACTAAAATGCAGTGGAAAATAAATTAACACGGTAATTTGTTAACAAATGAGGAAAACATCTCATAAAGCAAAAACCCCACTGGGTGAATTTAAAATCACTACTCCCAAAAATCTACTGATAAAAAATTAAACAGTTACAAGTATGAGGAATCTTACCATTATCCTAACCTATCCCAAAATACCAACATACAGTTGAACTTTTGCTTCAATACTTAATTGAACTTGATCTTGTAGTAGAGTTCTTTGCTCTGTACAAATCTTCAATTTGTGACTAACTCATTTGCATGAATCTCAGTACGTGATTAACTTCAGTAACTTGATTAATTATTGATGGTTGCAAAGTTCTTCACTTTATAAATGATAAATATCAAGAAACACTTGGTTACAAAACCCTAAGGCACACAAGCATCGTACTAGCTTTATACAGAGTATATGAGTTCTAGGTCTTTGTTTCTATACTTGATGACTTTTAAAATAGGCCTTATATATGACCAAAGTTGTAAAAAGAGAAACTCTAATAATTCAAGTCATCATGGGCCAAAATTCAGATTTGAGAAATCTGAAATCGTAATAGATCGAGCTTTTGTCGAGCATCTCCATTAATCTTCGATAGCAACTGCTGTCGAGCTTTAATGAAACAATTGTTCTTCACTTATTTCTTGGACTAAACTTCATGTCTTTAATGATACCACTTGATATGTTTGAACAACATACTTCTTGATATGTTAAACCCAACTTAGATCTACCCAATTACAAGTAAATTGCGTTTTGTCAAAGGATTAGCCAATTACATAAAAAATATAAACATAACAATTTGCAATGTTTCACCATATCAAAATTTAAAGGAAGAGCAAAATCCCTTCTCGATTTGTCACCAACTAATCAACCTCAACTCCTTAATTTTGGCTAACAAACAACTAATTTTTAATTTCCTAATTTTCCCCCTTGTCAAAACTCAAAAGGCCCCATTTTGTTTTGTCAAGCAAGGCTTATGGATTTTTGATTTCTTCCTAATTTGTTTACTGACTTGAGTAGCATGTAAGTGCACATCTTTTACTTATTAGGTCTTATTGTAAGCTTCATGCAGGGGCGGAGCTACAACTAAACTTGGGGGGCCATGCCCCTCCCAAAAAAAAAAAAAACCTCTTTTATCACCCCTCCCCCAAAAATATTTAAGTTAGTTCAATGATACTCTTAAAAAACAATAAATTTTTTCAATTTGGCCTAGTAGCTATACATATGAGGTAGTTTTTGTTTTCTTAAATTCGTTTTTTTCGTATGTGTTTAATATTAAACTAAACAACTTTTGTATACTCATTGGAGTTTAAAAGATGATGAGTTTTCCTAAAAATATTATCTAGCGAATATACATATGTCAAAGTTGATAGTTATATATATATATATGTATATATGTTTACAATTATAACATACTCTAGTATCAAAATATTAAGGTTTATATATGTGTACGTGTATTTACGCATGTGTATGATGGTTTGCCTTAACTCTTGACTAATATATTAGTATCATAATTTAACCCCTCCCAACAGAAAATCCTAGCTCCTTCCCTGACTTCACGTCGACTAAATGACTAGAGTTACATTAATTTTGTTTTAATTCACTAGTTGATGACCTTTTTAAAATATTTTCAAAATGTGGGACTAAAACTTGAGGTAAAATGTCAAATTTATTTAAAACTCAATTAAGAGATGTACTCATTCTTTGACTTGTACAGTAGTTTGTACATTGTACCGACCTCTCTCTCTCTCTCTCTCCAATGTTGTGCAAAATTTACGTTTTTGTTTAGGTCTTATAAGCTCCTTTTGTTCAAGTCCGCTAGTTTGTACTGACCGCTACTATCAATATTCAAACCTATATGCTCAGTCAGAAGTATAATCCTACAGGTATATACTCCTATATCTATACCAAGCTTTCATAAACACCAATAATTTCATTAATTTGCTTTCATAATTAATTAATTAATTTTTTTAATTCAATAGTTACAACAATGAAGAATATGAGGATTTAAATCTAGACCATTATTGAAGTACCAATTAAGCTCCAAAGCTCTTGGTTGTCGCTTCCCTAATTCTTAATCTAATTGGTTTTGATAAGGACTTAAATGTTATGTTGGATAATTCTCTTTTTCCATAGCTAAAAGATGATGACACTACCGTGCATCTTTGGTGCAGTGGTCACGCCACAAGTATAAGTGTTTGTGGGGTATGGAGGGCAAGGGCAGGGGTTCAAGTCTCCAGGAGGGAGCTTCACACACATATACACTTAGATTAGGTTAGAGTAGAAATTCTATCTTGTATCAAAACAAAAAAGAAAAAGAAAAAGAAAAAGAAAGATGATGACAACACCATTTACCAATGGGGATTTGGGTGGCATGCAGCGCAGCGTAATTGACATGATTTTGAGGAAAGATTAATATGATAGTTACATCAAATAACGAAGTTAATGGTCCAAATTTTTTATATTTTCTCCAATAATAATAATAATAATAAAACCTATTGATGAGGACCAGACGAGGTTATGCATATCTGGAAAGATCGACAACACACAAAAAAATAGAAGAAGTGAAAAATTCGGAAAAAATAAAAACTGACGTCCCACTTTATGGTTGAATAGCTTAATTCAAAGATATGGTTCTGATAAAAGTCAATGAAAAATTCTGTTTCACCAAAATGATATCAAACAAAATCTCAATATATTGTCTTATAGAAAGTCCAAGGTCGGTAGTATAAATATTGACACTTCACCTTCTTTTTCAGTATCACTCTATCACAATCCTTACTTATATAGATAAATAATTTGAAATTTGAAGTTGAGAGAGTGAATTTTTTCTACCACGTGGAAAGACAATTTTTAGATAACTGGCTTGTGTGATCCGTGGATCATTTAACAAAATGAATGTAAATTAAAAAAAAAAGACATAATAAGAAATTAATTAATATCTTGGCCAAAATGAGAATATACCCCTCTCGCTAAAACTTTTTAGCAAAATACCCTTTATTTGAAACTATTTAGGGATATATCCCTTGTTTTAAACTTGATTTTCTAAAAATCGAGTTTCAATGAAAAACTTGATTTGGCGAAAATCGAGTTATAGGCAATCAAATTAGAATAAAATAAAAATCTTACATGGAACTTGAGTTTTATGCAGGATTTTTCAAGAAACTCAATTTTCGGCAAATCAAGTTTTTCATTGAAACTTGATTTTTTAAAAATTGAGTTTCAAAACAGAAGTATATCCCTAAGTAGTTTTAGACATGGGGTATTTTGCTGGAAAATTTTGACGAAAGGGGTATTTTGCCATTTTGGCCTTAATATCATGCAATGATAGAATATATTTATCATTGTATGGGGCATTTTGCCAGGGGACATTTTGCTGGAAAGTTTCGATGAAAGGGGTATTTTGCTATTTTGGCCCTAATATCACGCAATGATAGAATATATTTAAATTCTATCTAAGAATTTAAATCGGTTTAGATAATACTTTCAAAAAGAAAAGAAAAAAAGGTGTATATATATATTTATTAGTTAGAGTATCTGATAGCAAAGTTTACAATTAAGTAAATTATATTTAACTTTTATTAGAATTTTATTATTTTTAATGGATTTTCAATTGGAGCAAATTGTCCATTTCTTCAAAAAGTTTAAAATTATAATGGAAGTAACCCCCCTCCCTCCCCTCCAAAAAAAAAAAAAAAAAAAAAAAAAGAGATTATGAAGTTTGTATATTATAAAAACTTACATCTTTTCCATAAAAATATTAATTATAATTGAAGTGTGAAATCACGATATACAACCGCTTCCATTAAAAATAAAGAAAGAAAGAGAAACAACCTTCATCTTTAATAATTATTAATGCAAATAAAAAACCAATTGATACCAAGATATTAAATTCCTTTTGTCAAATAATAAAATCAATTAAATCAATTTTTTAGAAATCTTAAAATAACACATCGACAACAACATAATAATTTTTGGACCCAACGAGCCAAACAAATCTTCCTTCTCCCTATAAGAAAACAACCAAAGAAAATATTCTTTAGCCCCTAAACTTTTAATTATAATAGTTAACTTATCAGACTTTTGACTCTCAAAAAAAAAAAAAAAAAGTTAACTTATCAGACATTAGGTTTGTGACAAAGCAAACATTCTTTTAGTTCTTCTTATGATAGTACTTTAGTACTTCTTGTTAAAACATAAATAATTTATTCATGCAATGAGACGTGATTCTTTCAGTAATTCTTGTTTAAACATATATAAATAAGTTATTCACGTGATAATAATGACATTAAAAATTACTGATAAAGTGGCATAAATCATGCGCACATCATATAATTAAATCAATTAGGTTTAACACAAATGCTCACACATGGTTTGATTTTTCGTAAACTTGTTGTACAATAACATGGGTTTAATTGATCAAATCAAAATTTTAGAGACTCGCATTAAAGTCCAATAGTGATATATGTTAAAGGGGAAAAAAAAAAAAAAAAAAAAAAAACTCGCACATACACACACTAATTTGTGTGGTATTTGGTACGGGAGAATCTACATTACTCCAGATATCCAGATTCCTAGAAATGCGATACCTTGCAATTTGAATGCCTAAGAATGTAGTTATTCCTTGCAATCTGTGATTCTCTTAAAATTTCTAAGAATGTGAGATGATAATGTTTGGTTTATTTCTAAGAATCTTATATATATTTTTATTTTTCCCATTCTATTCTTAGATTTGAATGTGAACAACCAAGTCCTTAAAAAAAATCTTTCTCTAAATAAATAATGAAAATCAAAATATAAACTATTAATAATTTGTTGAGTAACACACACACACACAACAGTAAAATTGAATAAATGGCAATAATGGAGGGTCTCCTTTGATGATGCCGAAAATCGTCAATAAGCTGCACAGTCCTCGCGTGCCCAAAGCAATACTTGTACAACACCGAAAGAGAAGATTTCAAGAGAGTACTGGTTTGGTATCGGCCAAATACCCTCCAAAAGTTAAGTCAGAAAGCTGTTACAACTCTATCTAGAGTGCTTGAGATGGAGTGAATTATCCGTACCTCGTTTTCCAAAGATTTTGGCTTTTTTATAGAAGTGGGGAACTGAACTTGGTTCCTTGGGGAAGAGGGATATTTCTTTATAGAGAAGATCTTCATAAATGTGCGTGTTTTAAGGGACCCTTTCCATATAGAGGCTCTACTGACTAGGGTTCTCGTGGGTCAATCTTGGTGTCACTGTTCTTTATACTCTTCCCATCGCCCTTCTTACGCCGTCAAGTTGTAAGTATTCTTCATTTTATTCCAAGTTTTTTCTTTTTATCATTCTATTCGTCTGCTCTATTCGTCTGCTTATTGTCTGTGAAGAACTAGGGTCTTAGGGTTTTTTACCTGTCACGTGTTGGTGTTAGATGTCTAGTGAGGCGTCAAGTAGTCAATCGTTTGTCCGCGAAGGAGTGGGCTACGATGAGGTGTTTCCGTCAGGTTAGTCAGACCCCGGCACCTCCAGCAAGGAAAGGGTTTCGTTATCTAACTCACCTAACTCACCTTCTGCAATGGAGGATAAGGTACGGGGTGACGACAGGTCAGAGTATGATTCAAATGGTGATCTAGACGGTGTAGACCCTCTTATTCAATCCGTCATAGGTCCTGATAGGTTTAGGGAATTTATCCTACTCCCCTTGTGGATGGTTAATGACTTTATTTCCACCATCAAACAAACACACTTCAATACACTTAGGGAGAAGTACTAGATACCCGACCACATACCCATTTTTCTACCCTTCAAGTTTGAAAAATTCTACTATAGGGGTCTTGAAAATGTCGGAGTGTATAAGCAGATGCTGAAAGCAGGGCTTCGTTTCCCATTGAGCGCTCTTCACCATTGTCTTCTCTAATACTTAGGATTGGCTATCACCTAGATCTCCCCGAATGCTTGGAGGGTCTTCTTGGGTGTGGAAGTTTTGTACGGGGTGATGTCTAATGGGGCGCACCGATTGATAGTGGAGGAGTTCTTCCATTGTTACTGTCCTTCTGAGATTGCCCAATCCAAGGGTATGTACAGTTTCCTGCTGAGGAGTCCATTGCTTAGGTTAGTATACAAGACCCCAGACTCTAATAGGAACTGGAAAGGTCAATATTTTTTCCTCCAAAGGGATGATTGGATGTGTCACCCCAACGACCAGGAATACATGCTTGTGGACAAGACATGGGCTATAATGCCCCCGTCTGGTAGGTGTTCGTCCTCTTTAGACTTAATTTTTCAATCTGTTTAATCATTCTAACCGTTTCTTTTTGCATCTTGGGACCGTCCACAGGTTACCATTGAGCAGTTTTTTTTCTTGGAAAGAATCTTCAGGACCACCAAGCTGTTGGAGAGAACGTGGGTTAAGTTAGTTACTTTGGATACTCTCCACTGGTACTGCGACAACCCTGAACTCACTACTGCTGCTTGTCGATACGACGCATGAATTCGCCAACGTAAGTTCGTTGCCTACTATATGTTTTTGTGTTCTAGTTGCTTCCTTGATTCTTACCGTCCACTTTTATGCAGAAATGGAAGATAGCAGGAGAAGAGCTTACATCAAGCAGTAGGTTGCTCCTAAGAAAACACAGGAGGGGGGCTTTCCTCCTAAGACGGGCTCAGCTCATCTGTCCACCAAAAGGCAACCGTTTGAAAAATTGGACTGTCATGCAAAGAAACTTAAAGTGGTGATGGGGCTAGCTACTGGGCAAACTTTTGGCTTGTTCAAGTTGCACCCTAAGCTCGGCCGGGGGAAGAGTAAGGGCTTGATGGTTAGCTTGGACCTTGTTAAGGAGAAACCACCCGTCCTTCTTTGTGAGGATTCTCAGTATGCCTTTAAGCAAATCACATCCATTATTAAGGACGAAGACTACGAGAACTTGAGCAACCATGCCACTGAAGCTATGGGGGAGACGGGTCTATTCAACCTTGCACAAGTTTGTATTCGTCCCAATACCTTTCCATCGTGTTTGTTTATTACTTTCCTTATCTCATTTTTATGGTTGGTGCAGGGAGTCCTAATGATGAAGGGGTTGATGGAGCGCTGCCTCTCCCATGAGACAGCATTGGATTGTGTCTAGGCAAAGGCAAACACGACAGAGGAGGAGCTGACGGTGCCGAAGGCCCAGAAGGTTCGTTAGGACGAGAAACTCAAGGCTTCAAAGCCACACCGGGGAGAGTTGGAGAGAAAAGTGGATAAGCCGAAAAAAGTCCTAGAAGACAAAGAGGACAGTCTCTGTCAGGCTAAGATTGACGCTAAATAAGAGTATCGAGATTTCGATGCTTTTCTAAGCGAATTGGGCACATCCTTTGCTGACGGTTTCGATGATTGCCTCCTTCAAGTCAAGGCCTCCTTCCTAGACTTGAACCTTTCGCATATCACCATAGATCCTGAGGGCCAGACCCTTGCCCATCTCGTCGACTTTGAAGGGACGTACGAGCTTTTTGGTGACGACCTTGACAACGGTGGGGCTCAAAAAGTTGGTATAAAAAAACCTGTCGAGGATTAAGCCCGTCAACCTAAGGTCCAGACACTTAAGGAGAAGAAGGAGGAAACCCCCATTGCCCAACAGTAGTTTTTATTTATTTTTTACTTCATTTTTTGTTCAGATATGAAAATGCTTTGGAGAACAGCATCTTGTTAATTTTAACCGTTGCTTATTGTTTCATGGGCTTTTATGTAGACATTTATAATATTTTTGATTATGTTTTATAGTACACTCGTCTACTTTTCGCTTGTCCTTGTGTGAACTGATGGAAATATGACATGTTTGTATCGTATACAAAACATATGTAGCAGAAAAATAATGGATCTACTTCATTCGTAAAAGTTAACATGTACTATATAAGTTTCAGAATTTGAGAACAAGAGAGTGTACCTTGGAGCGGTGAATTTCAAAACCGAAGATCAGAAGCACTTAGGAACACTTTCAATCTTCACTCCAATTCCACTAACGCCCAAGATGTGTGGTCTCTCAATCAGTTCCAAAGGGAGAATGTCAACAAGTGTCTAACACTTCTTACACCACTTCACAATAGTGTTCTTACAATTCTCTATAGAAAATTCTGCATGTTTTTCCCTTTGTGTCTAACTGATTATCTAATTAGGCTGACCCTTTAGGCATTTCCAATTAGGCTTAAGTGTGTGGCTTAGAGTGGGACCAAAAGGGACCAATAAGACACTAGCTCCAATGGGCCTTGAGCTTTTTTATCAACCCTTGACAAGTCCAAAGTTACCATTAACTATATTTAATACTACTATATAAATATAGTTGCACTCTAGGCCTTATCTATAATTTATATCTCAAGACTTTATTGTACATGCAACCCCTTCATAAAATATTCGTAGTAACACAAAGTCATGAATGTAGACTGCCACTTTGTAATTTACTACATCTTATCCTTGAGTACCCGGTTTAATCCTTTAAGTTATTATCATATATTTATAAAACCCAATATCATAATTATATACTCTAGCAATAATTTACTAAAGTTGTTAGGCCTAACATTCTGAATAATAAACCTATTAAACTTATCTCAAGTGAATTTTTTGTATCTCCGTTAAGAGATTATGAATTCCATCTTGAGAATTTATGTTTCATCAACATTAAATGTGATTTCCCAACATACAGAGATTTTGACTGTAACTCTAGATCTCACTCCTGATGTATCAAAGCAACTTACATCTCATGATCAAGTCCATTATTCTCTCAAGATTAAAAGTTCATGCAAATATAAGTCGTGAGTTTAATATTCATTTGATAGTAGTTAGGAGAATAATAAATCTCATGCCGGTCCAGTTCAACATGTTTTAACTCTTAAAACATATCAACATATCAACTAGAAATCTACATTTTCATGATCTAGACAAATCATCTTAGTTGATATGTTATAGTCTTCGCAGATGAAATGCCCAATTTTATCACTGACTACGAACTAAAATTTTGTGTTTACAAAGAACTTGTGATTTATATCTTCTGTGATTTTTCACATAAATCACATATTATACATCTGATGGACTATATGATAATGCCCCAATATTTATGTTACCATTACTTTTAGATAATAACAAAACAACCTTTTTAAACATAACATTAAATAATACATAATGTCATACATAATAACATACATAGCATTATACAATAGGATTTAAGGGCACACATCCTAACATGAACTTAATCTATCCATGGAGTGAACCTGTTCAATTTGTATGGTCCATCCCCTTTTGGGTGAGCCATCTAACTTATGGACTTTGTGAATATATTTCATCCTTCTTAGGATGATCCGTTCAATTCATAGACTTGGTGTATAAATTTCATCCTCTTGGGATGATCCGTCCACTTTTTGGACTTGGTGGTTAAACTCATCCTCTTTGGATGACACGTCTAACTTATGGACTTTGTGAATATATTTCATCCTTCTTAGGATGATCCGTCCAGTTCATGGACTTGGTGTATAAATTTCATCCTTTTGGGATGATTCGTTCGCTTTTTGGACTTGGTGGTTAAACTCATCCTCTTTGGATGACCCATCCAATTTATGGACTTTGTGAATATATTTTATCCTTCTTAGGATGATCTTTCCAATTCATGGACTTGGTGTATAAATTTCATCCTTTTGGGATGATCCGTCCACTTTTTGAACTTGGTGGTTGAACTCATCCTCTTTGGATGACCTGTCCAACTTATGGACTTCGTGCATATAATTCATCCTTCTTAAGATGATCTGTCCAGTTTATGGACTGTGATTAAGATTCTGTAAAAAAGCATTCAATGTGTTCTGAATAAACTTTTATTATGATAGATATGTAAGAAGAATTCGTTCATGAAAAATAAGAAAATTGCTCTTTAGGCTCCAAAAGTACTATAGATAATAATAAAAACTAAAGGGGTAAACTAGAAAAATAAACTAGAAATGAGGTGTCGTCGCCTGCACCTTCATCTATTGGTAATACTTCTTCAGGTTCTCTACGTTCCATGGATGCTGCAGCTTCTTTCCGTCCAGTGTCTCGAGGTAGTAAGTGCCCTTCCTATGCCATGACGTGATCTTGTATTGTCCTTCCTAATTGGGTCCTAATTTCCCCTGAGAAGGGTCTTTGGTGGAGCCCGTTATTTTCCTCAAGACGAGGTCTCCTTCTTGGAAGTCCCTGTGTTTCACCCGGGAGTTGTAGTGCCTGGCCATGAGGTTTTGGTACCGTATTAACCTTTGTTCAGCCACCGTTCTCACTTTGTCTACCATATGAAGCTACAGGCGCATCGCCTCATCATTTTTCTCCTCATCATGGTTGGCTACTCTATAGCTTGTGAGTCCTACCTTAGCTGGGATGACCGCCTCACTGCCATACGCAAGCCGAAACGGTGTCTCTTCTGTAGGTGTCCTTGCTGTTGTCATGTACGCCCATAGTACGCTTGGCAATTCTTCCAGCCAGATACCCTTGGCCTCTTCGAGTCAAGTCTTGATGATCTTTAGTAAGGATCGGTTCATGACCTCAACTTGCCCGTTGGCCTGACGGTGTAAGGCGATGAATAGTGGTTCTTGATACCAAGCTGTGAGCAAAAGTCTCTAAATGTGTTGTTATCAAATTGCTTCCCGTTGTCCGAGACCAGGACTCTAAGTATACCGTACCTGCAGACGATGCTTCTCCATATGAAGCTACATACATTCTTTTCCGTGATGGTAGCCAGGGCTTTGGCCTCTACCCACTTGGTGAAGTAATCTATGCCAACTAGTAGGAATTTCAGCTGCCTAACTGTTGTAGGAAACGGTCCCATGATATCCAACCCCCATTGAGCGAAAGGCCATGGGGCTGTCATCGAGGTGAGTTCTTCTGCTGGTTGTCTGATGAGGTTGCCAAACCTTTGACACTTATCACAAGTTCTTACGTATATCTGCGCATCCTTCTGCATGGTGGGCCAATAGTACCCGGCCCTAATCAGCTTGCGAACGAAGGATCGAGAGCCTGAGTGGTTCCCGCATACTCTTTCGTGGACCTCTCTCATGACATAGTCCGCTTCCTCGGGGATAAGGCACCTTAGGTACGGGTGGGAGAAACCTTTTTTGTACAGGACGTCTTTGATTAGTACAATTTGCACGGCGTAAACCCTTAACTTCCTTACGGTTTCCTTGTTGTCGGGCAACATGCAGTCCCTTAGGTAAGAGATGATTGGTGTCGTCCAGCTATTCTTGGTACCTACCTCCTGCACACGACGGTGTTTACTATTGGTGAGTCCTGGACAAAGAAGAGTACTTGACAGGGGAAAGACATATGCTCCGCTGATGCCGCCTTGGCAAGACGGTCGGCTCGCTAGTTCTCCTCCCTTGGGATTTGGTCGAATTTAGCATTGAGGCTGTGCATCCGATTCTTCACTTGCTCAAGGTACTCCTTCATTCATTCTCCTCTGCATTCATAATTGTCGTTAATTTAATTGGTGACCACTTGGGAATAGCAATGCACAGTTACGTCCGTGGCTCTTGTTGCTTATGCAAGATCCAGTCCTGTTATTAGAGCTTCGTACTCGACCTCATTGTTTGTTGTAGGGAAATCAAGTCAGACCATGCACTTGAACTCATATGCCTCTAGGCTGCGAAGTAAAACTCCAACCCCTCCTGAATGTTTATTTGACGATTCGTCCAAGTGGATCATCCATTTGGGGCATCCTTCTACCCCTTGCTCATTTGTGTGGGTGAATTTAGCAATGAAGTCAGAAATAATCTGTCCTTTCAAGGCTATACGTGGGCGATGCCATATGTCAAACTCACTCAACTCGATTGCCCATAGTGCCATTCGTCCAGCCGCCTCTAGACTGGTCTTTGCTCTCCGCAATGGCTTTTCTGTCAAAACAACTATAGTGTGGGCCTGGAAGTACGATTTGAGCTTACATGTTGCGGTTACCAACGCAAAGGCGAGCTTCTCCATAGGTGGGTACCTTTGTTTCGCGCCTCAGAGTGCTTGGCTTGTGAAGTATACGGGTTTCTGGACCTCGTCCTTTTCCTTAACTAAGGTTGTACTGACAGCGGCTATGGAGACAGCTAAGTAGAGGAATAGCTCCTCTCCTGGTTTGGATGGGCTTAGCAAAGGTGGAGAAGAAAGGGCCTTCAGTTCTTCGAATGCACGTTGACATTCAGTCATCCACTTAAAAGCCTTTTTCAATGCACGAAAGAAGGGAAGACACTTATCCATTGCTCTCGAAATGAACCTGTTTAAGGCAGCAATCTTACCATTTAAACTCTGTACCTCCTTGGTGGTTTTTGGTGGAGCCAATCCCATAATTGCCCGTACCTTGTCTAGGTTGACCTTAATACCCCTTTGGGACACCATGAATCCTAGGAACTTCCCCGTTGTCACTTCGAATGAACACTTATTGGGATTCAGCTTCATGTTGTAGTGCCTAAGGGTCTTGAAAGTTTCCTTGAGGTCATCCAAGTGGTTGTCCTCCTGTGAGCTCTTCACTAGCATGTCGTCAACGTATACTTCAACGTTCCTCCTAATCTGGTGCGCAAACATCTTATTCATTAATCTTCGGTACATTACGCTTGCATTCTTGAGGCCGAATGGCATCACCTTACTATAGAAGAGACCCTAGCTTGTGACGAAAGAAGTTTTTTCCTAGTCGGCTTCGTCCAACTTGATCTGGTTGTATTTAGAGAATGTGTCCATGAAACTCAACAGCTAGTGTCTTACAGTTGAATCCACCAAGATATCAATCCAGGGGAGTGGGTAGCTGTCCCTAGGGCGTGCCCTATTCAAGTTCGTAAAATCCATGCACATTTTCCATCTCCTATTGGCTTTTTTGACCATCTCCACGTTGGCCAGCTAGTCGGGGTAATACACTTCTCGTATAAAATTTTCCTCTTGCAACTTGTAGACCTCCTCTGCTATAGCTCGGTCCCGCTCTTGAGTGAATACCCGCTTCTTCTGGAGGATTGCAGGGAAAGAGGGTGATACGTTCAGCTTGTGAACTATGACTGATGGGTCGATCCTGGGCATGTCTTCGTGGCTCCAAGTGAAAATGTCCTGGTTCTCTCTTAGGAATGATAGTAAGGCTTGACGGACTGGCGGGCTAGTAAGAGTACCAATTTTTGTTGTTTATTCGGGTTTTGAGTAGTTGAGGAGAACTTCTAGCTTCTCTGATGGCTTTGCTTCCATTTGATGTTCTCCAATGCACATTGTGGATATATGGTCGTCCATTTCTAGCATGTTGATGTAACATTCCCGTGTTGCTACCTGATCTCCTCGCACTTCCTGTACCCTGTACTTAGTGGGGAACTTCATCATTAGGTGGTAAGTGGATGTTACAGCCTTCCACGAATTAAGGGTTGAATGACCCAAGAGGGCGTTGTAAGCTGATGAACAGTCCACAACTAGGAATGTAAAGTCCTTGGTGATCTGTTAAGGATAACTGTCGACGGTTACGAAAAACGAGACCGCTTTGAGTGGGTACACTCTTATCCCCTCGAATCCATCGAGAGGTGCGTTAGTTGGAACCAACCGTTCTCTCCTAATACCCATCTGCTAGAAAGCTGAATAGTATAGTATATTAGTCGAGCTTCCGTTGTCTACCAAGATTCTGTGAGTGTTGTAGTCCCTGATTCGTATGCTTACGACAAGCGCGTTGTCGTGTGCATGGTGGAGGCTTCGAGCGCCTTCCTTTAAGAACCCGATTATAGGGTTATCAATTCGAGCCATCTTCGGGACCAAACCTATCAACGGGACGTCCTAAACCATCGAAGGTAGGTCTTGCGCGCCTTTCATGTTGAACATGGAATCGATGTGCCCCCTTCAATCGTCCTTTTGTCGCCAATGGGTGGTTTAGGACACTCGTTTTCCCGCTAGGGAACCTGGTCTTGCGGTTGGTTCGTCTTCTCTTTGCTTACGAACCTCTGCAGCTTTCCTTATCTGATCAGGGCTTCGATCTATTGCTTCAGTTCATAGCATTCAGATGTATCGTGACCATGATCTCGATGGAAGCGGCAGTACTTGTCCCTGGACCTCTTGTTGGGTCACCTTTTAGCTTGCTAGGGAATGTCAGGGATCCTTTGTCTTTGATCTGCATGAGCACTTGATCGACGGGAATGTTTAGTGGGGTGAAGTTTGCGAATCTTCCCGTAGGGGGCTTGGAGTGTCTATCCTCTCGTCTGTCTTTCATCCCATTTCCAGTTGTGTTTCTTCTGGTCTTTCTCTTTTTCGCGGCTTCTCCTTCCTCGTAAGCAGTGCGTCTTTTGCGATCATGTATTTTGTAACCCTGTAAAGTACATCCGACATTGTTTTCGGGTCATTCTTATAAAGGGAAAACAAAAATTTACCTTTTTGTAACCCATTGGAGAATGCGGCCACGAGTATCTTCTCGTCAGCCTCATCAATCGAGAGGGTGTCTTTGTTGAAACGGGTTATGTAAGACTTAACGTCTCATCCTCTTATTGCTTGATGTTCATCAGGCATGCAGTTGACTTCTTGTACCTGTGTCCCTCAATAAAGTGCGAGGCAAATTGAGTGCTCAACTCCTTGAAGGTATTGATGGAGTTTGGCGTCAGTTTACTGAGCCAAACTCTTGCAGGTCCCCTCAGTGTAGTGGGAAAAGCTCTGCACATGATCTCGTCTGCTACGCCTTGCAGGTGCATCAGGGTTTTGAAGGTCTCCAAGTGGTCCAGAGGGTCCCTTTGACCCGTTGTAGGCTTCTACTTACAGCATGCAAAATTTTAGTAGGAGAGGGAATGAAGTAACAGGCGTAGTGACGGCCGAATCCGTTCGGTGCCCCAATTCTTCAAGATCACTTGATACTTGTCCCCTGAGGGTGTTCATCATCCGGTCCATATGTTCCCTCATCATTTGCATATCCGTAACCAGGTTAGGAGGGCAATTTTTGTGGCTATCGGCCTACTCATAGTGTTGCTGCCTTCTTGCCCTTCCCTATCTTGAATACCATTGGCACGTGGAAGGCTGTCGCCTTCCTGCTCCTCTTCTTGATTTCGGGGCCCGTGGTCCCTTTGGTGTAGCTGCTTTTCTAACTTTTAGTTCTGCTTGGTGAGGCGCTCAACGGTCGTGTCGAGAGTCTGGATCTGTCTTTCAAGGGTCGCCATACTGGGTTCATCTCCTTGGTTATTGGTGGTGGTTGCCATCGAACTAGTAAGCACTATGCAACTTTTTATCTGGGAACTAGTTGTATGGATTTTCTTAGCATTTTTCCCACAGACGGCGCCAACTGATGATGCCGAAAATCATCAATAAGCTGCACAGTCCTCACGTGCTTAGAGCAATACCTGCATAACACCGAAAGAGAAGATCTCAAGAGAGTACTGGTGTGATACCTGCCAAATACCTTCTGAAAGTTAAGTCAGAAAGCTGTTACAACTCTAGAGTGCTAGAGTTAGGGTGAATTATTCGTACCTCGTTTTGTGAAGGTTTTGGCTTTTTATAGTAGTGGGCAACTGACCTTAGTTCCTTGGCGAAGAGGGATATTTCTTTGTAGAAAAGATCTTCATAAATGTGCATATTTTAAGGGACGTTTTCCATATAGAGGCTCTACTGACTAGGGTTAATCGTGGGTCAAAAGTTATTGCCCTTTGAACTTCCTTGGGGACCAAATAAGCCATGTCATTGCCACGTGGCCTTTTGCTACCATCAACCTTAGCATCCTTCTGAACCGTTATCCATCCACACGGGTGATCCATCCATCTTTGATGCGTTGTTGCCATTTTATCTCTCTATCCGCCAACCTAATGAAGCTACCAATGGTAGGTCTCGTAAATTTTGGCTGTCCACTTTAACTTCACCCTTTAAACATTTTTTTCCCACACGTGAAGTCTAAATAGAACTTTCTTAAAGAATATATCAACAAAGTTTTCTATTTTGTTTATGTTATTTTGGTAGGAAAAGATAAAGACAAGGGAAAAGATTTTGATGATTTGTTTTATATTTTATCTTAATTGCTTAAAGGATAAGAAAAAGGGTTAAAATTGTCAATTTATAAAAAATATAATTTCCTTTAAGCTTGGGAATTTGGATACCCACCTGTTTTAAAGGGAATCCACATTCCTACTTAGAGGGATTTAAAGGGGGAATCCAGATTTTCCTGACATCTGATTTCCTGGCTTGATTTGCAACCAAACATGTTAATTTTTAAAAATTCCTGAGATTCTTAAAACATTACCCCGTACCAAACGCCACATAAAGGAATTAGATTTATTCAAGATGTATATCTAACCACATGTTGTTGGGTTTGAAATGATACTTATAAATTGTGGGAGAAGAAAAAAATTATAAGGAGAATATATTATTCATTTAAAATTAGAGTCGCTATGATTAAGGATTCTCTAAAAACACCCTTTCGTTGGAGAAATTATACAGTCCTCTGGTAGACCATGTCACTTGTCCACTATTCCACTAAAAGGCTACCATTTGTTTAAAATTGTTGAGTCAGTAATTAGTTTTTGTTTTAAAAAATTTTCTAACTCATCAATTTCCTTCTAATAAAATCTTACTACAACATTAATAAAATAAAAAAAACCTCTTATTCAGACCTTTTGATAAAATCTTGCCTTCTTTTTTATTTTGAGAATCTTGCCTGTTAAATTTTTTTTTTAACTGGATAAAAGGTAGTTTTACACTATTACTTACAAACATGATCTATAAATGCACATCAACTACCATAATTATCAAAATTCATGTTTTTTGAAGAAGTTAAAAAAACTGGAATGAGTGAGAGATTCACAATATATTTTAAGTTTCAAGCTTATTTAATTAAGTCATTTCCATCAATTTTTGTTATGTTTTTTGGGTAATAGTCCAAATTTTTAATTTTTTTTCAAATTTTTTCAATTAAAAAAAAACCCAATTAATGAATGAAAAATATTTTCTAGAATTAATTAATTTTTTTTAATAAAAGTTGACAAAGAAACCTTAATTGAATAAACTTGAAATTTATATAACTGAAATGAACAAAAACATAGTTAGAAGACTAAAATGAATTTTGAAGAAATTTAGAGGGTTAGTTTTGCACTTTAGCCTAATTATAATTGAAATGAGAAATCATGAGAAACAACCCTTTATCTTTAATAACAATATATCAATGCTGTATATATATATATATATAAAATCAATGCATATAAAAACCAGTTGATTCCATAATATGTAATTTCCTTTGGTCGAATAATCAAATAAATTAAATCAAACTTTTAGAAATAATCAAAAAAATTAAATCAATTTTAAAAATTTTAGACGGTATGTTTGGAATGGACGAAGAAGGGGAGGTGATGAGATCATATATCAGCAAGAGTCAGTCTACAATATGACCAATTGGTCTAATAACAAAGGGTTAATTAATTTTTTTGATAAATTGATAGTTACAATGAGGGAAAGGGATTTGAGCTCTAACGTTTTTGTTGAAACATCAAAAGGTGCTAATTGAGGTATAAAGTTCTTGACAATGACAATTGATTTAAAATAACACATCGACAATGACTTAATAATTTTAGGCCCATTGAGCCAAACAAATCTTGCTTCTCCGAGTAAGAAAACAACCTAAAGCAAACATTCTTTAGTCTCTAAATTGTTGATTTTAGCAAATTAACATTCTTTTAGTACTTATTCTTATAATTCTTTTAGTACTTCTTGTTAAAGTATGAATAATTTATTCATGTGATGTAATGTGATTCTTTTAGTAATTATTGTCAAAGCATATATAAATAAGGACAAAATTCAGCTACAAAATTGGTTATAGCCTATGACTACAATCTTACTTAATAAAATAAACATTATTATATATTTTGAAAATCTAATCGTTTCATTGCATATTCTTTACACTTTTAATACACATGTCAAATTTTGTCTTAATCAAATATTATATACTATATGATTATAAGCTTATATTTTATGCAAAATTTTAAACTACAAAAACTTGCAATTTAAACAATTTATTGATGACATGACTATTGATTTTTAATTTTCTAGAAGATGTAATCTAAAGATGGATTTGTCAAAATTCACCTCCAATAAAAAGATATTGAGTAAGGTTGTAGCTTAAGGTACAACAAATTTTGTAATTAAACTTTGTCCTGTATATAATTGATTCACTTGATAATTATAACAACATAAAATTATTGCTAAAGTGGCAAAAACCATATACGTGCACATTGTTGGGGGCTGTTTTTTGTGTATTGCCACGTGTCTTCCGCTGGAGGGGTGACTTTCCTAGACCTTGATTTATTTTGGGGAGTTCAATCCAGAACTCGATATTGGGCTGCATAGACCAATGACTACTGGTGCATTTTTAAGCCTACAAAATAGATAAAGCCCAAGAATCATGATAATAGTTGAAATAAATATATAATATATTTAGCATAATAGCTTTGATTAAATGAAAATTTGAACATCATAATTATGTATATTAAGTGATTTCTAATATTAGTAAATAATTAATTAAGTGTCATATGTCCAGTAATGGGATGAGTCCAATAGTCCATATCCAGCTATGGTATAGTTCAAATATTACATATCAAACAGTGGTTAATGTCTAAGTAATATATGTTCAATGGTGGTTTATGTTCGAATAATACATGTCCAGCGGTTGTTCATGTTCAAATGATATATGGTCAGTGATGATTCATGTCCAAATAATACATATCCAGTTATGGTTCATGTCCAAATATTACATATCCAGCAGTGGTTCATGTCCAAGTAATATATGTCCAGTGGTGCGATGGATTCAATTATCATTATGTATATTCATTAATGAAGCACTAGTGAATCCATGTTTATTATGTAGCGTGACAATATTAAAGTAGTTTGCATTCAGTGGTACAGTAATAATGAGTTAACATATACTTAATAATGTGATTTCAAAGATAAAGAAATGTTAACTTACCTTTGTATTGTTTGTAGTTCCAACTATAGAATCACTTTATATGGTTTGTGATTCCAGCCGTATAGTGTCAGAGAGCTGATAACATTCTAGCGGTATAACAACATAAGTCCAGCGGTACAGTGATAATGAAGTAAAATATATTCAATAATGTAAATTTAGAATTAAAGACATATTGACCTATCTTTATGTGGTTTGTGGCCAGCAAAATGATGAAATTTCAGAATAAGAGAGTGAGAGAGGGATGGATAGTAGTGGTTTTTTGCAATATGTCATGGGTTATGTTGCTTTCTAAGAAGAAAGATTTTTCAAGAGAAATGGAGAAAGAGATGGAGATGTGTTTATGGGCAGCAAAGTGAATGAAGTTTCAGAATAAGAGAGTGTGGGAGAGATGGGTAGTGGTGGTGTGTAATAGGTGTGTTATCTAAGAAGAAAGATTTTGTAAGAGAGATGGAAAAGTATGGAACTGTGTATATGGCAGCAACATGATGAAATTTCAGAATAATGGAGTGTGAGAGAGATGGGTAGTGGTTTGTAATAGGTCTGTTTACTAAGAGATTCTTGTAAGAAATTGAGGAGTATGAAGATGTGTTTATGGGCAGAAAAATATAGGTATTTTTTGAATATAGAGAGAGAGGAAATAAGTAAAAGATGGTTAGTGGTAGTAGAGTTGTGGCTTGGTCCTCTTTATATAGAGCCAAGAATGTAACTAGAATGAAATTAGTTGAAGGGAAAATCAATAAATAAGGAATTCTTTTTAGCAAAATGAGTGATTTACTTAGTGGGTTTTTGGTTTTTAACCAAAAGAAGAAAGTTTGAAATTTAAGTCTTCGTTGCAGCTGTATAGCAGCTGACACAATAGTACAACAGTAGCTGCTGCAGCTGTTTTGACATAGCTTGATGATGTTAGCTATATGATGTTATTTGCTGGAGGAAATATTCAACATTAAATTCATTGTTTGGTTGCAAATGGTATGATATCTTTTATGTGATTTTTCTATTTTGTGTTGTAGCTGGAGGCTAAGGATCTTAGCTTAAAAGGGCAGGATTTCTTTTATGGGGTCTTTGCTTCTTTGGGTATGGCAGCAAGCTACTAGGATTGAGTATTAATGGGTAGATGATGTCATTTTAGACATGTGTCATCAGCTGCAGCTTTTGCTGGAGCTATTGCAGCTTCTGCTGGTACCTTTTGGCTAAGTTTCCTCTTTTGAAAAATTATATGTTTAGTCCATGATTTTATTACAATATAATTTTAATAAGTAATAAACTCATTGGTTGATATTTGATGAAGGTTTAGAGATGTAATTATGATCTCTTTGTGTTGTGACCAAATCTTATAGAGCAAGGAGGACATTTAATATTGGGTGAGATATTAAATAGAGATGACCAATAAGATTTAGACATGTGTTTGGTATTGATTTAAATGAAAATAATAATATAATTTATATGAGATAATATTATTTAGATTATATGATGAACATTAAGTTTTAGGTAAAGAGCAAAGAAGAGTTTTATCATTTTAAGTGTTATGTGATATGAGCAGTTTACCAGATATTACTTATTGCCCATTGATCTATCAGAGTTCAAGGAATTGGGAAAGTCATGTCAAGCAACATGTTTCCTTTATCAATTTTGAATCGTTGGAGCTTTATTGAATATATTTCTTGGCCCTCAAAACCACGACTCCCAAAATTCCTCCGATGAGACTCATGAGCTTGGATCATGAGCTGAAAATGAAATGTTGTGTCATGAGCTTGAACCATGGGCTTTTATGAGATAATATCGTCATGGGTTTTGGACCATGGGATTTAGCATCATTTTGTGTAAATATGGGCACTTTTGTGTTTTAAAATAGATTTTTCCAAAATCCATAATATGTTGCTATGGTGCGAGTTGCCATTGAAATAGTGTCATGTGGTGTGAAAATTTTGTCCTCAACACACATCATATAATTAAATCAATCAGGTTTAATACAAATGCTCAAACATGGTTTGATTTTTTTTTTCAATGGATGACATTGTTTGATTTATCGTATACCTATAACATGAGGTTAATTGATGATTTTAGAGATAAAACACTCACATTAAAGTCCAATGTTGATATTTGTTAAAGGAAAAAAAAATCACATACACACACACACACACGAAAGGAATTAGATTTATTTATTTTTGATAGTTTCAACCTATGATGTCTGCTCCTAATGATAGTTTTTTATCATCTAACCAAGACACCAATTGGTTTATGGTGTAGGCGAGGATTGAATCCCAGATCTCTTATTCAACCAGTAGAGACTATATCAGTTGAGCTAACTGGAACCCACAAATTAGATTTATTCAAGATATATATCTAACCATAAGTGCTGGAGTTTGTAATAATACTCATAAATTTTTGGAGAAGAAAAAAATAATAAGAAGAAGAATATATTATTAATTTAAAATAAGAGTCTCTACAAAGATTCTCTAAAAAAAAAAAAAAAAACCTTTCTTTGCACCTTCTAATAAAATCTTACTATACAACAATTAAAAAATAAAATAAAATCTCTTATTTAGACCTTTAATAGAATCTTGCCTATTGATAGGTAGTTTTAAATTTTTACGTACAAACATGATTCGTAAATACATATCAACGTACGTAATTATATATCAAATTTCATGTTTTTGAAGAGGTTAAAAATAGGGGACGAGTGAGAGATTCACAATGTATTTGAGCTTGTATCTGTTAGATTACCACTCTCTCTTTCTCTCTCTCACTCTCTCTCTCTCTCTCCTATATATATATTAATAGGCGGTGCTCAGAGAAAATTTAATTAGATTTTAATTGGATTTTCAATTTTGTGCCATGTGTCCCATTTACTTTTTAATTTTGTACCAAGTGAATTATTAAATGTAAAAATCGAAAAGTCCAAATACAATTAGATTCTAAATTGCATTTCAATTGGAGTTCAATTTTCCATCACGTGTTCATCTAAGTTAATTTTTATGGCAAATAAATTATTGAGTGCAAAAACCAAAGAGTTTAAAACCAATTATATATCTATAGGCAAAGCTCAAAGAAAATTTAATTAGATTTTAATTGGATTTTCAATTTTGCGTCATGTGTCCTATTTACTTTTTAATTTGGTACCAAGTGAATTTTTAAGTGTAAAAATCGAAGAGTCCAAATACAATTAGATTCTAAATTAGATTTCAATTGGAGTCCAATTTTCCACCACGTGTCCATCTAAGTAAATTTTTATGGCAAATAAATTATTGGGTGCAAAAATTTAAGATTTTAAAACCAATTATATATATATATATAATGAGAAATCATTTCATATAAACTGCTAATACCATGTATAATTTGAATTTCTTCTAAAAAAATGTATAATTGTGATAAAATCCAATTAAAATTTAAATTGGAGTCTAATTTTGTGCCATGTGTCTCATCTAATTTTTAAATTTGTGTGCCAAGTGAATTATTAGGTGCAAAAATCAAAGAGTCTAAATTCAATTAGATTCTATATTGAATTTTAGCTGGAGTTCAATTTTGGGCCAAGTGTTCCATCAGATTTTTTTAGTTTTTATGACAAGTGAATTATTTGGTGCAAAAATCGAATAGTCTAAATCCAATTAAATTCTAAATCATATATATATATATATATATATATGATGATGATGATGATGATAACCATTTTATTGTAGAAGGCGGAAGCACAACAAATTTAAGATAATTCAAAGTAAATGATGATCATTCAAAGTAAATGATAATTGAAAGAGCGGTAGAACCAGCCAAGCAGTTATATCAAAATAGATCAAAAGTATTGAAAATAGAAGTGTTTATTGAAAGTAATCAAAACACTTACAGTAGTAGTAGCAGCAAGATTACAGTGATCAGGGAACAATAGGATAATCAGTACAAGGCTTGGAAGCTAGTCCTGGTTCTAATTACAAGCTTTGTAGAATTAGTGAGATATTCTGAACTAAGGGAAGTCCTAGAGAGAGTTCTAAAGGAAATCCTAGAAGAGAATTCTGAGTTTAACAATAAGGGACAGCCCTCTTTATATAGGTAAACAAAGTAGTAAATAATACAAAGTTAATATTGACTTTTTACTATTCATACCAGGACCCGTGAGGGGCATCAGGAGCGCAATTTGTGGAAGGAATCAGATTAGCCTTTGGGGCCAAAAGTAGCTTGGCTGGTAGTGTCGAAAGTAGTCAGCATTATCAGTAGAGAGAGCAGCAGTAAATGCTTTTACCCTTGAGTAAATATTGGCCATTGTGCAGGCCACACAAATCGTGTAATCATCAACAGGCTCCTAGATCAGGAGTATTCTCATCATATTCTTCATCATGCCCAAACCAATCTTTTGGATAAGGTTGAGGGTATGGATAATAGGGACTCTCTGCAGTAGAACCTTCTTCTTCAGAATCTGCTCTCAGCTTCCTTCTCTTCTTCAATATTTTTCTTAAGAAGGGCATATAGATCATCTTTGCTCAGGTTATCATGATCCGAGGCTTGTGAAGTAGAGGGAGCCTTAGAAGTAGACTGGATACTAGAAATCAGATGTTTGGGGGGTGGTCTCCGGTAAGCATTATCCAAAATTTATGGAATGTATCCAAACTTATCCCACCATTTAACATACCAATGTCTATTAAGAATATAACCTTCTTTCTCATATTGCCATTTTAAAATCCAAGGGATTCTGAAAAGTTTGACAAAATGGAGAAGAGCAGGAAATTTGATATGATAATAATTTGTCTTGAGATTTCTCTCAAAAAAATTGAAACAATCAAAGAGAGGCTTGGGGAAGATATCAATATTAGGACCAAACTGACTCCACCAACGAGTGAACCAAAGAGGCAAATTAGCATTGTCATCAAATTCTTTGTCAAAGTTACTAAACCATGAATGAGTCATTGTCTCATTTTGGTGTAGCATGAATTTGAACCAAGCATTAATATAATCATGATATGAATATGGAACAGGGTGCTTTGGAAGTCTTTTTGTTGAGGCAGAGGAATGTCCCCAACTGGCTTCGGGAGCAACATTCTTCAAGTAAACATTGTGGTAAATAATTTTGGACTTATCATTTAGATCAAAAATAGTTTTAATAGTAGCGGAATCTTCTTGGCGTAAAATGTTAGAATAATATTCTAACTTCTTACCAACATGCTCTGGAATCCAATGAAACAAGGGAGGGAAGTAGCTTTTTGCAATCTGAAGTGGATTCTTGATTGCGGCATGGTTTGGTTCAATAAAAAACAGGTTTTGGGAATATTTCTTTTTAATATAATGGGAAGCATTGGTTTTTCTCGGGTAAATAGTTTGGACAGGTTGGTTAACAGGAGTTAAAGCATAAGGATCATAGGCAGATGCCAAAACAGAGGAGTAATTTGGCTTAGGAATTGTTCCTAAGGGGGTGAAACGGTTAATAATTTCTCCAGGGGAGACAGACTCTTTTTTCACAATCTGGTTGGGTAATGAAGCAGGATTTTTATCCTTGGATCTACTTGCCATTGTGGCACTGCAGAAATTCATGGGTAAGAAAGTCAGGAATAGAATTTTGGGAACCTTTAATATATTCAATATTAAAAAAAAAAAACACTTAAAATAGCTTGCCATCTAGCAAAAATTTGTTTTGAAACAATATTGTCAATGTCTTTTTCAATAACATATTTTGCACTTTTGCAATCAATTCGTAACAAAAACTTTTGGTTTAACAAATCACTTTGAAACTTTGAAATACATAATACTACAACCAAAATTGCTTTTTTTATTTATTTTTTATAGTACTATAGTTTAATTGTGCAGTATTCCAGACTCTAGAGTAGAATCGAACAATTTGTTCAGACGAGTCTAGTGAAATTCTTTGTTTTAGAATACCTCCACAAACAATGCCAGAGGCATCAGTTTCAACAATTTTGAAAGCATTGACAGTTGGGACGCCAAGACAAGGCAAGCTTTTAACATGAGATTTGATTTGTTTAACAAGAGAAATATGAACATCAGACCAAGGAGGAGGATAATTTTGCAACCGATCAAAAAGTGGTTTGCATTGTTTCCTCAGATCTTTGTAAAAATCAGCAACATAGTTTAGGGAACCAAAAAATCTTTGAAGTTGAGTTTTGTCAATAATTTCATCAGGAAATTTGTCAGCAAACTGAATAGCTCTATCAATAGACGTATCTGTCCTTCAGAAATATCATAACCAAGAAACCTCACTTTGGTTTGAAACAATTTGAGTTTCTTAGCAAAGACAACAAGACCATTTCTTTTGATAATTTCTAGAAACGAGTATAAATGTTTCCAGTGTTTATCAATAGAATTAGAGAAAATTAAGACATCATCAATGTAAACAATAGTGAAATGACTGAAAGAATTGAAAATATCATTTATAATATTTTGGAATTCACTTGGAGCATTTTTGAGACCAAAGGGCATAACATTCCACTCATAGTGACCAAAAGGAGTGGTGAAGGCAGTTTTATACCTATCTTTCTCAGTAATTTGGACTTGCCAAAATCCGAATTTCATATCAAATTTGGAGAACAGTACAGCATTACTCAACCTATGAACTAAATCATTCTTATTGGGGATAGGGTATCTAATCCACTCTAAGACTTTATTCAAAGGCTTACAATTAATCACAAGGCGAGGGGTTCCTCTCTCAAGCTCAGCATTTTTTTGGACATAAAAAGCAGCACAAGACCAAGGAGATTTGTTTTTTCTAATCAGTCTTTTCTTAAGTAAATCATTAATCTCAATTTTGCAAAATTCAACAGTTTCGGCATTCATTTGAATAGGCCGAGCTTTAGTAGGAATATTCTTTTCTTTGAAATCTTTAATATAGGGCAAGTCAACAATATGTTTCTTCCTATGCCAAAAAGCATTAGGAATATCAGAATAAACATCATTCATCAATTTTTTCTAAAAATTATCAATTTTGGATTGTAGTAATTTATCAGAAAGTTGTTCAAAAATTTTCTTGTATCTAACTTCTTGCTTAAGGAAGTTGAGATGTTTAATTTTAGCATGAATCAGATTAAAAGCATCATGATCATCAGATTTTGAACAAAACTTGAATTTTACTTTCTGTCCAAAAGGATCAGTAGTAATTCCATCATCTTCAGTAAGGAAAGGGTACAAAGAATTAATAAAAAGCAAACCAAGAATCACTTTATTAGTCATGTTTTCAATAAGCACAGAAGGAATCTTAAAGCAAACATTATCATGACAAATATGAGCATTATTCAATTCATATTTGATCTTCATTTTAGTTCCATTAGCAGAAACCAATCTTTCAATAGATTTCTCAAAATATTTTGAAGGAATCAATCCTTCTTGTATACAGTTAACATTAGCACCAGAATCAATCATAGCAACAACATCAAAAGCATAATCATGTGAGGCAACAATTTTGACTTTAGTAAACCATTTTGGAATCATATGTTTAACAAGAGAAAGTTGATTATCAATCAAATTAATCAAGACTTGATCAAAAACATTACCAGAAGGAGAAGTTTGTTGATCGGATTTATCTTCGTCATCTTGCTCATCATTATCAGATTGGTGCTTATCCATGTTTTTATCAATTTTTAAGATTAACAAGTCTTGTTTGAGATGATTATTATCATGTTTAACAGATTTAACATCATTTTTAATTGGATTATTTCTTGTTTAACAGCTTTTATCTCTTGTTGAAGATCATTAATAGTTACTTCTTTAGCTTTATTTTTATTAAATCTTTTCAAAGTTTCTTCAAAACTTATCGTAGAATTAAGTTTTTTAACCTTATCTTCATTTGTTAATTTTTTCATAAACTTATCAAGATATTCTTTCTGTAAATTAGGGTCTTCAACTTTACTTATCAACGTTAATAACAAATCATCACTCTCTTTACTTTTAGTTAACATTTTAACAGATTTAATAACATTACAACAAGAATCTCTACAACCAAATTTAAAATTAGGAGAATTAGAAGTATCACTAGAAGAGTGGTAATCAGAATCAGATGAGGAGGAGAAATCCTCTTCAAAAGAATCAGTCAAAACAGTTTTCTCAAGTATTTAAAACAGTTCATTTTGATCATTATCATTAATGTTTAACATGTTTAATTTATTTTTTCAATTTTCCAGGCTTTTGGTTACAATCTTTAGTGAAATGGCAAAATTTGCCACAGTTAAAACATTTACCTTTACCTTTACCTGATCTTTGTTTATCATGTTTTCGAAAAGTAGATTTCTTTTTAGCATAGAAATCATTAGGTTTAACAAAGTGGGTTCTATATCTTTTATGTTTTTTATGGGAATAACTTTTGTAAACCTTATCATGTTTACTTTTTCCTTTTTGTCTGGAAGGGGCAATAGGAGGTAAACCATATTGTTCACAGAAATAACCCATTTCATATTTAGCTTTCTTTTTATCTTTTAATTGTTGTTTTAACCATTTTTCATCATTGCACATATTAATTCCAAGTGCTAAAAATATTACCATAGGTTAAATTATCAAAATTAATAGAATAATTTTTACCAATTAATTCATTTTTTACCTTATGAGTAAAGATAGGAGGTAGACCATCAATAAACGTCTCTTTCCAATAAGGCTTTGTAGAGTCTTTTCTGAGTATGACTCTGGAAGTAAACATAACTTTGTACCATCTATAATCAGACATAGTAGGACATCTCAAATTATTCAAATAATCAAAAATTTGAGATGAAATATTAGATGGAGTACCAACAAAATGTTTAAGAATGGTGTAGACCAAAGTGTTAACACCATCAGGAATACCTCGGTTAATATTTTCATAAAAAATGGGCATACCATCATTATCTCTTTTAACAGCATGTTTAATAGACTCTCTGGATTCTTTTGTGAGGTGTGAATCCCACCAACCTCGAAGAGAACCAGTGAAACCAGAAGCAAGCAAATCAACAATATCAGGATGATCAAGATTGTCATGATTGTTTATGTATGCAATACCAACCATAGACATGTGAGCCATTTTGTTAATAATCTCTTGTTCAGACAAACCATCAATATTCCATTCATAAATTTTTAGCAAAAACAGAAAATTGAGTTTGAAAAGATCTTTCTTCAAACTGCAAATCAGGAGGAGTGGGTTTAGAATACCAGTTTTTTTTTTTGTAAAAGATGTGGGATTGGGTTTTCCAACAAATCTTTTAATTTCAGGTAGACTTAAACCATCATAAAAAACAATTTTAAAAGAATCAGAAGATAATGAGTCAGAATTTGTGTCTTCTTCAGAAACAATTTCTTTCTCATTTCTTGAAATAGCACAAGCAGTACTTCTGGAAGTAGAAGTTTGCTCGGTTTTAACTTTCAAATCAGCAAGCATTTTTTCAATCTTTTCAATAGTTGATCCTTGGGAATTAACTAAATCAAAAGTTTACTCGGAGAAGTTTTAAAATTAATTTTTTCTCTTTGATTGGGTAAATCAATCAAAGGTTTCTCAGTTTCTGGAACAACAGTTTTTTCAACAATTTTTTCTTCAATACGGTCAAGCTGTTGACCAATAATGTGCAAAGATTCATTAGCAAAATTGTTTTGTTCAATAATGGCAGAAACATGGGTTTTATCATCAACAATTTTAAAAGGGGAGGCTTTCATCTCAGTATTTTCTTTATCATTTTTGCAAGTGATCAAAACAGTTTCAAGGGGTGGATGACTAGACCTGACAATGGTCTTGTCTTGTTTAACAAAAGCAGATTTTCTTATTGCGTTCAAGTAATTGCTATGAACCTCATTTCTTGAAACATAATAATTCTCAAGATAATAAAAAATAAAATATATTGTTTTAACAAATTCATTTTTTCTCTCTATTTCCTTTTGATTCTGTCTTTTTCAGACTGAGCAAAAGTACTTTGGTAATACTTTATTTTATCACGGTTTGCTTTAGAAAAGAATTCATTATGTAAAGCAACCATATCAATTTGAAAATCAGGTATTTCAAAATCCATATCCATCAGATTTATCACTCTTAATTGATTATAGTGAATAGGGGTTTCAATAGGTGGAAAATCAGATCCAGAAGGAGCATTAGAATTAGCATCATCTTCTTCTTTGTTAATATCAGAAGGAAACTCAGGTTTAGTTGAATAGTAAGTATTGCTAACCTGGGAATTGTTGCTAACAACTCCTTTTAGCTTTAAATCTAGTTTATCAAAATTCTTTTCCAAAAATTTATCAACATCGGAATTTCTTTTAACAAAACTTTTAGATCCAGCAAAGAAATTTCTTCTTTCATTGATTCTTAAAGGTTTGTTATTTGTAAAGCATTTGGTATCATCAAAAAATATTTTAACAGTTCCATCGGCATATTGTGCAATATTTGTAAGATAAAGTTCATCAAAAACAGGTTTAATAGGTCGAGCAACTTGTTCCAAAGTCCATTCTTTGGGAAGAGAAATATCTTGCCATTGAATCATCTTGGGGACTTGGATCTTAGCATCAGGGGTGAAACATTGAATTAACATGTTTTTTCCAGCAGGATCACGCCCTCTAGAGCGAGGAGTTAGCTGGGAATCAAGTAATCTATAAAAAATTCGGTAAATAAGAGTAAATGGTCTACTACCATCATCCATATCATAACTTGATATCAATATATTCAAGGTTAAAGCTTTAATAATATTAGGATCATCTAAAGCAAGAGCAAGAGTAAGATCAGGATAAAAATCAAAGTAAATGGGACCATCATACAAAGAAGCAGTAATCATGCCAAGAATGCTATCATTAAATTTCTTAAATTTAGCATCACGTAACCACATAAGCATAGAAGCATCAATTCCTTTTCTGGTTAAAGGTTTAACAGCAACTTGAACCAATCCAATGTGTAAATATTTAAGATGTTTCTTAGTCAAGAAATCATTAATATTTTTCTTGGAAAATAAACTACATTTTACATGAGTTTTAGAAATAGAAAAGGTTTGTTCAACAGTTCTAGCTCTATATTCAGAAAAAATACTTTTTTTTTTTTAGACCAATTAAGATCGTAAACAGTTATATATATATATATATATATGTAATTATGATTGTTTTTAAATATACCCGTACATATGCATGAGGCTACACACTAGTTGAATTATAAGGCTATTGGCGTCTTTGCATTTATTTTAGGTGTAAACCTATAAGCAGAACTTCTGAGTTGAAATACCATATGTAATACAACATCATGCAATATTATGCTACAGTAGAATCAAGGATTCAATTAAGAAGAAAAATGTATTGATCTATTCATTTTCTTACATAAAAAAAAATACAAAATGCACCCGTGGGTTGGAATAGGTGGTATATGGTGGCGGTGAAAGATGGGGGGTAATTCTTGGTCCAATCTTGCCAATCAGAAGAAAAAGTAAAATAAAAATAAAAATATGTAGACTCGAAAGAAAGAGTTTACAGATTTCAATGTTTTTGTTGCCATTCCTGAATGGCTGAACGAAAAGCATAATTGGGTACAAGATTGCAGTGTTCAAGCTTCAAATTTGTCATTGGTGAAGTGTCATGTCCACTTTCAAACCATTCTCTCAAAACCTCAGCTTCATAAGTAAAACCATCCGTTGCCACATGAGGATGTTGCATGATGTCCTGCATGATTGTAAATAAACATTCATAAAAAAAGCGTTTGTTCGTTTAGACCCCTTAAACCAGATTGTTTGATCTAATATACTAGTCAAGTGATTACTTTGGTTAATTATTTAAATCTAGGTTAAAACAAAAATAAATCATATCATGCACAGCAGCAGAAAAGTAAATAACACCACGATATGATGACCTAGAAAAACCGATGAAACGAATCGTTTTAAGGTAAAAACCTGGGGAGGATTTGACCTAATTATCCTCAAGGTAAAGTCAATCCACTATAAGAGAATTAAAGTTTTTACAAAACATTTAACCCTAAATCTATTGCTACCTAAGTAATAACTTAATGGCATGATCACATGTAAGCTCCGAATCCATAGACTCCTTCTCTTCTTGGATTTATTGCAACACAAGCACCCTTGCTTGTGACTTTGAGATCCCACTCAAAGGTTTCAGATTACCTTCACTTGTTGATCATGTAGCTGCAATTTCTACAACACCGGATCTTGAGATTTTTCAAAGAATATTGCCGATAGAAGGATTTAGAGAGTTTTGGGTACAAAAGCCCTAGATCTACAATTGGAGGCACAAGATGCACTCTTTTCTCTTTAAAAACCTCATCTAGGGTTAACTTATAATGTCATTTAAATACTAGAAATAACGAATCACGATTTGGGCTTCAAATGGACAAGTTATGGCCTTTTTACGTTTGCTGATTTTTTGCTGATATGCGACTTCTGATTGATTGAGAGGAATCGAACAACAATTGAGAGAACCAGATTGCAACTCACTTTTTTCATCCTGAACTTAAGTTTTTTGTCTTGGACTTAAAAGTACACCATTCTAACTCAATAATACTTACTTTTTGTCATGGTTTGCCAACACTACAAACTCAAAACCTAACAAAAAGGAATGCATTTATGTGATGACAATAATTTAGTCCAATGAAGTAGGTTTGTGGCAGAAAGAGCTTCCAACATGAAATAGTGATTCCACTGTTTCATAACTATCCATGCAAATAAAAAACCAATTGATTTCATAATATGTAATTTCCTTTTGTCAAATAATCAAACAATCAAATAAATTAAATCAAATTTTTAGAAATTTTAGATGGTATGTTTGGAATGGACAAAGAAAGGGAGTTGATGCAATCATATATCACCAACAACTACTCTACAATATGACCAATTGGTCTAATAATAAAGGGTCAACTTTTTTTTATTTATAATTTGATAGTTACTGTGGGGAGTAAAAGGACCCGAGCCGGCATTTGAGCCTTTGGGCTCCGACAAGAAGGGCCAATTCGTTCTTGATTAAAAGGCCGCTAGGACTGCAAATCGGCCCATACGCTGAGGGTCCGAGGATACATCCGAGGATACATCCGAGGATAAATTTCTCCTCGGACAAACTCGGGAGGACTTGGAGATTCGCTAGAAAGATCAAGGCAGAGTTTTAGAAAGACTGTTGGTTAAAAGGGGGATCCTTGTATCCTCTAGATGCGTCGGTGTTAGAGAAATATCTTAGAAAAAGGCTGCTACCTCCACATTAAAGATCCTGCACCTACCTCCCTGGTTGCATTAATGAGGAAGTGACCCCTGAACAGTGGAATTGAACCTTCTGGTTACTATTTAAAAAGCTTGAAAAAGGTGGTGTCAGAGAGAGGGAGAGATTTGGGCAACACGTGGATAAAGCACCAAGAGAAGAAGTATTTAAGGAGAGTAGAGGCCAAAGAAAAAAGGGGGGGATCGATCAATTACCAGGAAAGAAACTAAGAATTGTAACCTTCAAGGGAGAAAGAGAAATAATACAGAAATTGTCCTCGGCTTATGTCCGAGGAGACTCCATTGCAATAATCACTTACTATTCGCAAGTATTTTTACACCTTAACTTGTTTATTAAGTTTTCAGTACCCCTAACTAGATTTCAGATCCACACTCTATAAATTTCATTGTTTAAGGCTCATTGGGCCTGAGTCCATAGTTGTCTTTGGGTCCAGGTGCAATTGTGCACTTACAGTTACCATGAGGGAGGAGGGCTTGATCTCTAACGTCCTCGTACGTTAAAAAAAAAAAAAGATACTAACTAAGATGTAAACTTTTTGACAACGACTACTGATTAAAAATTACATATGGACAATAACTTAATAATTTAAGGACCCATTGAGCCAAACAAATCTTGCTTCTCCTAGAAAGAAAAAAACGTAAAGCAGACATTCTTTAGAGCGTCCACATTGGTGGAGTCATAAATTGAGCAATTTGGCACCACAAAAAGCTATTTTATCTATTTTAACACCTCATTTTACAAAACACCCAACCTCAATGGTTTTATTTTAGCTTTCAACACTACAAAATAAAATGAACAATACAATAAAATAATATATTTACTACAATAATTAACAACCACTACTATCAACACAATAAAATAATATAATTTTTAATAAAATATTATTTTTTTAGCCTTCTTAGCTACAGTGCACAACCATCTTTGGCTGTGCACTATAGCTCGAGAGCCAAATTTTTTGGCTTTTCCTCCACCAAGCAACATGCTTTTTAATATCAGCGGTGCTAAAAATAGCAATATGACTTTTTAGCACCACCAATAATAATGTTCTTAGTCTCTAAACTTTTGATTTTAATAGTTAACTAATCAAAAATTAGGTTTGTGACAAAGCAAATTAACATTCTTTTAGTACTTCTTATATTCTTTTAGTACTTCTTGTTAAAGTATAAATAATTTATTCATGTGATGTTATCATGTGCTTCTTTTAGTAATTCTTGTTCAAGTATATATATAAATAAGGACAAAATTTAGTTACAACATTCAATTTTAGTTACAATATTGGTTGTAGTCTAAGGGTACAACCCTATTTAATAAAATAAACATTATTGTATATTTTGAAAATCTAATTGTTGAATTGCATGATCTTTATGCTCTTAATACACATGTTAAATTTTGTGTCAATTGGATATTATTTACTATATGATCTATATTTAAGCTTATATTTTATGTATAATTTTAAATTACAAAAAATTGAAATTTATTGATGACATAGTTATTGATCTTTAATTTTCTAGAAATTTTGCAAGCATGGAGGATGTAAGAAGAAGTTGTAATCTAATAGTGGATTTGTCAAAATTCACCTCTAATAAAAAGATATTGAGTAAGGTTGTAATTTAATACTACAACCAATTTTGTAACTAAACTTTATTTTATAAAAAATTTATTCATGTGATTTCATGTGAAAAATAATGACATTTTTAAATTATTGCTAAAGTGGCATAAACTATAAGCACATCATATAATTAAATCAATTAGGTTTAACACAAATACCCAGACATGGTTTGATTTCTTTTTTTTTGATGGAAGACATGGTTTGATTTGTCGTAATTAACCTGTAACATGAGGTTAATTGATCAAATCAAAATTTTAAAGACCAAATTGTCACTCACATTAAAGTCCAATAGTGATATTTGTTATAGGGAAAAAAAAGAAAAAGAAACTCACATACATATGCGAAAGGAATTAGATTTATTCAAGATGTATATCTAACCATAAGTTGCTTAGGTTTAAAATAATACTCATAAATTGTTGGAGAGAAAAAAAAGAGAGAATATATTATTACTTTTTTTTTGAGAGAAGAATATATTATTACTTTAAAATAAGAGTCTCTATAAGGATTCTCTAGAAACACCCTTTTTTGCACCTTCTAATAAAATCTTACGACAACATTTAAAAAATAAAATAAAATAACACCTTTATATAGAATCTTACCTATTAATTTTTGTTTTTTAATAGCAGATAGGTTCTTTTACACTTTTACTTACAAAAATGATTCATAAATGCATGTCAACTACCATAATTATCAAATTTTATGTTTTTGAAGATGTTAAAAAAAGGGGATGAGTGAGAGATTCACAATAAATTTGAGCTTGTGTTTGTTAAATTACCGATTGAGTTATAGAGAAATGATATGTCCACAACATTTTTACAATAAATCTTAAGTGGCAAGTTGTTTGGAGTAAAAAAGTAATTATTGTGTTAGATTCAAATTTGAACCAATAACAACTAATTACCTGCTATTTATTGTGAAAATATTGTGGACGTAGCATCTCTCTGTTGGCATCTTTGCATTTATTTTAGGTGTAAACCTTAACCGGAACTTTTGAGTTGAAATACCGTTATGTAATACAACATGATGCAATATTATGCTGCAGCAGAAACAAGGATTCAATAAAGAAGAAAAATGTATTGATCTATTTATTTTTTTACATAAAAAATAATGAAATACAAAATGCACCCGTGGGTTGGAACAGGTGGTATATGGTGGAGGTGGAAGATGGGAGGTAATTCTTGGTCCAACCTTGCCAATCAGAAGAAAAACTATAAAAAAATAAAATAAAAAATGTAAACCCGAAAGAAAGAGTTTACAGATTTCAATGTTTTTGTTGCCACTCCTGAATGGCTGAACGAAGAGCATAATTGGGTACAAGATTGCAGCTTTCAAGCTTCAAATTTGTCATTGGTGAAGTGTCATGTCCACTTTCAAACCATTCTCTCAAAACCTCAGCTTCATAAGTAAAACCATCCGTTGCCACACGAGGATCTTGCATGATGTCCTGCAAGATTGTAAATAAAAAATTCATAAAAAAAGGAATGCATTTTATGTGATGATAATAATTTAGTCCAATTAAGTAAGTTTGTGGCAGAAAGAGCTTCCAACATAAAACAGTGATTCCACATCAAAGTTACATTTTTCATGGACAGACATGTTCAGAAAATCTTTTGCCTATTTGGTAAAGCATGATAGGAAGGAGACCACGAAAGCCAGCAAAAAATCCAAGTTTTGTTCTTGATTTTGATGGTTTTCAAGCTCAAGAATTTAATTATTGTCTAGTAAATTTTTTTTATTTTTTTTATTATTTTTTATTTTTTGTTGTTGTAATTCCCATGTCTACGATTTCTAGTATGAATGTCAATGTACTAGCCTACATGAGAGTGGAATTTGGGCCTGGAAAACAATATCAATATAATATTTTGGAAGTTTGTCTTTTTCCCTTGTGGATTCAATGATCCTCAATGGATTCTAGGGTTATTTTATCAATTGTAGAAGTTGGCTACGTCTGATTTATTTTTCTATTTAGGGTCCGTTTAGATAGAATTTATTGCTGAAAATTGAAAATACTATAACAAAATAATTTTTAAATGTGTAAATAGTAATGCAACACTCATTTTTAATAAAAAAATTGCTGAAAAAGTGTGCGTACTGTGTGCGTACTGCACGTTTTGTCCAAGTAGGAAAAAAAAAAAAACGCAAATAAGCAAAATGCAGCCACAATAAGTTGGATCCAAACGCATTTTTAGCATCAGCTGGTATCAGAGCCATTTCTGGTATTGCATGATGGCTAATGAGCTCAAGGCAGCAACCGTTCTAGCGACTCAGAACACAGAGATGGGATTCCTTCTAGAGCTGAATTCCAAACTTTCCAAGGCTGAGAATAAGCACTCTCTATTTAAATTTAGGACTCTTTTAATTAGGAAAATGAAACAAGAAATAAATGAGCATATACACACACGCAAAAGAATTTTGAAATGAAATTGTTTGAAATAAGGTCTGATAAATTCCCAATTATTCAAAAAATTTAGATGAATTTAATCATTTAACCATTATTCTAAAAGAGTGAACATGCATTGAAGACATTGGAAAATAAAAAAAAATTCAATAGCTTACCTGGGAGATTGGACAGAGAAAATACGAAGGAGGTTCATAGTGTTCTTTGGAGCTCAGCTGGAGTGAGGATGAGTCTCCACACAAATCCTCCATCATTGGTTCAAGTACAGGCCAAACATCTGATGCAAGGTCTAGCCGGTTCTCCCGGTACATTTCACTACAACTCAAGGCCAAGTGAGCCAACTGTTTAGCTGGCTCAAATGGCCAATCTCCAGCCAAAGGATCCAAGAGGTCTTCTAAGTGTCCTGTATCTAATGCATATTGCACTTCCTTTGTTAACCCCCAGGGCGGCCTTCCCGTCAACAACTGTAACAATGAGTTCCAAATGAATATACATCTGACTTTAAAGTAAGCTCTCCTGTTGAAAGGAACTCAGGGTCAAGATAAGCAAAACTAGTGTCCTTTGGCTCAGTTTTCCAACGAAGAGTGATGTTGTTTGAACTTTGCTCATGAGATAGTAGACGACAGCTTCCAAAGTCACACAGTTTGCTAACAAAGTTAGCATCAAGGAGAACTTTGGCGGGTGTCAAATCACCATGTAATATGCCGAATGGTTTACAGGAATGAAGAAATATGAGGGAAGAGCACAATTCAGTGGCAATGCATACTCGAATTTGCCATGGTAATGGAGGAGTATTGTCCTCGCATCTGAGTCGATCTTCAAGGCTTCCATTTGGGATATACTCATAGATGAGAGCCTGCACTTCTTGGCAGTATCCGATCAGTGTTACAAGATTCTGATGCCTCAACTAATTCAATTTAACAACCTGAAATATAACCATGTAATGAATACAATGCCAAATTTTTGGTCAGTGTTAGGTCCATTTCAAGTGAAGCATTGGAATGGCTGAATTCAATATATATACAAAACAATTTAATCGGCCTACCTCACTTTGGAAGGGGTCTTGCGAGTTATGAGTATCTAGCACTATTATAGCCACCTGGATTTCATGCAAGAGACCTTTATACATTTTCCCATGTCTTCCTTCTCCAATATTCAGGGAAGGATTAAAATTTTGAGTTGCCTTCTCAATCTCTGAGAATGAGAACTCAGAGAATTGAGGCATTTGTGTGCTTGAGAGGTTGCCTTGTTTTCTTCTCAGCTCTACGGTTTCTTTTAATTCATTGTCACGCTCCACCAGCAACTCATCCTGTTCTTTTTTGTAAGTTTGCAACAGTTCCACAGCAGAGACAATCCTCAGCTCCAACCCCTCTACCATCTCATTAGATTCTGCAATTTTGCTTTCTAGTGATGATTTTTGATCTAAGGCAAACTGGAGATCTTCCGTTGCTTTGCTTAGCTGTATTTTCACCTTTTCATGTTCCTCTTTCTCTTTTGCTAGAGCTTCCTCAATTTCTTTTCTTTGTTTCAACTTCTCAGTACATAAGTGGTCAGACACTTGCACCTGTAAATTATGCACTAGGAGAATTAATTGAAGATATGATGTTTTCTAAGTTTATGATGGAACAAATGTTACAAATTTCATACATAGTGCAGTTAGATTATGTTCATCTTCGTCCTGAATATAGTTAATTGACTTTAAAGTGAAGTAGAGGGTGTATAGTATTAAAACAAACAAAAGAGAGAACTTCATTCTGTAGTCCTTATATGTTTTTGATCATTAATTCAAATACAAGGATATATTCAAAGTTATAGGTTTACATTGTGCATTGCTTCAATTGCATCCTTTTCGGCTTTGCCACGTCTCTGTATCTCTTGAAATGCTTCTAGCCTTGCATTCTCAGCCTCTGCCATGGCCTTTTCAAGTTTAGACTAGAGATTTTCATCTATACTTCCATCCTGCTAGAGCCAATCAAATATTTTAAGTTTTGAAGTCATATCTGAAAGAACTAAGATATTTATTTCCAAAGATAGAGGCATGTGATCTTATAAAACCAAAATCTGAGCTTGGATAAATATGCAAATGCTGTTGAACACATATATTTCACATACCAGTACACTAGGAGGGGATAAACAAGGAAGACTTTCTTTGTACTGAGGAAGTGTGCTTAACTCTAAACCATTGTCAGTCCCATCAGACCTAACAGATCAAATCCGAGCTATGTCAACTGGTCTTCTGGAAGAGCTTGTTGAATTATCCTAAGCTGGTGGATACCATTCATCAGAACTCCCTTCTCCAACTGACTTCCTTGGAGTCAAGATCTCATCAATACCATCAAGGGAAGAAACGTCTGTTCCACTTCCTACACTATAGTCAATACTGGCAATCAGTTCACTGTGGAATGAAACTTGAGCTGAGATGGTGGGTGCTACACAAATATCAGCTCCATCTAAAATACTTTCCCTATATTATGTGGTACTTGCAGTAGTAATTATCTCAGCGTCAAGGCTTTTTCAATACACACACACACACTTGCATTAGTAGTAATAATGATTAAAATCAAGCACTTAAGAAAATTCTTAACTTATAAACAAGGAAATCGTTTGTAGCAGTTTCAAGTATATGACAGTTTCCCTGATTCAATAGCCAATCAAGCCTTTTGTAACTACTATATGCTAGTCATACAGTCAATTAAAACTAAGAAGCTTTATATTTGGGAGTAAATATTTTCATGCAATTAATATGCATTTCAAAAACATCAAGCAAACCTGGTGTGGATAAGTCGCCCCTTGCATATAAATTGTATGCGACAGGATACAGGTACATGTAGGCGCACATAGATTGCTTTCTTAGACTTGAGGTCCATCATTTTCCTGCAATGTTAAGCCGGGGGGTGGGGGGTGGTAAGCTGTAAGAAATCTGTGCGTATAGATGCATATATAAGTTTCAACTTTGTGTGCCATTGAGTGAGATAGAATTAAACTAAAATTATTGAGCAAAATCATCATAAAAATTGGTAATATCAAACCGCAAGATAATTAATCATCATAATTATATTTTGAAAACAGATTACAACTTCTAGAAACCAATAAATGGCCTGTAAACACCCTCTTTCACAAATTCAAAACAACATTATCTTTCACAGGAGAGAAAATTAATCAATAAGTTAAGAGAACAACCAATTAATGCAACCACCTAGTAAAGGTACCCCAAGCCAGTACAAAAAAGCATAACTCATAGCATGGTCTATATCTTACTCTTGACGATAGAACCTTTACTTATCTATTAACTGATCTAATTTCATGCTCAAAAATTCTGAAGGCAGCTAAGATAGCATAGTCTTCAGTATCTTTATGGTCCTGACCTACTGCCCACACATGCATACAAAATTTGCAAAAAAAATTTGCCCAAGATAGGGCACATCCAGTGTGAATCATTCAAATTCACTCTACCTTTTGGAGGTTCAAAGTGGATGTAAATGGAAATAAAAATGAAAATGATGGTTAAAATATTAAAAGGAACAGATGTTAGAAATACTGAATTGAATAGTATTGTATTTCTCAAGTAAAATAATATACATGAGTGCCTTATATAGGAGGCATATGAGTGCTGTACAAGTAAATATGAGTGCAGTACAAGTAGTACAATGTGTGCTCTACAAGTAAGTGATCTAGATGGGCCAAGCCCACATATGAGTGTACGTTAACGGCCCCCCTCAAACTCAAGGTGGATGTGAGACCAACTTGAGGTTGTCAACCAAATCACGAAGGCGTCCCTTAGGATGGGACTTGGTGAAGATGTCTGCAAGTTGATCTTTGGTGGAGATGGAGAAGAGCTTGAGAGCACCATGAACAAGATGATAACGGATAAAATGACAATCAATCTCAATATGTTTAGTCCATTCATGGAAGACATCATTATGAGCAATGTGAATGGCACTCTGATTATCACAATAAAGAGGTGTAGCAGAGGATGTAGACACACCTAAGTCTGTAAGAAGCCATCGTAACCAAAGAAGCTCAGATGTGGTATCAGCAAGAGCACGATATTCTGCTTCAATACTGGAGCGGGCCACAAAGGTTTGTTTCTTACTTCGCCAAGAAATCAAGGAAGAGCCAAGTAGAAAACAATAGCCAGTGGTGGACCTACGATCAGTGGGATCTCCTACCCAATCAGCATCAGAGAATGCACGGAGTACAAGGGGAGATTGAGTTGAGTAGAAAAGGCCATGGAAGAAAGTGCCCTTCAAGTAACGAAGAATGCGCAGAACAACAGCATAGTGAGTCGACCGTGGAGCAGACAAATACTGGCTGACCTGATGAACAGCATAAGAAATGTCTGGACGAGTAACTGTGAGATAAACTAGGCTGCCAACTAATCGTCTGTAAAGAGAAGGATTAGATAATGGTTTCCCCCCCAAGGGAGTCAGATGCGCATTAAGCTCAATTGGGGTGTCAACAGTCTTGCTGTCAGTGAGTCCAACACGAGACAAAAGATCAGAAGCATACTTGGCTTGAGTAATATAAAGACCATCTGAGGAACGAGTGATTTCAAGCCCCAAGAAATAGCTAAGATGTCCAAGATCTTTCATCTCAAACTGCTGACTAAGAAAATTCTTGAGTTCTTGTATGCCACTAAGGTCATCACCAGTTATGATCATATCATCCACATAGAGGAGAAGTAGAATGGTGCCTTTATCAGTACGACGAAGAAATAAGGCAGCATCATAAGGACTGGCAGTGTAACCCAAGCGAAAAATAGTAGAGCTAATTTTGCAAACCAGACTCGAGGAGCTTGTTTAAGACCATACAATGCTCGGCGAAGGCGGCAAACCTTGTTGGAGTCAATGGAGAGACCTGGAGGAGGTTGCATGTAAACTTCTTCACTCAAGTCCCCATTAAGGAATGCATTTTTAACATCCATCTGAAAAAGATCCCATTTGCTAGCAGCAGCAACAGCCAGGAGGCACGAATAAATGAGATGCGGGTAACTGGAGTAAAGGTTTCTCATAATCAATCCCATACTCCTGTGTAACACCTTTTGCAACAAGGCGAGCCTTATAGCGCTCAATGGACCCATCTGAGCGAGTCTTAATCTTGTAGATCCACTTACAACCAACCATAGACTGTCTAGGAGGGAGAGGAACTAAGTCCTAAGTATGGTTTTTGGTTAATGCATCAATTTCCTCTTTCATTGCAATCTGCCATAAAGGGTCAGTGGAGGCCTCATGATAGGTTTGAGACTCGTGGAGTGCAGCAAGTGCAGTGTAACAATGGTAATCAAGTAAATGTGTAGGAATGGATCTTAACCGGGTTGAGTGACGAGGTGGAATGTCTTGTGGAGGTGGAAGGTCTTGTGGAGGATCTTCAGGCGGAGCAGGAGCGGGGGACCCAGGCTCGAGTTGGGGTAGCTCGTCATCAATCTGCTCATCTTCGACCTGTCCAGAAGAGACATGAAAAGGATTGGGTGTTTGTATAGAGAAGTCTAAAGGAGGATCAATTGGAGTTGGAGAAGGAACATGAGACTCTTCTAGAAAAACTTCAAGTACAGATGAGGTAGTGAGGGAAGAACGAAAATGAGATAGTTCAACAAACAAGCCGTGTTTCCAGAAGACAACATTATGAGAGACACAAAGGCGATGAGAGACAGGATCATAACAGCGATACCCTTTTTGTGTTTCGCCATAACCAAGGAAACAACAAAGTTTAGATCGAGGCTCAAGTTTGTTGTGCTCATGAGGCTAAGAAGAATGAAACAAGCAGATCCAAAAGAGCGAAGGTGATGATAGTCAGGGGTGACCCAAAGAGGCGCTCATACGGAGTTTGATTATGGATGACAGTGCTTGGAATGCGGTTAATGGTGTGAACAGCATGAAGAGCAGCTTCACCCCAGAATGGAGGAGTAACCTTGGCAGAAAGAAGAAGAGTATGAACAGTGTCAAGAATATGACGAAGTTTACGTTCAGCTCGACGATTTTGCTGAGAGGTACCTAGACAAGTTAGATGATGTACAGTGCCATAGGAGTGTAACAAGCTTGAAAAACATATTGAGTGTATTCAAGAGCATTATCATAACGAAATATTTTGATTCTTTTGGAGAATTGGGTTTTAACCATTTTTGCGAAGTTACTGTATATTGGCAAAATTTCAGAACAAGATTTCATAGGAAATATCCAACTGTAACGAGAATAATCATCGATGAAAACAACAAAATATCGAGATCCACCAATACTAGCAACAGGAGAAAGTCCCCAAACATCAGACTGAATTAACTCAAAAATACTATTGGAATAGAATCACTATTATTAAAAGGTAAAGCTGGCTATTTTCCTAACTGGCATGAAGTATAATCAAAATTGTCTTTGGACACAGAATCTAACAGATCCTTAGAAGCTAACTGTTGTACCGAGAGGAGGGTGCATGACCAAGATGAGAGTGCCAAAGTGAGAGAGAAGGTAAGGAAGACACTGCAGCAGCAGCAACAGCAACAGACACCGGAGCAACAGGTGGAAGATGAAGATTGTCCACTGGAAACATATGCCCAACTCTAGGGCCGGTCCCAAGCTCTTGCCCCGTCCTCGGATCCTGCACAATACACCCAGAATAGTAAAAAATAAGGCGATAACCTAGTTTAGCTAGTTGTCCCACAGAACACAAATTATAGGATAGGTCAGGAACATGGTAGACCCCAGGAACAGAGAGGTTGGAGGTTGAAACAAAATCAAGACTATTCCCATGCATGGTGGACCATCAGCTATGTGAATATTGAGGGGATGTGGAGCAGGGTCAAGTTTGGAGAATAAGGACGAGTAAGGTGTCATGTGATTGCAACAGGCAGAATCAAAAAGCCAAGTTTGAGACTTACTGGGTAAAACTGAGAGAGCAGTGGAAAGAGATGCATTACCAGCCATACGAACAGCTTGAGTTATGATCTCCTGTAGGTCAGTGGGTGAGAGGTTGATAGTGGATCCAGAAGACTGGAACTCAGCTGAAATGGGAGGCATTGGCGAGGTAGACTCAGTGTTAGCAACTGCAGCAGTAGATTTGTTGGACGGTAACAAGTCTCAATAGTGTGGCCAGGGCGCTTGCAATAGTTGCAGAACTTTTTATTAGTCTGTCTGCGACGATTGCTGGAGCCAGAAGAATTACCTGAGTGCTGAGGTTGCTCTATGGAATGAGTAAGGGCTAGAACATTAAACTTATCCTGGGCTCGAAGAGTTGCAAGGCGAGCTTCTTCTCTGACTAACTCATTCACAGCAGTATCAAAGAGGGAGGAGGACAACGATTCAGAAGCTGACCTCGAATGGGCTCATAGTCCTTGTGGAGTGACATCAGGAACTCATAAAGACGAATTCATCTCTAATAGCAGCATATTGTTGGGCATCTTTTGAGCATGCCCAAGTTGGATCAGAAAGGTCAATTTGGTCCTAAATGAAGTGAAGCTGATCATAGTAGTCATTGATGGACTGCCCCGGTTCTTGCCTGAGTTGATGCAATTCAACCACTAATTGATATTTCATGGATCCGTGAGTGGTAAGTATCTTTGGCCAACATATCCCATGCGGATTTCACATCATCAAAGCTGCCCAGCAAATTGGAGATGGAGGGAATGGAAGTATTTCGAATCCATGTGAGGATCATGTGATTGTGACTATCCCATTCAATCATGCGATTGAGAAAAGCGGCATCTTCTTCACTTGCCCCCTTTACAGGAATAGTGATTGCACCAGTGCAATAATGCCAGAGCATGCGACTCTTAAGGAAACTGCGCATAGCTTGAGACCAAGATAAGTAATTCCTAGTCCCCTCCAATACAGTATTGATGGGGCGAGGAAGAAAAACATCATTTTTATCCATTTAGAGACACAATATGCAAAAACAGACTGCAAAAATAAAATCTACGCGAAAAACTGAGTAAGGAGAACCTGGCTTGCAAAAAGTCAACTCTAGGAAAAAGTCAACAGTCAACGGCCAGAGGTGACGTCAGCAGCGCGCTGGAAGGTGACGTCAGCGATGACGTGGCAGGCTGATGTGGCAGGTTGACGTGGCAAGCTGACGTGGCAGGCTGATGTGGCTAGGGCTGACGTCAGCAGGATGACGTGGCTAGGGCTGACGTCAGCAGGATCAATCTGGCACGTGGCGGCGCGTGGAGGCGCGTGAGAAGGAGTTTCGGCGCATGGCGGCGCGTGGTGGCTCGGTTCGGCGCATGGGCGCGTGACCTACAGTGTAGAAACTTTTGGCGGCGCGTGAGAGCGCGTGGAGACTCTGATGACTGTAAGGTTTTCACGAGCAAGTAGATCGGAGCAAGACGATCTTCGTGGTACCTTCGGAAAATTTTTCGGAGCAATATTCACGGCGGTGCCGGAAAAGGCAGTGGTCTTTGCAGTGTTCGAACTCCCTAACGGCGGCTGCTATAGGTCCGGAACCTAAGGACGATGTCTGGAAGACTCGAAGGTTCAACGGCGAAAGATTGTGGCAGTTGTTGTGACAGCGGATGCAATATTAAGAATGGAGTTACACCAATAAAGACAAGACTGCGAAGAAAAGGTCAGAGCAGTGGCTTTGATACCATGTTAGAAATACTGAATTGAATAGTATTGTATTCTCAAATAAAATAATATATATGAGTGCTTTTATATAGGAGGCATATGAGTGATGTGCAAGTAAATATGAGCGCAGTACAAGTAGTACAATGTGTGCTCTACAAGTAAGTGATCTAGATGGGCCAAGCCCACATATGAGTGTACGTTAACAACAGAAAAACAAAAATCGAAATCGATCAGGTGGTTGTACTTTGAGTAGTGCTTATCTGCTGCTGCTCCCATAACAAGCTTCCTGATCCCATGCTGGCAGATGAGATTCACAATTCCCTTCTCAATACTGTCCATTTCAATATGTCGTGATTCTGCCCGTGCCTGCATTAGAAAGCCATAGATGCCAAAATAAATCATAATGTTCAGCACATTTAACAATTAACAATTTTCAAGGAACTCTAATATTTTAGATGATCATGCTGAAATTGGAAGTTCTCTGCAGCCTAATTGATATAACGATATATATTTCCTATTATGTATGAACATTGTAAATGAACTACAGGTGAGTAGTCCTAGTAGTAGTGTCTAGCAACTATGGACCGGTTGTCTACCAACGAAAATGACTGTCATACTGAGCATACAGCTTCAGTTGTCTTATCTACCTCTTGATAAAACTAAAAAACAAATCAAAAACAAATTAATGACACATTCACAAAAAGAGACATGAGATAGCTTTGTACCCCTATTTTGCGACAATAAAGACGATACTCATCTAGGAGTTTCTGCATATTCTGCCTTTCAATTTCCCGGTATGCCCTGACTTCCTGTTCGGTCAATGTGCTTGCTGGAAATCTTGTTCCCACTAGAAACCGAGGAAAGAGTTATTATGTAATATAAATTCCATTATGGGTACCAACAACCACTGAAAAGATGATGGAAATTGCAAACCAGAAACAGGCATGTTTATAATTACCCAAGTCTAACTAGGTAGAACCTTAGAAGTAAATAAATTCTTCAGCCAAATTTCATAAGAATACCCGATTACTAGTCTATAACTGCGGCCAAATTAATAAATAATTCAGATTGACCAAAATTTCTGGAACTCCTAATTAAATTTCCAAATTAAATTTCCCTCTAACTATGGCCAATTTTCACCCAGGTTTTGCCCCAATATAATTCACAGTCAAATCCTAATCCACTGTTTTCCCAAACAACAAGAAGTACCTGAAAAATCTTAAAAACCCTTTTCAATTAATTCATTAGAATCTATCAAGTCTAGTCAACTAAGTCTAACTTCAGGAAGTTATCAAGTACATGATAATCAGTTCCACTTCCAAGAGAAAAAATTACATCAAAAGTTGGATTCTCACTAAAGTTCATAACTTTAGACACATAATGTTGGGAATATTCACGGATTCCCAAATGTGTGACAGGCGAAAAACAGATAGAAAAATAACTCACACATTAGGCAATCACACAACACAATAAATTGCTAATATTTCCAGGGAAAAATACGAGATGAAAAACTCTAATCGCCATGGACTAAGCCTTGTAAAATTTCCCATTAAAGCTGTAGCACTTTCATGTTGGGTTGGGTCATAATTCGGATCAAAGACAAACTAGGCTCCACATTGCCTAGCACATATACGGCTATTAGCTATGCATGTATACATTACACGTACACACATGTATAAGAGCAAAAATGTTGGCAACTTACTAATGGGGATCATATTTGCTGGTTGGTGGACGTGAATGACACATAGTTTTTCCCCCAGAGTTCAGTAATGCCCATAACAAGATTGATTTGTACTCTTTCACATTTTGTCCCAGCGCAACGTGTAATATATTTATATTATCGTCCATGTTCAAAGTTCAAAGTTCAAACCCAAACTTCCTCCAACACCAAGCTTTTAAAATAAACAACAAGATACAGATTTTATAGGAAGATGAGTAAAGCGGCGTACGCGCGTAAAGATGCATCCAAAGGTCTCTGTTTTTGGTGTCAAGTTTTGTCTGGAGTTGAGCTCTCGATATATATGTTCTAGTCCTACAGACCAAAGTAACTTTCTGCGCAAAAACATAGGCAGTGAGTTGCGTAGTTGTGCTTAAAATTCTATTCCATGGTGCCATGATGACGACGAGGTCAATGTCAACGTTTGCGTATCTTTTTTAAGAAAAGCCTATTGGATGAGTGGTGGATCCCACGACCAATATTGTTAAAAGTCAATGCATTTCTTTTGTTTTCTTGATAACCATTGTCAATGCATATCTGTGACAAGATAATGTCGTGGCTGTTAGTTAATTTACTTGTCGGTTACCAAGTGCGGCAGTGGTTAAGGTATAGTTTTTATTGTAATCGATTAACTTTTCAGTCTCAATCTCACCTGGGTCCAGTTAATCTGTGGATGCAGTGTATAAAGTTTGTTTTGTTTGTTTGTTTGTTTGTTTGTTTTTTTTTTTTTTTTGTGTGTGCGGGTTGTAATTGATCAGCTTCTCCGGAATTGTCTCACACGAGTTACTTAAAAAGTATTTTATTTATTTGTTTTTGTTGCTTCCTAATACAGTGGATGTATAGATTCTTTCTTACCGGGAGCACGATGCTGCCCGTTAACAAAAGCCTAACTAGATTGCAAGTTATATTCAGTAAACAGTACATGGTGAGTAGAAAGCAGAGGTGGTTTCTCCAATTCTGTGCTGAACAGAGCACTGTACAGTGCTCTTGTGGCGTCTCTAATTCAGCTTTCAGGTGCCCTCCTAGATAGTTGTATACATGGTTCTTTTGGAAAAAAATTTCCTATCATAAAGGCCAATTGATAGCATAGTGGTCACTTAGAACTGACCCAGACCCCTAAGGTATTTTTGCATTTTGCCCTTTTAAAAATTAAACGGTCTTGATTCATTGGTGTAGGTCTTCTTGTAGTTGGATTTGAATATATTAGCATTAACATACATAAAAAAATAAAAAAAGAAGTTTCATTAATTTAAAAGGGATTATTAAGGGATTTTATTTTTTATTGCAAGAGGGGAGAAGGAATTCAAACTTGACCATCTCTATTGGAAATTTGGAAACAACATAGAATGCCATATGACTTGATCATGGACATTTAGGGATTGTTTTTACTACAATTTCTAGAAATAAAGATGAATTTTATTTGCTAAGAGTTTGTATCTCAATTGATATCTCTTAGTATTTTCAAGAAAGATGTACTAAATATAAATATTTATGCTCTTAATATAACAAGCAAATTATTAAAATAAAAAAGTCCATTCATGGACTGTAAAAAAAATAAAAAATTCAAAATTGATTTAAAAAAAAAATTGAGACAATCTTGTATACTCCAATTGTAGAAGAGGGTGAATAAGTGATTTAGGAGGATAAAATAAAATTCAATGGATTAAAAATTATAGGAAATATTAGAAAATAACATAAAATAATGGATATACAAGTGGGAATTTTTTTTTTGATATAAAACAAGTTGTAATTCCATAAAAAATTTGGGAATAAGATAATGTTTTAAAACCTTTTTATTTCCCCTAAGAACTTTACATACTCCACGCTTTATTTTTTTTTTCTCCCCTACAAGTTTCTAAATTTTTTTATTTCATTTTGTTTTGTTGACCAACTCATCTAAAATTGACATGGAAAATGTGGTGTTAAATTAGGATTTGTGCATAATAAATTGAGTACTATAAATCTATGTGAAAGTGATGTTACTTTTATTGTAAGTTGACAAATCAATAGAGTATGAAATTAAATGTGTCCATAAGATTCAATTATTCTCATCTTTTTTTGACTAGAAATTTAATTAGAGGAAGGAGGGAGAGAAATTATTCACTCCTCCGTAAGGAATGAATATAGAAAGAAGATAACTTAAAAAAAGAAAAGAAATAAATAGAGCACATAATGCTTAATCTTCCAAGTTCTAAATAAAGGAAAAAGAAAAAGAAAAAAAGAGAAATACTCTATCTGAATAGTTCATATAGAACTTCCTAAGTTCCAACCCAGCATCTTCCAATGACAAGTGACAACTTCGATGTAGTGCACGTTTTTTAGTCATATACTTTAATTAAATTGCTTAGCCAAGCAGAAGGGGAATGTTTGATAGTCAAGGTGTGCAGCGGGTTGACCATTCTTCTCTTACCTGGTGGTACAAGTCTTTCTTTCTCATATTGATATTTATTCATATATTATATTTGCTAATTGTTGCTGTGTACGCTTTTATATTGTTGTACATACTTCAAGATACAATTTTAAAAATAATTGTGAAATAGTGAAATCATGTTTTGAAAACACAATTTTACAATTATAATTGAAATCATGTTTTTAAAATACAATTTTAATTATGTGTCCTGTGCACACATTGTGAAACAATCACTGTCCTATATGATTTGGACTACCTGGAGGATGTGGGTGGTCTGCTTGGTACATTTCTGCGATAAGAGTGTTGAAACTGAAAGAATAAATTTTGTTTTGAGAAATTCTACCATGTATAGAGGGGCCTATAGATCAGAGTCTAGAACTACTATAGTATAGAATTACAATAGCACAAAGTGGGCCGTAGGAAACTAACTTGAGTTTTGGAGACTATCAATAAAAACACCCTTGTGAATGTGTATGAGAGTTGGTAATAATATCAAACAAGTTGGTGTCGAGATTACATAAGCAAAGCTACATAGTAGCTTGAAGAAGATGCGGAGATAGAATGGCAGTCAATTTTGATATGTCTAGTCCATTCATGAAAACCGTAATTATGGCAATTTGAATCATGCTACGAATTTTACAATAGATAGTAGTGGTAGAGGAGTGAGTAGCAACCATCTCAACCAAAAAAGCTCATTAGTGGTGTTAGGATTTAAGCTTGTCTTTCCTTTTTTTTTTTTTTGGGGATAAATTCAATAGTTGGAGAATTTGAACCATGAACATCTCTATTTAAAAAGTTAGGGAGTACATATTGAATTACAAAACTCTTGACATTTTTACATTTATTTTTAAGTGTGAACCTATAATCAGAACTGGCCAAGCTGAAAGACAAGACCATTATGTAATACAACATCATGCAATATTATTCTCCAGCAGAATCTATGATTAAACAAAGAAGAAAAAAAATGTATTGATCTATTAATTTTTTTCCCTAAAAAAAAAAAGAGCTACTAATGCACCTGTGGGTTGGACCAGGTAATATAAAAAAAATATGTAAACCTAAGGGGAAAAGAAAAATACAGATTTCAAAGTTTTTGTTGCCACTCTTGAATGGCTGAACGAAGAGCATAATTGGGTACAAGATTGCAGTGTTCAAGCTTCAAATTTGTCATTGGTGAAGTGTCATGTCCACCGTCAAACCATTCTCTCAAAACCCTCTCTTCATAAGTAAAACCATCCGCTGCCACATGAGGATCTTCCATGACGTCCTGCAAGATTGTAAATAGAACATTCATAAAAAAAAAAGGAATGCATTTTATGTGATGATAATAATTAGTCCAATGAAGTAGGCTTGTGGCAGAAAGAGTTCCAACATGAAACAGAGATTCCAAATCAAAGTTACATAACTCGTGGACAAACATGTTCAGAAAATCTTTGGCCATTAGATATGGACATTTAGGGGATGTTTGGTTTGTCGTGATGTTACAATAGGCCGTAATATTACGTTATTGTAATTTTATATTAATGTAATCTCAATACAAAAATACAGCATTACATTGTTTAAGAAGTTGATGAGATTAAGATGATATGACATATTTTGTAATTTTAAATTATGATAATGTTAGAAAAAATAAAATAAACAAAAAATCTTAATGTCACATTATTGTAATGTGCATCACATTAAGGATACATCACAACAAACCAAATGCCCTTTAGGATTTGACTATTTGGAAAAGCATGAGAGGAAGGAGACCAAGAAAGCCAGCAAACAATCCAAGTTTTGTTCTTGATTTTGATGGTTTCCAAGATCAATAATTTAATTATTATCCAGTAACTTTCACTTTATTATTATTATTATTATTTTTGTAATTCATGTCTACGATTTATAGTATGAATGTCGACTAGCCTCCCCGAGTGTGATATCTTGGGCCTGGAAACCAATACTTTGGGAGTCTGTCTTTTCCCTCGTAGATTCAATGATTCTTAATGGATTCTAGGGTTATTTTATCAATTGTAGAAGTTGGCTACGTCTGATTCATTCTTCCATTTAGCATCAGCGGGTATCGAAGCCTTTTCTGGTCTGGCATGATGGCTAATGAGCACAAGGGCCGCAACCGCTCTAGTGACTAAGAACACACAGATGTGATGCTTTCTAGAGAAAAATTTCAAACTTTCCAAGGTGAGAATAAGCACTCTGTATTTGGATTTTGGGGTCTTTTAATTAAGAAAACGAAACAAGAAATATATAAGCATACACACACAAAAGAAATTTGAAATGGAAATTGTTTGAAATAGGGTATAATAAATTACCAATTATCCAAAAAACTTAAGTTGTTAATAAATGACAAATTTAACTTAGGAATGGTAAGTTTGCCTTGCCCTTCCCTACTTCACCTTGTGCGGGTTTTCTCCGCCTTGCAAAGGTGGTGGAGTGGAGATGGGGTAAAATTTTAATCCCACATCACGGGGCGCGGTGAGAATGAATTTAGAGTTTTTAAATCCACTTTGTCCAGCCCTGTCCCCTACTTGCGTTGCTAAGGGTTATAATTGTAAATTTTTCATACGTCAAAACACTACTATTTAAACAAATATATCAATATTAGCTTATTTTATTCTACTAATGTGTTTCTCTGCCTTTATTTTGTTGTGTGTTATACCATGATATATATATATATATATTTTGGTTAAACGCTTAGATATATTATTCAATTTTTTCTAAAAATTGATTTGATTTGATGAAATAAATTTAGTTGTAATTTCAAGTATATTTTTATTAATAAAATAGGTTTCATTAAAAAAATTGTATTGAGAAAATTAACAAAAAATAAAGTTTTACGGGATGAGGTGAGGCTTTGCACAGGGTAGAGTAGGGATGGGGCGAGACAAAACCATACGAGACAAAGACGAAGACCCTATCCTTCGGCCTGCCTTGCCCCATTGCCATCCCTACCCTTAACCATTATTCTAAAATGGTCAACCTGAATTAAAAGCATTGGAAAATAAATATAAATTCAAAAACCTACCTGGGAGATGGGACAGAGAAAATACGAAGGAGGTTCAGAGTGTTCTCTGGTACTCAGCTGGAGTGAGGACGGGTCTCCACACAAATCCTCCCTCATTGGTTCAAGTACAGGCCAAACATCCAATGCAAGGTCTAGCCGGTTCTCCCGGTACACTTCACTACAACTCAAGGCCAAGTGAGCCAACTGTTTAGCTTGCTCAAATGGCCAATCTCCAGCCAAAGGATCCAAGAGGTCTTCTAACTTTCCTGCATCTAATGCATGTTTCACATCATTTATTATCCCCCAGGGCGGCCTTCCCGTCAACAACTGCAACAATGTGATTCCAAATGAATATACATCTGACTCTAAAGTAAGCTCTCCTGTTGAATGGAACTGCGGATCAAGATAAGGACAACTAGTGTCCTTTAGCTCAGTTTTCCGACGCAGAGTGATGTTGTTTGAACTTGGATCATGAGATAGTAGACGACACCTTTCAAAGTCACAGAGTTTGCTTACAAAGTTGGCATCAAGGAGAACCTTGGCGGGTGTCAAATCACCATGTAATACGCTGAATGGTTTACAGGAATGAAGAAAGATGAGGGCAGAGCACAATTCTGTGGCGATGCATATTCGAATTTGCCACGATAATGGAGCAGTATTGTCCTTGCAGCTGAGTCGATCTTCAAGGCTTCCATTTGGGAGATACTCATAGATGAGAGCCTGAACTTCTTGGCAGTATCCGAGCAATGTAACAAGATTCGGATGCCTCAACTTATTCAATGTATCAACCTGAAATAGAACCATGTAATGTGATACAATGCCATATTTTTTTATCAATTTAGGTCCAATTCGATTGGAATGGCCAAATTCAATATACAAAACAGTTTAATCGTCCTACCTCACTTTGGAATCCTGAGGGGTCTTGCAAGTTACGTTGGTGTAGCACTTTTATAGCCACCTGGATTTCACGCAAGATACCTTTATACGTGTTCCCGTGTCTTCCCTCTCCAATTTTCAGAAATGGATCAAAATTTTGAGTTGCTTTGTCAATCTCTAAGTATGAGAACTCGGAGAATTGAGGCATTCGCGTGCTTGAGGATTCAACTTTTTTTCTTCTCAACTCTTCAGCTTCTTTTATTGCATTGTCACGCTCCACCAGAAATTCATCCCGTTCTTTTTCACAAGTTTGCAACAATTCCACAACAGATGCAATACTCAGCTCCAGCTCCTCTACCATCTCATCAGATTCTGCAATTTGGCTTTCCAGTGATGATTTTTTATCTAAGGCAACCCGGAGATCCTCCATCACTTTGTTTAGCTGAATATTCACCTTTCCATGTTCCTCTTTCTCTTTTGCTAGAGCTTCCTCAATTTCTTTTCTTTGTTTTGATTCCTCAGCGCATAAGCTTTCTAACACTTGAGCCTGTAAATTATGCATTTGGAGAATTAATTAAGTATGATGTTTTCTAAGTTTATGACGAAACAAATTCCATACATAGTGCAGTTAGATTACGTTCATCTTCCAGTCCTAAATATGGTTAAGTGATTTATTAGTGAAGTAGAGGGTGTATTGTGTTAAAAAAACACAAAAGAGAGAACTTCATTCTGTAGTTCTTATATGTTTTTAATCATTAATTCCAATACAAATGAAAAGCTCAAAGTTGTGCTAGAAAACTGTAGGCTTACCCTGCGCTTAGCTTCAATTGCATTGTCACGCTCCACCAGAAATTCATTCCGTTCTTTTTCACAAGTTTGCAACAATTGCACAACAGATGCATTTCTTAGCTCCAACTCCTCTACCATCTTATCAGATTCTGCAATTTGGCTTTCCAGTGATGATTTTTTATCTAAGGCAACCCAGAGATCCTCCATCACTTTGTTTAGCTGAATTTTCACCTTTTCATGTTCCTCTTTCTCTTTTGCTAGAGCTTCCTCAATTTCTTTTCTTTGTTTCGATTCCTCAGCTCGTAAGCTTTCTAACACTTGAGCCTGTAAATTATGCATTTGGAGAATTAATTAAGTATGATGTTTTCTAAGTTTGTGACGGAACAAATTCCATACATTGTGCAGTTAGATTATGTCCATCTTCCAGTCCTAAATATGGTTAAGTGATTTATTAGTTAAGTAGAGGGGTATTGTGTTAAAAAAAAACAAAAGAGAGAACTTCATTCTTTAGTTCTTATATGTTTTTAATCATTAATTCCAATACAAATGAAAAGCTCAAAGTTGTGCTAGAAAACTGTAGGCTTACCCTGCGCTTAGCTTCAATTGCATTGTCACGCTCCACCAGAAATTCATTCCGTTCTTTTTCACAAGTTTGCAACAATTGCACAACAGATGCATTTCTTAGCTCCAACTCCTCTACCATCTTATCAGATTCTGCAATTTGGCTTTCCAGTGATGATTTTTTATCTAAGGCAACCCAGAGATCCTCCATCACTTTGTTTAGCTGAATTTTCACCTTTTCATGTTCCTCTTTCTCTTTTGCTAGAGCTTCCTCAATTCTTTTCTTTGTTTCGATTCCTCAGCGCGTAAGCTTTCTAACACTTGAGCCTGTAAATTATGCATTTGGAGAATTAATTAAGTATGATGTTTTCTAAGTTTGTGACGGAACAAATTCCATACATTGTGCAGTTAGATTATGTCCATCTTCCAGTCCTAAATATGGTTAAGTGATTTATTAGTTAAGTAGAGGGGTATTGTGTTAAAAAAAAACAAAAGAGAGAACTTCATTCTTTAGTTCTTATATGTTTTTAATCATTAATTCCAATACAAAGGAAAAGGTCAAAGATGTGCTAGAAAACTAAAGGCTTACCCTGCGCTTAGCTTCAATTGCATTTTTTTCCGCTTTGGCACGCCTCTCTGCCTCTTGAAATGCTTCTCGCCTCTCATGTTCAGCCTCTGCCATGGCCTTTTCAAGTTGAGCGTAGAGAGTTTCATCTACCCTTCCATCCTGCTAGAGTCAATTGATTTTTTAAGTTTTGAAACCAGTCATATCTGAATCAACTAAGACAATTTATTTCCAACGAGAGAGGTGACATGATCTTATAAAACCAAAATCTGAGCTTGGATAAACATGCAAATGCTGCTCAACATAAATATAGTCTCACGTATGATAATTTTGCTTTGCACATACCAGTAAACTAGGAGGAGATAAACAATAAGGACTCTCTATGGACTGAGGAAATGTGCTTGACTCACTCCCCTCAGAACTAACAGATGAAATCTGAGCTATGTCAACTGATCTACTGGAAAAGCATGTTGAATAATCCAAACTTGGAGGATACCTCCTTGAAGATTCAAACCATTCATCAAAACTCCCTTCTGTAACTGACCTGCTCCTTGGAGTTGAGAACTCTTCAGTACCATCAAGGGAAGAAATGTCTGTTCCACTCCCTACAGTATAGTCAATACTAGTATTCCTTTCACTGCAAAATGAAACTTGAGCTAAGCTGGTAGGTGCTGCACCAATATTTTGCCCCGCAGATTGTGATCTCCCATAGTTTGATGGTTCAGTTTTAGAGTTTTGATCTGGTCTGACCTCTACATCTGCTCCATCTAATATACCTTCCCTATATTATGTGGTACTTGCATTAGTAATCATCTTGGCATCAAGGCTTATTTAATATATCTTAATATATCTACAGACACACACACACACACACACAGTAGCAGTAAGAAAAATTTCGAGAAAAATTTTGAACCTATAAACAAGGAAATCATCTATAGCAGTATGAAGTGTACAACAATATCCCTATTTCAGTAGCCAATCAAGCATTTTGGAACTAGTAAATGCTACTCATACAGTCAATTAACACTAAGAAGCTTCACATTTGGGGAGTACATATCTTCATGCAATATATTGGTATACATCAGCACTGCAAAAAGTTTTAAAAACAAAAACATCAAGCAAACCTGGTGTGGACAAGGCGCCCCTTGTATATAAATTGTATGCGACAGGACTTAGATGCTTGTAGGCGCACGTATCTTGCTTTCTTAGACTTGATGTCCATTGTTCTCCTGCAATGTTAGGCAGGGGGTAAACTGTAAGCAATCTCAGTGTGTAGTTGCATATATACAAGTTTCAATTCTGTGGACCATTAGTGAGATTGAATTAAACTAAAAATGTTGAGAAAAACCATCATAAAACAAGGAAATTAATTATCATTATATATATATATATATATATATATATATATTTATTTATATAAAACTGCAAATTCTAGAAACCAGGAATGGCTTGTAAACACCTTTCACAAATTATAAACAATATTATCTTTCACTGGAAAGATAATTAATCACTTAGTTAAGAGAACAACCAATCAATGACACCCCCTAGTAAATGCACCTCAAGACATGTACAAAAAAGAATAACTAATTGTCTGGTATATATCTTATTCCTGACCATAGACCCTTTCTTATCTATTAACTGATCTGATTTCTTGGTCAAAAAGTTTTGAAGGCAACTAAGATACCATATTCTTCAGTCCCTCTATGGTCCTGACCTGGTGCCCACTCATGTATGCAGAATTCGCAAAAAATCTCCCAAGATAAGGCACATCCAGTGAAAACCATTCAAATGCACTGCACCTTTTGGATTTTCAAAGTGGATATAATGGCAATATAATTTTGCATAAGTATAAATGGAAATAAAAAAGAACATGATGGTTAAAACATGGATAGTAAAACAAAAACAGAAATCGGTCTGGTGGTTGTACTTTGAGTAGGCTGCTGTTCCCATAACAAGCTTCCTAATCCCAAGCTGGCAGACGAGTTCCACAATTCCCTCCTCAATACTATCCATTTCAATATGTCGTGATTCTGCTTGTACCTGCATTAGAAATTTATAGATGCCAAAATAAATCAGAAAGTTCAAAACATTTAGGCTAACTTAACTATTTCCAATGAACTCTGATACTTTTGAAATGATCATGCTAAAATTGGAAGCTCTCTGCAGCCTAATTGCACATACACACACGCACACACATCCTATTAGGTAGAAACATTTTAAATGAACTACAGGTGTGTAGTCCTAGTGATAGGATCTTGCAACTGTGGACCAGTGCTCTCAGATCATATCTTTCGAAATGAAAAGAAAAAAGAAAAATAAACCAATGAAAATGAATATCATACTAAGCACACTGCTTCAGTTGTCTTATCTACTTGATAAAACTCAGAAACAGCTCTTTCTTCTTCTTTTTTTTTGCTGAATAGACTCAGAAACAACTTGAGTTAATAACACATTCATCGAAAGAGACAGGAGCTGGCTTTGTACCCCCATTTGGCAACAGATAAGCAGATACTCATCCAGCATTTTCTGCATATTTTGCCTTTCAAGTTCCCGGTATGCCCTGAGTTCCCGTTCCTTCATTGAGCTTGCTGGAAATTTTGCTCCCACTAGAAACCAAGGATAGAGTTGCTATGTAATAAATTCCATTATGGGTACCAACTACCATTGAAAAGATGATAAAAATTGCAAACCAGAAACAGGCATGTTTAATAATTACCGAAGCCTAACTAGGTAGAACCTTAGAAGTAAATAAATTCTTCAGCCAAATTTCATAAGAACACCCGATTACTAGCTTAAATTTGCAGCAAAATCAAGAAATTATTCAGATTGACCAAAATTTATGGAACTTCTAATCAAATTACCAAGTTTAATTTCCCTTAAACTACAACCAATTTTTCATCCAGGTTTTTCCTCAATAAAATCCATTGTCAAATCCTAATCCACTGTTTTCCCTCCAAAACAGCTACAAGTACCTGGAAAATCTTAAAAACAATGATCATCAAGAGGCAAACCCTTCTCAATTCACTCGGTTGGAATTAAAAAAAAAAATCTAGTAAACTAAGTCTTAACTTCAGTAAGTTATCAAGTACATAACTTTAAATTGCAACATCAAAAGTAGGATTATCACCAAAGTTAATACCTTTAGATACACGACATAAATTGCCATTGGCTACATATATATTTGTTGGCTTTATTAATTTGCTAGGCACTTGTGCACACATGTATAAAGCCCAAAAATGTTGACAACTTACTCATTGGGATCATTTTTGCTGGCTGGTGAACATGAATTACACATATAGATTTACCCCCAGAGTCCTTTAATGTCCATACCGCCCATGCCAACATTGGTTTGTACTCCTTCACATTTTTTCCCACCGCAACGTGTACTATATTATCCTCCATATGGGTTCAAAGTTCAAACCCAAACTTTTTCCCACCAAGCTTTTGAAATAAACAACAGGGCACTGATGAAACAAAATTTTATAGGAAGATGAGAAAAACAGCGTGTGTCAAGATGCATTGAAAAATGTCTTTCTGCGCATAACATAGGCAAGTGAGTTGCGAAATTCCATGGTGCCGTGAAGACGACGACGAGGTCAAAGTCAAGGTTTTTTTCATCATTTTAAGAAAAGCCAATTGCATGATCCCACAACAAATATTGTCAATGCACGTCTTTGAATAGATAACGTCACATTTGTTAATAACTTAACTGGTCCAGGTAACAAGTGGTTTAAGGTTGAGATTTTAATTATTATTGTAATCGATTAGCTTCTCGGATGCCATCTCATATAAGTCCAGTTAATGAGTGCGTGGAAGTAGAGTATAAGGAGTTTTTTTATAATTATTATTATAATTGATCAGCTTTTTTTTGGTGCGGTATCATATGAGTCGCTTAAAAAAATATATTTATTTATTTGTTTTTGTTGCTTCTCAATACAGTGAGACTTACAGATTCTTTCTTAATGAAAGCATGATGCCTCATGCCACCCGTTAATAAAAGCCTAACTTTATTGTAAGTAATGTTGAGTAAACATTGCATGGTGCATTGTGAGTAGAAAACAGAGGCGGTTTCTCCAATTCTGTGCTGAACAGAGCACTGTACAGTGCTCTTGGGGCATCTCTATATAGTTCAGCTCTTAGATACCCACCTAGATAGTTGTATGTTTAGATTATCTTATCTTTGTTTGTGTTTGTGATTGTTTGTCTTGAGATTCTGGCTGGCCCAGCTGGTTGTTTGTATGTTATTATGCTCTTTGCAACTATGCATAAAAAACAATTGAAAGCATAGTGGTTAATTTAGAACTGGTCCAAACCCCTGAGGTCTTTTTGCATTTTGACATTTTAAATTCAACCAGTGATAGAGTTTCTTGATTCATTGGTGTAGCGTGTAGGTCTTCTTGCTGTAGGATTTGAATCTATTAGCATTAACATCCATTAAAAATAAGTTTCATTATTTTAAAAGGGGTTATTTAGGGTTTTTATTTTTTTATTGCAAGTGGGGAGGAGTTCAAACTTCATCTCTATTGGAAACATAGGATGCCATATGACCTCATCGTTGATATTTAGGGACTGTTTTTACTATACTATTTGAGAGTAAAGATCAATTTAATTTGCTAAAAGATTTTTAGCTCAACTGACATCTTTTAATATTTTCAAGAAAAAATGTATAGAGTTCAAATATCTTATTCCTGAATGAATTTTATTTGTTAAAAGCTTTGTAGCTCATATATATAAAATAGACAACAAATGTCTTCCTAGAACAGTAAGAGCGCAGGAAGTAACAACGCAAAATTTAAGGGAGTACCAATAGAGGCCATCGGGGCGATAGTGTCGAAATTGCATGAAATTTGGCAGGTTAAAGGGAAATGACATTTTGATCCAGACTCATGACAAATGACATGAGTGTCACCTAAATTTAGGTGAATTCCTTCGTTAAGGCACCAAAAATAAAAATAGTGTTTTCCTATTTATAGTAATATTTGTTTTTTCTTAATAACTTTTAGTTTAAAAGTCAGAATAAGGTCCTGTTTATTTTGAGATAACCCTTAACGTCAATAGTTTATGATTCTGCACTTACCTCAAATTTTGCCTTTTTTTTAATTTTATATTTTAAATTTTGGTATTTTGTCATCTAATCGCGTAATTAGTGTGAACTAGTAAGTTACCTGTGTGATGCATGAATAATGTCGTAATGTTTTATGTAAGATAATTTTGGAAAATGTGGTATATGTATTATAGGTTATAGCATAACTGTTATAAAAATTAATTAATAATGAGTTCGTCATAAAAAATAACAATTATAAATTGCACACATATCTATTATAATTATTCAATTGAACTAATCAGAAATTAAAAAAAAAAAAAAACTTTGGAGGAATATTATAGAATAAAAGTTAATATAGAATGTGCCTTTCTTTTTCTCCTTAATTTTAAAACAAAATACACATTCCAAACACCCACAATCAATCACATCATTTATAAAACCCACAAATCCACAACATCTGACTTTAACATCAAAATCATAATTGTCATTGTCACTCAATATAAAGTGCAAGCCCCTCTTTCTTGGTCAATCACATATTTACAAAATCCACAAATCCACGACGTCTGACTTTAACATCAAAATCATAATTTTTATTGTCACTCAATATAAATGCAAGCCCCTCTTCTTTGGTTGTAGCTAATTTATATGGGTTAGGATTAGATGAGACAACAACGTTAAAGCTAGGTAGGTGTCGCCGAAAGATTGAAGATAAATGAAATCATTTTTGGTCTGTGTGTATTTGAAATGGGATGGCATGGAGGACTAATGGACAATGAGTAGGTATACATAAAGGGGTAGAAATGCAAGAGGTGAAAATGATGAATTAAAATTCAAAAAATTTTGTGTGTATCTATGAGGGAGGAAAAGTCTTGAAACATTGAATCAAAGGATACAAAAATATTTTTTAATTAGAAAAGTCTTGAAACATTGAATAAAATAAAACAAAAAGTTAATATTTAATATGTTCTTATCTCTGATGTGGCACTTGAGAGTATTTCAATTCTCTTTGCATAAAATGTGCCACTTGTCAGAATGTCATACTTTCCCACATGAAGTCTTTGCTTTTATATATACAAGTCACCAAATCTAAAAGCAAACAATATAAGTAATAAAATAAGAGAACAATATGGAAATAAAGTAATAAACTAAAGGAAAACATTTTCAAATGGAAAAATTGTTGGGTCCCAAATAATATTATAAAAAAACTATCAATTCAAAATAGCAATTACACACAAGAACACAAATATTTACGTGGAAAACCCTTTCTCTTTGAAGGAAAAAACCTCCAGACAAATTTCGAATAATTTCACTATTATCAAATCAATTATAATAATTCTTGAGTATGCCTCACGGCTAAAGAAAAAACAATCTCTCTTATTTTTCTTTGCTTTTACACACAAATAATTTTTCTCAAAGGTGGCAATCCTTTTTCTCTATTCTTCAATATGAGACACCCACAAATATAGCACAAACCATATTTATATATAACCCGGCCTCATACCATAGTCCTAATACCAGTCAAATAAGGAGTCTTTCAACCAATAGCCTCAAACTCTTATTTCAAATAGGATTAGTTCTTTTGATTTCCTAGGAGTTCACTGACTCCTAATTCTACTTGAAGTAGAATTCTTGATACAAGCCCATTAAATGGGCTATCATGTGGGCTGGACCCACAACAATCTCTCCCTCCAGCCCATTGAGGAAGGAGATTTTCATTCTAGCTCTTCAGTTCAGATCCATATTGGTCAAGCTGACTTCAAGCTTGACCTTTTTCATTATCTTCATCAACATTGAGAACACTTCATCAACGTCAATCAATTTCATTCTCAAATAATTAATCTCATCTTAGATATCCTTAACCCAATCTCTTGCCTCCCCCTCACCAGAAGCTCAATTAGGGTGCGTTTGGATACTGCTTATTTTGTAGAAAACTGAAAATAAAAAAAAATAATTTTCAGTTACTGTTCACACTAAAAAACACTGTTTATATGCATTGATGCATTGTTCATGCCCCATGAACAGTGCACTAGGTGCTGGTCCAAAAAAAAAAAAAAAAAGCTTGAAATGCAAAACATCTAAATGTGGACACAATCCAAACGCCACCAGCTCGATCCATCTTAGTAAGTTTCCATCTTCCATTACCAAGGTAGTTAAAATAACTAGTTCGATCCATAGCCAATGTAGAAAACACATTTATCCTTAAATCTGGAACATGTCACAAATCCTTCAACATCATAGTTCTGGGGGTACCAGGTCCCAACAATTCAATATTGCCTTGGGGAATATCGCCGCCGAACAACCATTTGGAGGCAATAACCAATTCCAATGCCATTGCCACAGTCCCTAATAGAACCTCCACTAAGACCACTTTGAAGCAATAGAATTGGACCCCCATCTCCATTGATAGTGAAGGATAATCATAACATCTCCATTGCTTTCTGCCTATAAAGAGGAGAAAAGAATGAGGAAGAGGGGTTCGCAATTTTAGAAAGAAACACAGAGAGAAGAGAGAGACTACCACAAGAAGAGGAAGAGAGACTTAGAGAAACAGAGAACCTCGCAGAGTCCTAAGTGATTGCATGGGTCTCAAAGCGAAGGATCACCCATAGTAGGAAACTCAAAACCCATGAAACAAATAGATTGTGAGCCCAAAAATGTAAACTGCATATTTTTGGACTGCACAATTGGCGCCGTCTATGGGGATCTCCTATAAAGTTGTGGTTCTGTTGAGATTAGAGCGAGAAAATGTCCGGAGGCCAATTAGGGAGCTACGTTGAAAGTGGTTCTGGGAGATCTTCCCGGGGGTCTACCTAGTGAGAAAGAAGGAAAAAGAGACACAAAGATAGGGAGCATGAGCGGGAAGAAGAACAGTTCGGCCTCGAGGATAGGTCGTATCAGACTCACCAGACAATGTTAGGCACTTCGGAGGGTTGATGTGCCGATGAGCAGGGCGAAGAGCTTGAGCGATTACGAAGGTCGGTGAGAGATTTGGAGTTGGAATCAAGAAAAAGGCATCAGAGGAGAGGTTGTGGGGAACACGAGGAAGGGTCAGCAAGTGTGGGAGGTCGATACAAAACTGGGTCTCATCAGTCTGGTCCCCATCGTCATTGAGATCGCTCGCGGTCATGGGAATATGTAGATATGGGTTCAACTTCCTCTGAAGAGCGAGGGCCTAGGAATGTCACCATGGACATTATGAGCCAAGCCCTACGTCGAGCTGCTCGATCACCATTCTTCGGGGACATTGAGCGAGCCCCTATGCCGAACAGATTTAAGCGGCCGCTGTTTAACTCTTATGACGGGAAGACGGACCTAGTAGAGCACGTAAGCCATTATATATAGATGATGTCGTTATATGCCCATAATGATGCGTTGATGTGCAAGGTGTTTCCTTCGAGTCTCGGTCCCACTGCATTGAGGTGGTTTAATGGATTAAGGAAGGGCTCGATTCACAGTTTCTCCAAGCTAATCCAGGAGTTCGGTGTTCGATTCATGACTTGCAACCGACTACCACAACCAGTAGACGCACTGTTATCAATGAAAATAGGGGTTGGAGAAACCCTTCGTAACTACACTAGCCGGTACTGGGAGCTTTACAGTGAAATTGGTGGGGGTAACGAGAGAATCGTGGCAAGCACTTTTCGATTGGGATTGCCGAGGATTCCGAACTTCAAGAGTCACAAACAAGGAGGCCTCCTGAGGATATGAGGCAACCGATGAGGTGTATCGAAGAATATAAGCGGTTAGAAGTTGATCGGCTCCAAAATAAAGGTAAGGCCCCGGTTGTAAGCAATCCTCAACAAGATGGTTTTTAGCCGAGGCCCAAGAAGGATTTGAGGATTCAAGAACTGAAAGCTTGGGTAGGAGAAGTGAATGTGGCGTTCAAGGAGCCGGTGCACAAAATCGTGGATCGAATCAAACATGAGCCATACTTCTGGTGGCCAAATAAGATGGGGGCGACCTGTCGAGAAGAAATCAAAACTTGTATTGTACATACTACAAATATAAGGGGCACACCATCGAGCAATGTAAGGTGTTAAAGGATCATTTGGGGCAGTTAGTAAAGGCGGGATATTTGAAAGAGTTCGTGGTGGGCCCAAGGAACCAAGAGATTGGGCAGGATGCTTGGCTCTGGGGGAATCCCTTCCCCCTCTACTAGGAGTGATAGAAATCATTCATCAGCCTCGAGGGGCATGTTGGCACCTAGTACGAGGAATGTGTTGGCGGTAGAGCCCGTGGGAAGCTGCACGGATGAGTGAACCCCCGAAAAGAGGCTAAGATACACTCGGGAGAGTTTAGCCTTCGAAGATGATGATCTAGAGGGCACGATTCAACCACATGATGATGCTTTGGTGGTTACTGCTCGGATAAGTGGTTTCACGGTAAAAGAGTGATGATAGACTAAAGGAATGGCACACGTGATGTATACCGACCTGTTTAGGGGGATTGGACTAAAGAAGGAAGATGGTGATCCCAGGAGGGCAAATTTCCCTTCCTGTAAATATGAAAGGTAAGAAAGTGGTGGTAGTCTTTATAGTGGTCACGTCATATTCTCCGTACACGGCGATCCTTGGCAAGCCATAGGTTTACGCAATGGGAGCGATACCATCCAACTTGCACGTGAAGGTCAAATTTCACACCGAGCATGGTATCGCTATAGTGCAGGGTGATCAGCAAGTGGCCAAGCAATGCTTGGTAGCTGCAGTTGACCAGGAAATCAAGCAAAAAGAATCAACCGTGGAGGTTCCCTTATAGCAATCACAGGAACCTCGAGAGGAAATGGGGGCTATCTGTGCTGAGGATTTAGTGAAACTGAAGATATTACCGGATTGTGAAAGGAGTTTTCTGATAGAAGCAAGTTTGAGGGACGAAGAGAGGGTAGAGTTGTTACTGTTTCTTGTATAGAACGTAGATTTGCTTAGAGCCCATACAAGGTGCTCGGGGTTGACCCTGAGTTTATAGTTCACAAACTCAACGTGGACCCTCTGTACTCTCCTAAGAAGCAAAGACCCAAGAGATCAGCCAAGAAGCATGTTGAAGCCGCCAAACAAGAAGTCGGGAGGTTAAAGGAAACCGGGGCTATAAAGGAGACGTTCTTTCCAAAATGGCTTGCAAACACTATGGTAGTGAAGAAGAAGAATGGCAAGTGAAGGGTTTGTGTTGACTTTATTGACTTGAACTGAGCATGTTCGAAAGATCCATTTCCCATGCCAAAGATTGATCAACTAGTAGATGCCACTTATGGGCACCTGAGGATGAGCTTTTTAGACCCTTCTTCAAGGATATCACCAAATTGCCCTCGCTGCTGAGGATCAAGAGAAGACAACATTCATTTCCCCTGATGCCAACTACGATTACACTGTGATGCCATTCAGACTTAAGAATGCTGGAGCCACATACCAACGAATGATGACGAGGATGTTTAGGGATAAGATTGGGCATACAGTCGAGGTGTATATTGATGACATGGTGATAAAAGCAAGTGAGAGACGCAGCTTATTGACGACCTCAAAGAGGTATTTGAAATACTCCGACGACACCAGCTACGTCTCAACGTTGATAAGTGTGATTTCAGAGTGGAAGTTAGCAAGATCCTGGGTTATTTGATCACTAAACGGGGAGTAGAAGTTAACCCCAATCAAATTGAAGTCGTGAAACACCTCAAACCGCTGAACAGTCCAAAGGAAGTTCAGAAACTGCCCGGCATGTTAGTTGCCCTTAATCGGTTTATTTCCAAATTTGCTGATCTGTGTCAACCCATTTATCAGCTTTTAAGGAAATGGAAGGGATTTCGGTGGGATGAGGAATGTGAAAAGGCTTTTCAAGACCTATAGGAGTACCTAGGGCAAACACCATTGTTGACAGCCCCGAAACCCGGAGAAGATTTATACATGCACCTCTCGATGTCTAAGCATGCTGCGAGCGTCATGCTGCTGAGAGATCAAGGCGTGCAATTGCCTATATACGATATCAACAAAACCTTGGTCGATGTTGAGACAATGTATTTGCCGCTAGAGAAGTTGGTATTAGCACTTGTGCACTTCACACTGAAATTGCCCCATTATTTCTAGGCTCACATAGTCTATATGCTGACCGAGTATCCTCGATAGTCATTGTTAAGGAGATCTGATTTACAGGGAGAATAGCCAAGTGGGAGACTCGGCTGAGCTCTTTTGACATTAGATACAGACCTAGAAGCTCGGTGAAGGGTCAGGTTCTCGTCGATTTCATCGTGGAATTTTCCTTAATGGGGGATTGGAGATGGTTTGCCACATAGAAGTCCTCCTGTGGAAGGTATTTGTGGACGGCGTGTCTAACGCGTGAAGGGCTGGAATCGTAGTTATCACCACGGAAGGAATAAACCTGGAGCACTCTTTTAGGCTGGGCTTTAGAGTTTCTAATAATGAAGCCGAGTATGAAGCCTTGCTAGCTGGATTAAGAGTTGTCTCAGATTTGGGTGCTAAAGAGGTGAAGGTATACTCAGATTCCTAATTGGTGGTTAATCAGGTATGGGGGAGCTTCGAGGCCAAAGATCCCCGAATGATTGAATATTTGCGGTTGGTAAAGCAAACTATAGGCCACTTTTCGAGTGTGAGAGTGGACCAAGTGGCTAGAAGGCAGAATTGGCACACTGACTCATTGGCCACATTAGCGTCATCGGTAGCCGATGGGGTGCCTCAATTAATCAGGGTGGAACTGGTGGCCGAACCAAGTATTAAGACAAGGACAGGAGTTTCACATATTACCACCGTCGGGAAATGCTATATGGATCCTATCGTTGACTTTTTAGCTGAGGACCAAATATCGGGTGACGAAAAGGAAGCAGCTAGAGTGTGCCGGGCTGTTGCTCGATATTGGTTATCTGCCGATCAGAAGCTATACCAAAGGTCATCTAAGGGGCCATACCTACAATGTTTACACCCTAGCAAGATTGAAGAACTCTTGGCTGAGCTACATGAGGGGGTGTGCGGCAGTCACGTTGGGGGACGTTCATTGGCCTACCGAGCGATAACTCAGGGATTTTGGTAGCCGCAAATAAGAAAAGATGCCATTGAATATGCACGGAAGTGTGAGTGATGTTAGAAGCATGCCCCGATGATCCACTAACCTGTTGGGAATTTGAACCCTGTTAGTAGCCCGTGACCCTTTGCCTAGTGGGGGCTAGACATAGTCGGTCCTTTTCCTCGAGCAATAGGCAACCAAAGATTCGTATTAGTGGCCGTGGATTACTTTACAAAGTGGGCGAAAACGGAGGCATTGGCGAACATCTGGGATGTGGATGTCAAGAAATTTGTATAGAGGAACATTGTAACAAGATTTGGGGTACCAGAGTCCCTTGTGTTAGACAATGGATTGCAATTCGATAGCAAAGCTTTCTACAAATTTTGTGGCAATCTTGACATCAGAAACCGGTATTCTACCCTGGCATACCCGCAGAGTAATGGTCAAGCTAAGGCCATCAACAAAGCCATCGTGGATGGTCTGAAGAAAAGGTTAGAGGGCGCTAAGGGAAAGTGGGCCGAGGAAATTCCCAGTGTTCCGTGGGCATACTGGATGACCCCGAGGAGCTCCACGGGAGAGACTCCTTTTTCTTTGACATTTGGAGCAGAAGTAGTCATACCAGCTGAGATAAACCTATGTAGCACTCGAGTTTTAGGATTTGCTCCAGCCGAGAATGCAGAATTGATGTTCAGACAGCTAAACTTATTGGAAGAGCACCGCAAGGCAGCGACCATTCGGCTGGCAGAATATCAGCAGAAGATTGCTCGAAGGTACAACAGAAGTGTGAGGAGAAGGGAGTTTACTGTTAGAGCTCTAGTGCTTTGAAGGGTAGTGGGGAACACCCGAGAAGTTAATGTAGGATTAAACATGATTTGTATGTCATACAAAACATATGTAGTAGAAAATTAATGGATCTACTTCATTCACAATTGATAACATGCGCTATGTAAGTTTCAGAATTCAAGAACAAGAGAGCGTACCTTGGAGCGATGAAATTCAAAACCAAAGATCAGAAGTTCTCGGGGACACTTTCAATCTTCACTCTAATTCCACTAACGCTCAAGATGTGTGGTCTCTCAATCAGTTTTCAAGGGAAAATGTTAAAATGTCTCACTCTCACACACACTATTTCACAATAGTGTTCTCTTACAAAAAATTCCTACTTAAAATTATGTATGTTTCTTCCTTTATATCTAACTGATTATCTAATTGGGCTAGCTTTTTCGGCCTTTCCAATTGAGTTTAAATGTGTGGCTTGGAGTGGGACTAAAAGAGACCAATAAGACACTAGCTCCAATGGACCTTGGATTTTTCTGTCAACTATTGACAAGTCCAAAGTTACCATTAATTATATTTAATACCACCATATAAATATAATTGTACTCTAGGCCTTATTTATAAATTATATCCTAAGACTTTATTGTACATGCAACCCTTTCATAACTCCTTACTAAAGTGGTTAGGCCCAACTCTCTGAATAACTGAATCCATTAAACTTAGCTCAAGGGAATATTTTATATTTCCGTTAAAAGACTATGAATTCCATCTTGAGAATATATGTTCCATCAACACTAAATGTGGTTGCCCAACATACTGAGGTTTTGACCGTTAAGATAGATCTCACTCTTGATATATCAAAACAACCTACATTTCATGATCAAGTCCATTATCCTCTCAGGATTAAGAGTTCAAGTAAATAAAAGTCGTGAGATTTATTATTCATTTGACAGTCGTTAAGAGAATAATAAATCTCACTGCGGTCTAGTTCAATATGTCTTAACTCTTAAACATATCAACACAACAACTAGAAGTCTCTACTTCCATGATCAAGACAAATCATCTTAGTTGATATGTTATAGTCTTCGTAGATGAAACGCCTAATTTCATCACCGATTACGAACTAAAATTCTGAGTTTATAAAGAACTTGTGACTTATATCTTCTTTGACTAAATCACATAAATCACATTCTATACATCTTATGGACTATATGATGTTCGAATATTCATGTTACAATTATTTTAGATTATAATAAAACAACTTTATTAATCACAACATTAAGTCATATATAATAACATACATAGCATCATACAATAGGATTTAAAGGAAATAATCTTAACAATCTCCCACTTGCCCTAAAGACTATTGTGCATTAATCTAACTCACATCTCCTCCAAATGTGACTTGAAAGTCCTTTGGGGGTAAGGCTTTGGTAAAGGAATTTGCTAGATTCTTTGCACCATTAATCTTTGTTACAACCACATCTCCTCAAGCAACAATGTCTCGTATGATGTGGTACTTCCTCTCAATATGCTTTCTTTTCTTGTGATTTCTTGGATCCTTGGATTGTGCAACCACTTCACTATTGTCGCATAACAATGTAATAGAAACTTGCTCAATGTCACAACACCAAGATCAGAGAGGAATTTCTTGAGCCAAACAGTCTCCTTTGCTGCTTCCCAAGCAGCAACATATTCAGCTTCCATGGTGGAGTCAACAATACAAGATTGTTTAACACTCCTCCAACTTATGGCTCCACCTTCCAAGGTGAAAACACAACCCGACGTGGATTTTTGAAATCTAGATCTGACTAAAAATCTGAATCTGTATAGTCAATGGAAATCAAATTCTCACACTAGTAAACAAGCATATAATCTCTCGTTCTCCTAAGATACTTGAGAATATGTTTTACAGCTTGCCAATGTTTAGGTCCTGGATTTTATTGATATTGGCTGACCATGCCAACTGAATAACAAATATCCAGTCTAGTACAAAACATGTCATACATGAGACTTCCTATGGCAGAAGCATAAGGAACTTGTCTTATCATATTTTCTTCCTTTTGAGTCTTAGGCCTTTGGTCATCAGACAGAGGAACTCCATGTCTAAAAGGAAGTAATCATTTTCTTGGAGTTTTGCATGTTAAACCATTTGAGAACCTTATCTATATATCTAGCTTGTGACAAGCTTAACATCTTATTCTTTCGATCTTGCCAAAGCTTAATCCCTAGAATATAGTTAGCTTTGCCCAAGTCCTTCATATCAAATTGGCTCAACAACCAAACTTTAACCAATGACAATACTCCTACATCATTTCCAATCAATAGAATATCATCAACATAAAGTACTAGGAACATTACTACTTTGTCTTGATGTCCTTTGTACACACATGTTTATCAAGATTTTGTTCAAAACCAAATGATTTGATTGGTTGATCAAATCTGATGTTCCATGACCTAGATGCTTGCTTAAGTCCATAAATGGACATTTTCAACTTGCATACCATATGTTCTTGGTTCTTTGCTATGAATCCTTCCGATTGCATCATGTAGATTTTTTCTTTAAGATTGCCATTAAGAAATGCAGTCTTGACATCCATTTGTTAAATCTCATAATCATAGTGAGCAGCAATGAATAAGAGAATTCTGATAAATTTAAGCATGGCTGCTGGTGAAAAAGTTTCATCATAGTCAATGCCTTCTTTTTATGTATACCCTTTCGCCATTAATCTTACTTTAAAGGTTTCAACCTTTTCATCTATCCCTCTCTTCCTCTTGTAAACCCATTTGCAACCAACATGTTTAATGTCATTAGGTGCCTCTACAAGATCCCAAATTTGATTGGAATACATAGAATCTAATTCTGATTTCATAGCTTGAACCCAATGATGTGCATCTATATCATTCATTGCTTCATCATAAGTGTAAGGATCCGATTCAGCCTCTTCTGAGATAGCTTCATAAGTTTCTCCCAAACCTATAAATCTTATAAGAGGCCAAACAAGTCTCCCATTACGACGAGGCACCTGTGTATTAGCCATCTCATGAGTAATGTCTTGTGGTATATCTAATACAGCCACATCATCCTTAGTTTCATCCATTGGTTGTTTATTTACAGATTCATTCATTTCAGCCAATACAACTCTACTTCTAAGAGTAAAATTATTTATATAGTCATTTTCCAAAAATTTAGCGTTTGTACTAACAAAAACTTTGTTATCCTTACGACTATAGAATAAATAACTCCTAGTTTCTTTTGAATAACCCACAAGTAAATACACTTCCGATTTTGGTTCCAATTTATCAGGCTTCCCTTTTAATACATGTGCTGGACAACCCCAAATGTGGAGATATCTCATACTAGGTTTATGCCCACTCCACAATTCTATGGGTGTTTTGGGAACAGATTTTGATGGAACTAAATTCAAAAGATATATTGCTGTATCTAAGGCATACCCCCAAAAAGAAATTGATAAAGTTGAGTAACTCATCATGGATCTAACCATTTCCAAAAGAGTCCTATTCATTCTCTCCACTACACCATTTTGTTGAGGAGTTCCAGGTGCAGTCAATTGGGATACTATCCCATTCTGAATTAGGTAATCCTTGAAATCCCCAAGAAGGTATTCGCCACCTCAATCAGATCGAATGACCTTTATGCGTTTACCCAATTGATTTTCAACTTCAGCCCTAAACTCTTTGAACTTTTCAAAGGTTTCGGACTTCCGTCTCATTAGGTACACATAACCATATCTTGACTAATCATTAGTAAAAGTGATGAAGTACTCATACCTCCTTTTGCTTGGGTTGACATAGTCTATATGAACTAATTCAAGCAACTCTTGGGCTCTTCTATCTTTTACATTAAAATGTCGTTTGGTCATTTTTCCTTCCAAACAAGATTCACAAACAGGAAATTCATTAAAGTCCATGGGTTGTAAAAGTCCATCTTTGATTAGTTTTTGAATCCTATTTGAATTAATATGACTCAAATGCAAGTGCCAAAGATATGCATCATTTGTAGAAGGAAACTTCTCTTTAATGATTTTACATGAGAGTTACTATCTAATTTAGAATTATGTAATTCATGCTTATCAGGAATTAAAATATATAGACCGCCCACAATATTGGAAGAACAGATAAACATTTTATCCTTCTTTATTACAATATTGTCCTTTAGGATAACACAATACCCATGTTTACCTAAATAAGTTGCAAAAATTAAATTCCTACGAACATTAGGTACAAATAGACAGTCTTCCAATATTAAAACCCTAGACTCAAAGCATAAATTAACAACACCAACAACTACAACCAGAATCCTGCTTCCATCAGCCAAAGTAAGAAACAATTTCTCTTCATTCAACTTTCTAGTCTCTTGAAACCCTTGCAAAGAATTGCAGATATGATTAGTACAACCTGAATCTATGTACCAGGAATCCATGGGATTCTTTACCAAATATATTTCAAGAAGAAAGGAACATTTCATACACTTGTTCTTGGCAGCTTTAAACTTTGGATAATTTCTCTTCCAATGTCCTTTCTCATCACAATGGAAACACTTTCCTTTGTTCTTCTTTCCTTTGTTGGCAACCCTTAAGGCAATTTGCTTACCCTCTTACTTAGTAAAGTCATTCTTCTTCTTCTTCTTACCCTTGCCTTTCGACTTAGGTTGAGAAGTAGAAACTTTACCAACATTGGCTTTAACACTAGAAGTACCAAGGATGCCTTCTGCCGCCACTAACTCATTCATTAATCCAGACAAAGAATAAATTTTTTCGTTCATGTTATAATTAAGTCTGAATTCCTTGAATGATTTCGATAGTGATTGGAGTATCATATCCACTTGGGATTCTCTATCAATGTCGGCACTTAAAACCTCCAATGTATTTAGATTAGAGATCATTGTAAGACAATGCTCACTCATTGAACTACCTTCAGCCATTTTGGTATTATAAATTTGCCTCATGATTTCTTGCCTTGTTGAACGGCTTTGCTCACTAAACATCTCCTTTAGACTTTGCATAATGTCTGAAGCTAGTTCTACATCCTGTATTTGATGCTGTCGAATATTTGAGATAGATGCTAGGATATAGCACTTGGCCATTTCATTAAATTTCTGCCAATAATCATATCGTTATTTTTCCTCAAAAGGAGCAACTAATAAAGGAAAGCTAAGACATGGTTGAGTAAGTACCAACCAAATTCATCATGAAATTAGATTGTGGGTTCAAGAATCAAAATTGCTTCCAAAAAAATATGAAGTTCACATGGACCAACTTCTTATAATTTTTAACCAAATTATCCAAATTTAATTCATCTCAACTATGGCCAATCGTAAGACGATGATCACAAAAAAGACCAGCATCCAAGTTTAATTTCCAAAATATTCTTATACATGCACATGTATAGGCACTTTCTAAGGGGTGTGTTACACATGTCTTGATAATGGAGCACCTACATTATTTCTTTACAAATATGTTTTTGCAAAATTCAATTGCAATATAAGCATATGATGCCAACTTACAGAAAGGGATCATCTCTGTGCAGGTCGATAAAATGAATAATGCATATATTTTTTCCTCCAGAGTTGTGTATTGCCCATAACAGGAGTGATTTGTGCTCTTTAATTCACATTTTCTCCCACCGCAACATATAATATACCTTCCATCATGCAGAGTTATCAGAGGCAGATCTAGAGAACTCTACCACATCCAAAGCCAATCTTGTTTCACTTTCCAAAGGGTACTTTAAAGTCTCTTTGAAATTCTGTCTTTCTCTACTGGTTTAGCTTAATCATCAACATTTCCCAGTACCCATTTCAACTTAATTTCTCTCTATAGAACTTGTAGAAAACACAAATTAGAGAACTTTAACGGCAGACAGTTTTTCTCACGAGATACTATGTAACTTAATTTCATCGGAAAGTAAGGACTTTTAAAGTTGAAACCAGGAAATGAGGAAGGTTTGTTAGTTTGGAAGTGAGAATTTGAGTTTGTATCATAACACAATTTATATGATTATGCATTTGAATGTGTCTATCAATTATTTGGGCAATATTATTTTTAATTGTATAATAAATTTTTATTATCATGATAATCTCTTTAAGAGAATTAGAAGTTTGAATAATAAAAACTTACAATTTTTAGTTCTATTAAGATTTTAGGAAAATATAATACATAATAAAGTTAGAGGAATATGGACCACTTCCAAAAAATAATAATAATAGCAATCAAAAATACCAAAAACAATAAAATTATATATTTGTAAACATAGAGATATAGAAATTCTTTTTATAAATTGTTTAATTTTTAAGGAGAACGAATTATCTACAATAAAATTTAGAAAATAAATTGTATATTATACCACATCTCAAATATTCCCACACATCATGTGAGTTTACAATTAGTTACAATAATTTAAAAATCTGGTCTTTCTTAAACTTCTTTGACAATTCTTGTGAGTATTAACTGTATGGCTTCATGTTGCCATACCTTTGAGAGGAGATTCATCCAAGCACCTTGTTCATCCGAAAGTGTATTAAATTGTTGCCAGAGGGCACAGGCAATCACACATCTTCGAATAGCCTAGGAGTATCCGAGAGGTTTGATTTGCAGTCAATGATAGATTGTCCTCATTAGATTGCTGAGAAGAGAAAGAGGCTGGTGCAGCCTATTTTTCAAGGTGAATTCTCGCTTATGTTTCACACTGTTGAGGGTTTATCATGACCATTTTAGAATCCAAAAACACTCTTTCAAATAGGCCAATTAAAGGCTGTCTGATTGGATTAGGATGAGGAGGCAAAATTACGGTCTTTAGCTGAAGACAAGAGATTGAAGAGGACCTGAGCTCGACAAGTAGGATCCATAAGGATTTAAGTAGTCAAGACACTGTACATATGATTGAATTTTAATCCAAAACAATAGAGTAGTCCTCCCTTTGGTCATAATACTACATGATATATACATAGCTAGGAGGATGTAATCACCAAAGATAATCCAGGCTAAGTGGGATCCTTTGCATTTTTTGGGGTAACAAAACTACTATACAATGCCTTACTAGGACATGGGATAAATGAAGAACAGATATGAAAGTGTCTGATGATGTTATTAAGAATCCAAGCTGAATGAGGATGAGCCTCCACAAGAAGTAGCCCTCATTGTCTGAATCTGAAGTACCTGCCAGACTTCTGACCCAAGGTCTGGCCTGCATTTCCTGTACATGTCACAGCACTTTAATGCCAAGCGACCCAACTGTTCAGCCTGCACAAATGGCCAGTCTCCAGCCGAAGGATCCAAGAGAGCTTTCAAATTTCCTGTATTTATGGCATATTCCACTTCCTTTTTTATCCCAAAGGCTGATCTCCCAGTCAACAGTTGTAACAATATGATCCCAAAAGAATAAACATCTGATTTTATAGTGAGCACTCCTGTGTGAATGAACTCGGGATCCATATAAGCAAGAGTGCCCTTCTGGATAGTTCTATGACACAATGTTGTGTCGCTAGAACTGTCATGTAGTATACGACAGATTCCAAAGTCACTAAGCTTGCCAATGAAGGAAGCATCAAGGAGTATATTGGAGGGTTTCAAATCAGCATGTACTATGTTGTGAGAATGAAGAAAGACAAGGACAGAACACAATTCAGTGGCAAGCCGTATCCGAGTTTGCCATGACAGTGGGGGAGTATTGTTTCTACAGTTGAGTCGATCTTCAAGGCTCCCATTGGGAAGAAGCTCATAGATGAGAGCATGAACTTCTGGGCAAGATCCAATGAGTTTTATAAGATTGGGATGCTTCAACTTACTCAATACATTAACCTGATTATTTACAATGTGAAACTTGTAAGCAAACTGTTGAATGTTTCAATTATCAACTACTGAGTAAAATATTGAGACACACACTCACAGGATCATAGAAAAATGAGCTTTTACTGCGTCTATTGTGACAGAAAACTTAATTATAAGGAACCTTATTTGCAACAATTTTCATTATGTTTATCTTTATTAAAATACTGGTTAAATAGTTAACTTTTATTATTTCTTACTAGTTAAATTTTTAAAACAAGTGGTTATTTATTATGGTATGAAAGTAGAAGATTATAATTATTTGAATCATGTCCAGAAAATTCTATTAATAGTCTAATTGCAACAATTTTATTTATTTTCAGCTCCTCAGTTTTGTCACATGCTAAAGACATGCTATCCATCTACATGATTGTGAATCAAAACTATTATAATGAAAACAAATTTTATATATGTATATACTGGTGCAAGAATGAAATTAGTTATACCTAAATTTTTCGAGAGATATTTTGATGAAAAAAAATGCCCCATGTTCAAATATACACCAAAAATTAATAAATGCAACATATATCCTAATCCTATAGTCAATTTCATTATACTTCAAGTATTTGCTAGAGCCATGTAAGTGAGAACTACTGACTAAATAGTGAAGATTAGAGATTGTTAGGTTTTGGGTTTAGGTTGGCAAATTGTGAGTGAAAGTGTCTTGTATTGAGTCTTAGAAGTGCGTATTCATTGACAAGATTTTGACCAAATGCTGGAATTCGCTACATATGCAAGTTTCATGTTTTCAACAGCTTTTGATAGCTATCCAATCGATGAAATAGGCCAGTTTTCTATAGATCAGACTGGGAGATTCTAGATTTGTGTATTTAGCTCAACAAGTGTATAGGATTTCGTGTGTGCAAGCTAAAGGTACTTATGAATGCCCTTGTACATTTGATAAATACTTTTGGAGATCTACTGATTAAGAATCTAAAGGTATTGTGCCTCTGCTATCAAAAGCTCCTCCGGCTGAATGAAGTGAAGCATATTCAGCAAAGGTGGTGATCTTAGAGCTTGTTAGGCATTGTTGTTTAAGCAATAGTTTTCAGTGTTTAAACAACAATAACACTTCTGACACATATTTCTATAATACTCTAATACGTATTTCCAAAATATTGAAATCTGAACAACAATATTTAAACACTATTACCAAACGGGTCCTGAAGTTGCTGCAATCCCAATTTTCTCAAGTACTAGACCAAAATCTTTAAGTGAGTACTCGAAGTCGTGGATGGGAGAACCAAGTGCAACACATCTTGATGATTGAATAAGTCTTTAGATTTGGAGCTGCTTTGGATAATGCTAGTAAATTTTACTAGGAATATGGTTATTCAATTTGTAAAATTCTATCTTAATAGTAGATGTGTTTTGGCATTAAGAATTGCTAAGTTAAATCCCTCCAATGTTTTTATTTGAAATTTATATTCTAGCTATAAGTTTTTCCTAGGTCACCGTAATATTGTTGTTTTTTGTATTTTTTGTTGTTTTTATTCTTGCACAAGACTGGTAATTGTTTGACACTAAGGACATTCATAATTGGATTAAGTATATATTTGGATTTAAAACTTGGTTAACAGGGTCTAAAACCAATAAAGACAATAACCAACTAGACTGAACATACGCATATGTAAAAATCAAGACAATATAATACATTTGGGCATCTATTCGTATAGAACTGAAATGTATCAAATACGCCAATTGCACTCAAGCAAACATTGGTTAGTGATTTAAATATTTTACATTTATTTAATTGAGCCATTTAGCTAAATTTAAATATCATTGTGAACAACAATAATTAAGCCTTAGTTTTAAAATTTTTAGAGTTAGATTATGGATTCTCAACAAACTAAAGGTTACATGTATTTTTTTTTTCCCAACCATTCTATTAAATTTGAAGTCATATTAACTTTTTGTAAATTTTTTTTTGTTGATATGTTATTTTTTACTACCTATAAAAAGTCCTAAAATAGAGAAACTTCTACTATTAAATAGGTAATGCTTAAACCACCATACCTCCTGATGAAATTCAGAGGGCCCTTGTGAACTTCCGGGTAGTAAGACTTTTATAGCTACCTGAGTGCAACGCAGGAAACATTTAAAGATGTTCCCATATCCTCCTTGTCCAATTATTAGGAATGGATCAAAGTTTCGCGTTGCTTCTTTTATCTCTGAGAACGGGAACTCACTGAAGAATTGAGGCATGCATGTGCATGAGGGCACTACTCCTTGCTTTCTTCTCAGCTCTTCAACTTCTTTCAGTGCAGTGTCACGTTCCATTTGCATCTCATCCCTTTCTCTTTTATAAATCTGGAGTTCTCTCATGACTTGGTCTCTCTCATGCTTCACCTTTTCAAGCTCTGCTCTCTCTTTTGCTAGTACTTTCTCCATTTCTTTTTTGCATTTCAAATCCTCAGCGTATGAACTTTCTGATCCTTTGACCTGTAAATTGATTTAACCATTCACAATTTAATGTTTTGGGTTTTCACTTGTTGATCTATCTACAATATATAGAACAACTTTAATAGTTAAATTTAATATACCTGATAAATCACTATAAAGTTAAAAAAGAACCACTAAATATATGTGGCGATTGATTAAAACACTTCAATCACCGGAAAAATCAGCTACCTAATTGAGAAAATGTTAGAAAATGGTTATTTGCAAGTATTTGGGTGGTCAATTTTGGATCCAAGTTGGGACAAGTTCTTCATAAGAAGATTAATGTCATGCGGTCATTTGTCAAAAAAAAAAAGAAAAGTAAATCATAAAATGGCTCTTAAAGTGCCCATTTAAACATAGTTTAAAGAAGTAAAATCTTTAAAACTCACATAAAAAAGAAATTATACATTTTATGTGTTTATATACGCATGGGTGAGAGTCCATATGGACTGGCCATATTAAATAAATTTTTATTATTTTATTGAAGTGTTTGTTTATTGCATAGTATTTTTTTTTTTTTAATATTCTTGAACATTACATCTGTTCATGTTGCAACTTTTTTGAAATAGTGCTAGTGTGTTTATAATAGTGAGTCCCTCATTCCATTTAGGTAGCTTTTACCTGGGATTAATTTTCATGCATAAAGTCTAAGAAAGAGAAAGAGACAGTTTTGTTCGCCAAGCGTTCAGATTATTTGTGCTTCTTCCTTGTTTGGTGTGATCATTGTATTCTAAGAAACAGGAGAAACTCAACTTAAAGCACCATTGAAGAAATAATGTAAGGGCTAAATACATGTTAATGAGATATTGTTAAACACTAGACTTGATCAAATTTACATATATCATTCTACATTCATTTAATCTGTGGGTATATTTAATTGTTCTTAATTATTTTATGAATCACAAGATATACTTTTTTTGTGTGTTTTTGGTTATAGAATCTGCGTGTTCTTATTGTTTACATAATTACATAAATAAATGATTTTTTGCAATATATCCAACAGAAAATGTGAAAGAAGTTGCAGTTGCACTGATAAGTAATTAGGACTTTACCTTGCGTATAGCCTCATTTGCATCTCTTTCTGCTTTCCTACATTTGAGTGTCGCTTGGAATGCTTCTCTCTTAGCACTTTCAGCCTCCGCCATCACTTGTTGAAGTTGATTATAAAGAGTACGGTATATATCTCCATCCTGAATCCACTAAGATAATTAGTTCGCTAAACACAACTTTCAAAAATCTGTACTCAAAAATCTATACATCTGCATAACTCATGACACACGCACACATATAGCCCAGATGAAAAGGTTTTGAACGTACCACTGTACCATGAGCTCCACTAATACTCTTATCAGTAATTATGTTTGGTTTGGGTTGCAGTGATAAAGGTGAGACTCCTACAGTAGAAGAGCGAGTTAAAGGACTCCTTATTCTTAGTGACCCATTGCATTCATCAGCACACCTTTCTTCATCCAACTCGTCTATTAGAGCAACAGAAACATCTCCATCAGTGACACTTCCTTGGATAGAGTCACTAGCGTTTGGAGTTCTTTCTTCTGGCAATAAAGATTCAGCCTTTACATCAGCTCCATTCAATAAGCTACCCTCCCTATTTTGATACACGATGCTTGCATCAATGATATTGTTGGATTTCAAGGTTACTTGGGTGAAGAAAAAACAAGGCATATTTTAGTTGAGTTTACTTGCAATAGTAGTAGTAGTGATTTAAAATCTAGAACTTAACTTTTTTTTTATTGGCTTTCCAGGATTTTAAATATCCTAGATAAAGAATGTGTGTAAGATAATCAAATATTAATAACTATCTTATTTATGAAAATTTTAAATTTAAAGTTTTTTATTTTATTTTAAAATGTACAAAAATCATGAGTTTATGGGTGTTTTTTTTTTTGGAAGGGGGGGGGGGGGGCAGGGGCATTTGAGTGGGGTAACATTATTGATGATGATTGGTTGCTAATGATGATGTTTGGGTTTCTAAAGTTTATGTGCAGTAGTACTATGTTCAATTTCTTAAATTTTTGTGGAAAATTGTTTGTATAGGTACTGTAAAAAAACTATCTCATATATATAAAAAAAACTTCTTTTATTTTTGGTGCTTAGATCTTTCTTTTGTTAGGGTTATTTTGTTTCAAATGATCATTTTCATAATATTTTAATATAAATTATTATTAGATGAAAAAACACATTCTCAAGCGATATAACCAAACACAATTTTAATAATAAATGTCAAGCAAACCTCGTGTAAATTAGATGCCCTTTACAAATGAATTGTATGTGACAATATGCAGGTGCTTTTTGGCGGACATATATGGCTTTCTTAGATTTGAGGTCCTTCAATTTTCTGCAAGTTAAGCTGTAGGGTAAGCAATCTCCTTATATAGATACATATACAAGTTTCAATAAGTAGATCATTCTGCAAGATGATTTATTTTGATTAAAAACAGTTACCTAAATTGGGGAATAATAAACCACACCTGGTAGACTTTGAATCATTTAAAAACACACACACACACACAAAATAATGGAACCATATTTTCTACAAATCAAAATGAGGATTTGAAAAGATATTAATTTACTTGTTTTCAGAATCCAATAGATAGATGCCACCATGTAATTAGAAGAAAATTTTCCAGTATTAAATTATAGCCACTTTTTTAGACAATAGAATAGATCAGTATTGAGAAAATTCATTATATTTTGGAAACATGCATCCTTTTCCTCAAAAGAGGGTGGACCCCACAAGAGAGAAATATATGACTTTCTTAGATTTGAGGTCCTTCAATTTTCTGCAAGTTAAGCTGTAGGGTAAGCAATCTCCTTATATAGATGCATATACAAGTTTCAATAAGTAGAACATTATGCAAGATTGACTTATTTTGATTAAAAACATTTAACCAAATTGGGGAATAATAAACCACACCTGGTAGACTTTGAATCATTCAAAACACACACACACACCACACACACACAAAATAATGGAACCATTTTTCCTGCAAATCACAATGAGGATTTGAAAAGATATTAATTTACTTGTAATCATAATCCAATAGATAGATACCACCATGTAATTAGAAGAAAATTTTAAATTCATAAAGATTAAATTCTACAAATATTCCAGCATTAAATTATAGCCACTTTTTTAGACAATAGAATAGACCAGTATTGAGAAAATCTATTATGTTTCAAAAATATGTATCATCTCCCTCCCATGAGAGTGGACCCCACATGTGTGGGGTCCATTCTCATGTGAGGGAAACATATTCATGTTTCCGAAATATAATATACTCTCTTATCAATATTACGTACAAATATTAATTTTGATAGTACATTTTTTGTCTTTGGTCTTTTTCTTCTTCATAGTTATTTTTCAAACCGATAAATACCTTGAATAGTTCTTGTCGGCTGCTGCTCCCATAACAAGCTTCTTGATTCCATGCTTCGAGATGAGATCCACAATTCCCTTTTCAATGCTTTCCATTGCAGTATGTACTACCCCTACTTGCACCTAAATTTGAATGCCATCGTCCCCAAAATAAATCAAAAAATTCAATCCGTCATTTAAAAAGGATTTTTTTTTTTAAGGTTTTTATTTCATCAATCCCAAAAGTTGGAAGTAAACTATTAGAGCAACCATATAGTTGCAAAAATTTGCAAAATACAAAAAGTGTTCAATTTTGCATATTTTAACTCAAAAAAACCCACATCAGTACTTATAAAAATGTGCAAATACACAAAATATGAACAGTAACTGTGCATATATGTATGGTTACTGTTCTTGTGCGAATGATTTTTTTATTCTTTTTTTTTCTCTCTCCTTATATGCACAGTTACTGTTTATGTGCAAATAATTTTTTTTTTTTTTTTGTCTCTTTCCCTTTTATCTTACTCTCTCTTTTGTCTTCTTCTCATAACAAAGAAAGAAAGAGGTGGATCGGGCATGTGAGTAGTGGTTTGTTTGATATAATAAAAAATTAAAGAAATATTATTATTTAAATAAAATAAATAAAATAGATAAATTGATATGAATATTTTGTAAAAGTGAGTATATGTAAAATAAAAAAAAGTATGTTTTTTCTTGCAAAATAGACAAATTTTACATAGACTAATGCGGTTGCTCTTGTAACCCATCATGCACAATATCAAATGACTGGTCATAATAATCCATGGTATCCTTTAGCAAAAGAAAACATCATGTCCTCGATTCAAGAAATAGTTTTTTTTACTTAATTAAAAATTAAAATTAAAAAAAAAAAAAAAAAAAAAAAAAAAAAAAAAAAAAAAACAAAAACAAAAACAAAAACACAACAAGATCAATTAGCTGCAGATATATAGCCAAAAAGGGACATAAGAAGTTGTACCCCTATTTGGCGGCAGATAAGAAGGTAGCGATTCAGGGTCTTTAGCATATTTTCCATTTCAGTTTTCCTGTGAGCCTTGACTTGTTCTTCTTCCAGTGAGCTTGCTGGAAATCTTGTACCCACTGCAAATCAAGTTAAACATTAATCTCAATGATTAGAAATCAACTACAACACCATATTGCACATTCCCAATAAATCTCAAATTGTAAACACGCATATTCATGAAAATATAGAAATTTATATATAGCTAAATTTATATACGATCTGACTTACTCAATGGGATTGTTTGTGAAGGCTGAAGAACGTGAAGGAGGCAAATCTTCTTCCCTTTTGATTTCTGCAATGCCCATGCTATGGTCAATATGCTCTCCTTCACGATATCTCCCACAGCAACATATATTTTCTCTTCGCTTATACGTGGCGCCACTGGTAGCTCCATTATCTCTTGGCCATATGCCTCAACCATTGGAGCCCCGAAGTGATGAAACCCAATTTGAGAGCTTGCAGGCATAGGACTCGCCACAGCCATGACAAGAAATATTGATGGAAAAGTCAATGATTATTGTACGGAACTAGCATCGGTTTCTTCGCATAGACACAGTACAATAATCCACCATCTTTTTCCTCTCTCTTTATCGAATTCACAAACAACCCACTCCAACTTTCTATCCTTAGATTCAAAACTAAAAATAAAAAACAAAAAGTTTCTATCTTTAGATTCAAAACTTTTCAAAGAACTTGTAACTGGCAATCTCAAAAAACAGGAAACCCTTTTTAGCTCTATGAATTGAAAAACCCGATGGCTTTTTAAGAACTTAAGAAAGAACGCCAACAATTAAAATAAGGACATTCAAAGGAAATCACGAAAAGGTGAGTTGGAAAAGCCTTTAGGATACGAGGTTTCTGATTGGCAATGAAAGATAATGCTTGTCTTGAAGCGAGAATGAGTTATATATATAAAAACAAAGAGCTTTCAGAAAGCCGATAATCTTTTTATTTTTTTTTATCCTAAAAAAAAGAGAAAGAAATAAGAAAATTCAACTTCGACAGTTTGAAATATTATATCTGGAAACCAACCTATATGCTGGGTCTCTTACACACAGGCGAGTCCTATGTCCTAAAGAAGCAATTAGGAAAGTTTTCACCAGGAAGTTAAAATATGGAAAGTATATAGACGCACATATTCTCCCATGTTTTACATCGTAAAACCTACAATGCTCCATGAGATGACTGCTCGTGTGCACTGACTCTCTCTCTCTCTCTCTCTTAAATCAAACGTATAGAAATGAGACTGCATGGTCATCCCTATCCAAGGGCGGAGGGAGGGGGGGGGGAGGTGCCCTGAAATTTCAAATTTATCATATTTGCCCCTACACAAAAGACAAAAAAAAAAAATCCCAATTAAGTTAGTACACGTTACCTTCCCAATTTCCTTCTTTTTTTTTCTTTTTATTTATTTATTTATTTTTGATAAAAGTGATAGAACCTTTCCAACTTTCCTAACTGTAGTAAACTTCTATAGACTAGACAAAGCTGCAGATTTTTTTTTATTCTCTATACCAAGCTGCTGTAGAAGTCTTTTATTCAATGAATTCACAATATTCAATAAAACCGTGGGCCCCACTTGGTAATGAATAAGAAAATTAAAAAATAACATCTTTACTACACCTACACGGAATAGAAGTCATAACTAGCATAGAACTCTCATCAAGAAAAAGAAAAAAGAAAAAAGTATATATAATGCAAAGTGCAAACAAGGCACGCCTCCATCAAAAAGAAAATTTTTTTTTCAATCCGGTCTCTTTCTTGGGATCTCAAAGTTGCTGTGCAATTTTTAAAAGCATTCAAGTTGGGTTTTTAAGTCACAAATTCAAATATTCATAGGTATGCATACTCTTAATACTTTTTCTTGGATTTATTTATTTATTTAATCTATTAAAAAATCAAGTTCTATGTTTAAACTGTTTATATTTAGATGGATCTCTTGATTTGACCATTCTTAACCATAAATTTATAATTCAAATTACATGTTTAAACTATTTGTATTTATAATGATCTCTTAATTTGATTATTCTTAATCATAAATTGTAATTTTTTTTCTTTATTTTAATGATATGACATATATATTTGTAGTTAATTGAGATTATGGAGAATCCTAATCATAATAATGAGTCTGGATCAAGTCCTAAATGAACTCGTATCGAAGTGGATGTTGCAAATCTTCCCACAGATCCCGGTTTAAGAATAAAAATTTCTAACTATCATCTTAATGAAAGAGATCAAATTAGAAGGCATTCTCTACAAAATAAACCTTGTCAACCAGTTGGTCATGATTTTCCACAAAGTCAATTTGGCAAAACAAAGCGTCGATTTAATCCAGTATAGTTCAAAGATTATCCTAGTTGGTTGGAATATAACATTACGAAAGATGTTGCATATTGTCTATTTTGTTATCTATTTCGACTTGATACTGGTGATCAAGGAGGGGGAGACTCATTTGTTACTGAAGGATTCAAAAATTGAAAAAAGAAGGAGAAATTACAGAATCACGTTGGGGATCACAACAATGCACATAATATAGCTCAAAGAAAATGTGAAGCTTTATTAAACTAGAGACAAAGTATTCAAACAGTTATAAACAAGTAATCAGATGCTGAGAAAAGGGAATATCGAACTCGTTTGAATGCATTAGTGGATTGTATTTTTTTTTCTACAACGGCAAGGATTAGCATTTCGTGGCCATGATGAATCTAAAGACTTCAATAATTAAGGAAATTTTCTTGAATTATTACGGTTTCTTGCAAATCACAATGAAGAAATTGATAAGGCAGTCTTTGAAAATGCTCCTAAAAATCATCAAATGACCTCTCCTGATATCCAAAAAGAAATAGCAAATGCTGCAGCTGTTGAGACAATAAATGCTATTATTAAAGATATTGGAGACTCATTATTTGCTATTATAGTTGATGAATCACGTGATATGTCTACTAAAGAACAATTGGAAATTGCTTTACGCTATGTGGGCAAACTGGGACATGTGAATGAGCACTTTTTAGGCATTACACACACCAAAGAGTGCAATTGAGGAAGTATTTAATAAACATAGCTTAAGCATTAGTAGATTGCGTAGACCAGGCTACGATGGGGCAAGCAACATGCGAGGTGAGTTAAATGAACTAAAAACTCATATTTTGAAAGATAATCATTCTGCCTATTATGTCAATTGCTTTGCACATCAGCTTCAACTAACATTAGTTGCAGTAGCAAAAAATCACATCCAGATTGCAACCTTTTTTAACTTGGTTGCAAAGGTATTCAATATTGTTGGAGCATCATGCAAATGTCGTGATATTCTTAGCGAAAAATGTAATGCTGAAGTTATAGAAGCACTAAAAAATAATGAAATTTCAACTGGTTGTGGCTTGAATCAAGAAATGAGTCTAAAAAGACCTGGAGATACACGTTAGAGTTCTCATTATGGTGCACTTGTTAGTCTTATTCACATGTTTTCTTCTGTAATTGATGTGATTGAATCTATTATAGAAGATGGTTTAGATTCTGATCAGAGAGCAGAAGCAAATATCTTAATTGGTTTACTCCAAACATTTGAATTTGTGTTTGACTTACATTTGATGAGAGGTGTGCTTGACATAAGTAATGAGTTTTCATAGGCATTACAACGAAAAGATCAAGATATTGTGAATGCTATGAAGTTGGTTGACAATTCAAAGCAACGTTTACAAGCCTTGAGAGATGATGGGTGGAACTCTTTACTAGGGGAGGTTTCTGCATTTTGTGCAAAAAATAATATTGATGTTCCTGATATGGATGATTTATATCAACCTCGGCCACAACGAAAAGTTCAAAACATGAAAAATTCACATCATTATCAAGTGGAGCTTTTTTATACTGTTATAGATATGCAACTTCAGGAACTTAATAGTCGTTTTGAAAATTCTGAATTATTACTTTGTGTTGCGTGTTTGAATCCAGATAACTTATTTTTAGCATTCAACAAAGAGAAATTGATTCAGCTTGCTCAGTTTTATCCAAGTGATTTTTCAACAGTTCAAGTTTCTTTCTTGGATAACCAACTTGAGACATACATCCATGACATGTGGTCCATTGAAGAGTTTTCAACACTTAAAGGAATTGGACAGCTTGCTGAAAAGATGGTAGAAATGAAAAAGAATGTTTCATATCCATTGGTTTACTCATTTGTGACTCTGGCATTGATCTTACCAGTTGCAACAGCTATTGTTGAAAGAGCTTTTTCAGCAATGAACATAATTAAAAATCGATTACGCAATTGAATAGGAGATCAGTGGATGAATGATTGCTTAGTCACATATATTAAGAAACATATATACAAGAATATTGAATGTGAAGAAATCATGCAGTGGTTTCAAAATATGAAAAATCGTCGAGGGCAATTGAGTAAAATAAGCTAGGTGTGAAAAAATAAATTAAAGTTTACATTTTATGTTAGACTGTATGACAATTACATTATCGTATAGTTGTTTACTTATTTTGTTATTAATATTGATTAATTTTTTACTTCCAATTTTGTCTTTTAATCTTGCCCCCCTGACCTAAATTCCTGACTCTGCCACTGTCCATATCACGCATCATTTGTTGTATACATGTATAGATGGACCTTCATGAAAGTTAAGACTGGCTCAGATATGGATGATGTTAGGTTCTAAGTACTTAGGAAGTAATGTATTAGAACTCTAATATGTATTGTTGGTAAACCATGATCAAAACAGGTGTCTAGATATGTTTTAAACTTACTCAACGTATGTGATTTATGTACAGTTGGAATCGAGTTAACTGCAGAAGTTACTGTGCATTTATGCCTGACTCGATTTATCGAGAATTAGACTCGACCGATCGAAAGTCGTGCAGATTATTTTTTCTGTAGAATTTCTAACTCAGCCATAAGCCCATATGACGTGTAGGGTTTTATGTTTTGTCCTAAGTATAAAAGGCAAACCCTAGTCATGTTTTTGAGGTTGCTTATATTGTTGTTTGTATAAATCTCTTATGAGATCAGAGAGATGCTTGCCTTCACACAAGCTTAGGATTATCAAGAAGGAGATTACTTCAAGAACTTGATAATCATTCAGTTGCTGCCATAAGAGTTTAAAGATATACAAGCGAGAGTGCTTGTATTTGTTGAAGAATCCAAGAAAGAAGGAGTCCGTGGTCTCGGACCTTGCACGTAGTTGTGTCAGTAAGTTCTACTGGTGGGTAGCAATAGGATGTTAGTGGTCTAAGTTGCTATTGTACAATTTCAATTCTTTCATAGTGGATTCAAGTTTACCTTGAGGATAGCTAGGTTAAATCCTCTCCAAGTTTTTTACCGGTTTGGTTTTCCTTGGTCATTATATCTTTATGTTTTTATATTCCACACTTTGCATTGATTTGATTATTTGATTGTGTTAACCTAGATCTGGAATTTGGACTAAGTAATAACTTGGCTTGTTAACTAGGTTAATCTAATTGTGGTTTAAGGAGTCTAAATAAACTCCACAAGTGGTATTAGAGCGGGTAGCTCTTCTGTGTAGCTCTTCTGTGTAGATCTTTTGATCTTTGAGCTGATCCTTGACCCCTATTTTCATGGAACACGGACACTCTCTTGCTATTCCTCCTCACTTTGATGGGAATAATTATGCTTACTGGAAAGTAAGGAGGAAAGCTTTCCTGAAATCCATGGATAAAAGCTTTCCTGAAATCCATTGATGAGAGAGTCTAGAACTTTGTTGAATATGGATGGGAGAAGCCCACTACTCCTGTGAGTGAATGGCAAACTTCTCAGAAAGTAGCAGTAACCTTCAATAGCAAAGCTATGAATGCTATCTTTAATGTTATTTCTATGGAGGAATTTAAGAGAATCTCTAATGTTGATGTTGCTCACATTGCTTGGAATATCATCCAGACTATGCATGAAGGTACGAAGGCAGTTAAGATCAATAAGTTGCAATAATTAACAACTAGATTTGAAAGCATTAGGATGTCTGATGGTGAATCTTTTGGTGAATTTTATGCTAAACTAAATGACATTGTTAATTTTGCTTACAACTTGGGTGAAATCTATGATCAACCTAAAATTGTTAGGAAGATTCTTAGATCTTTAACTGAAGATTTTAGACCCAAAGTGACTGTCATCACTGAAAGCAAGGATGTGGACTCCATCCCTGTTGATGAACTTGTAGGATCTCTTCAGTCCTATGAGTTGGACCTACCCAAAACTAGCAAATCCAAATCAATGGCTCTTAAGTCTGTTGATGATGTTGAGGTTGGTAGATTTGATGATGAACTCTTTGCTACAGAGATTGCTTATCTTGCCAAGAACTTTAGTAATTTCCTTAGAAATAGCAACAGAAGGGCAAGAGGTAAAAACACTGATGAACCTAGAAATTTTATGAAGAATGATCCCACTAAGATTAACAAAATAGATAAACCTAGAGAAAAAGTAGGTCAATCTTCAAATAATTCTATGGGTCCTCAATGTTTTAGATGTCAAGGGTATAGTCATATAAAATCTGAATGTCCAACTTTTTTGAGGTCTAACGGTAAGGCTATGGCTGTAACCCTTAGTGATGATGAAGTTTCTGATGATGAGTCTGGGTGTGACGAGGATGGAAACTTCATTGCTTTCAATGCTACTGCTGTAGTAAATGAAAGTGTGACTGTTGAAGAGAACCCTTCTAATGGGGAACTCTCTGAGGATGTAGATCTTCAAAAGGCCTACAATAAACTTTACAAAGTTGCTGCAAAGGATGCCATGAATGTTGAATTAGGCTTAAAGAAAATTGCATCTCTTGAGCTTGAAAAGAAAAATTTGCTTGTGAACTTGTTTGATGCTACTGAACTTTTGAATAATGTGAAGACTGAGACTATGCTTTTGCTTGATAAAGTTAAATCTTTGGAACATGATCTATCTGCTGCTAGAGAACAAACAAATAAGTCTGCTAGTTCCAAACTTGATCAAATGTTGAGTGTTCAAAAGTCTCCTTTCGACAAAACTGGTTTAGGTTTTGTAGAAAGTATCAATGTGTCTGCACCTAATTCCACAATCTTTGTTCCTTCATCTTCTTCTGAACCCCCCGTGAGTGAGGTTGTTTGCGATGTTATCAAACTCATAGAAGTTTCACCTCTCAGGAAGATTAGGGTTGATCTGAAAGAGTCTAAATCTCAGAAGTCTACCATTTCTAAGAACAGGACACATGAGAAGTCTGCTTGGGTGTGTCATTTTTGTGGAAGGTTTGGGCACATTCGTCCAAATTGTTACAAGTTTCAAGCTGCTAAGAGAGCAAACAAACCAAAAGTACATGTGCATCAAGCACAAGATCCTATGGTACTTATTGATGAATTGGTAAAGGCTCTAAACTTTTATTCCAATCTTAGAGTTAGAAATCATTCTAATATGAATAAGAATTCCAATGCTCAAGGTGCATCTAAAAGTCTTTGGATGCAAAAGACTCAATCTAAGTGAATCTTTCTGACATGGTCCTTGTACTTCATTGCTCTACTCTTTGTGACCATTTTTTTAGGACTCGCATTGCATAACATTCATGCATTTCATTCTAGGATGTTTTTGTTATTTTTTATAATAAAAAAAAAGGAGAAACAAAATGTGTTTTGCATTTTTTCTCTTGGTTTTGAAAACAAGGTTGGTCATTTTATTTACACATAACATGTTTATGATTGTGTTTAGCTTGGATGAGCTTATTTTCTTGCACTTTACTAGTTAAAGCTTTGTAATGCATGTTGTGTGGGAAGATGTTTATAATTTTTGACTACTTTGTTGTGATCTTAAAGTTACATGTCTTTGACTATCAAACTTGAACCTTTTGAAAAAGGCATAAATAATCATCTCACCACTGTTCACTAGCCAATCACGAACACCTTAGTGCATATCGTCAGATTTTGTGCTCGATAAAGTGTAGCACATGCACAAAAAGAACATAAGGTGTAGCCTCGGTTTAAATGCTTAAAATTGGTATGTACGTTATTGGACTTAATACTAAATCAAATAAATAAAATTGGTGTGTACATTATCCCAGCTTTTATTTAATAAGTTTCTAAAAATCTTAAAATATGTGTGTACATTATGAGGCAAACCTAAGAAACTTACATGATTGCAAGCTTCTGATCTAGGAGATGTGGGAGTTATATGATGTAACTCTTTAGGTGAAAATCTTTTTCAAATTCTTTGTGATGAATTTTGAAGACTTTGTAGTTGATTTTTACTTGCATATCACTTCACATGTATCTCGAACTTTTTGCTAGTTGCACACACTACACAAGTTATTTTTTGCTAAACTTTGTACATGTTATTGTGTGTGTTTTTGGTCTGACCAACCAAGTTTGAAAATGCCTTGAGTATTTTTGCAACATCATTTTGATGCTTGAGAATTCAAGGAAAATGTTTGGAAAATCTTAATTTTGGGAATCTGGGTTCAAAATTTGTGTTTTTGAAAAGCATTTCATCTCATACTCATGCATTTTATTCACACTATTCAATGCTTTGAGGAGGGTTTGCATCAAATTGCTTTATTTTTTTCAAAAACTGTGTTTTCCAGAATTTTGACCGATCGAACCTGTTTTTCGATCGATCGAAATTGTGATTTTTTTTTTTTTTGTCGCCTCTGTTTGTTCCGATCGGTGCTCGATTGGTCTTCGATCAATATAAGCATTTTCGACCGATCGAAAATCGTGTAGAGACTTTTTTAAAAAGAGATTTCTTCTCACGTGTTCATCTACTTTTCAAAAAGTTTTTCAACTTTTCTCTCTCTATACGAACTGGTCAAGGCTTCAATCAAATTTTTGTCGTTTTCCTCCGTTCTTTTTGCAAGTTTTTCTCTCCAAAGGCCGGTAAGACCTTTATACCCTTCCTTTTGCATTTTATTTCATGTTACATGCATAAATTCATGCATTTAAGGAAGATTTTCGAACCTAAGCATTTTTGTGGTTTTTTATGATTCAAGCCATATTTTCTAAAATTGATTGATGGGTTTTTGTCATACAATACTATAATCATGATTCATGACGTTTAGTTTGATCAATTTGGTGGTTTGTGAAGAATTGAAAATTCTAGGGCTTGTTTTGATCTGAATTAGGGATTTTGTTCAAATTGGTTTTGATTCATGTAATTGATCATTCTAAACAGTGTGTTGATCAATTGGTTAATTGAGTAAAATTTCAACAAGTTTTTTTTTTAAAAAAAATTTGGAGTTTTTGCTTTAAACTCTATGCTCAAGCCAATTTTGTGTTTCTAAACTAACAAATTTGAACTTGTTGTCATTGCATTAGCAAATGCATCATGATAGTTATCTATTCATGCATCATATAGATTTTTTATTGTGCTAACTTGTAGTTTGCCCTTGTGTTTTGTTTTTTGCTCTTTCTCTTGTGTCTCTGTTGCTTATTCTAGCACCATGCCTAGGAAGACTAGAGCCAATAGGTCACCACCTCTACTTTTGATCCTTCCTTTGAGAGTGATAGGTTCTTGAATGAGAAGCACCAAGAGATTTTTGAGACCCTTAACACTAAGAAAAAGATTTGGGTTGAGCGTAGGGTTCTGTTAGATGAGATTGATCTGGCCATTAGGGCAAACTTTGAGTGTAGAGGTTGGTTGTCTCTTTTGGATTTTGATTCTCCTCCTCCAGCCATCTTGATTAGAGAGTTCTATTCGAACCACTCTGTTTACCCCTATGATTCCGGCACTCTTGTGAGGAGTTGGATTCATGGTGATGAGTATACCATTACCCTTTCGGTAGTGGCTAATGCTCTTGGGGTGCCATTTGTTCAGCATCCTGTTTACCCCTATGATGTGTCTCCTCCCCTAGACGACATTATGTCCTACGTCACTGGTACTGCTATTCGGTGGGGTTCTGATCCTCGGATCACTTCTGCTGAGCTCACTGAGTCTGCCTATCTTATCTTTAAGATAGCGTGTCATTCCTTGTGGCCTATTTCGCAGCTGCACACCATTCCTTTGGAGCGATGTGCATTTTTGTATGCTGTTGTTACGGATGCTCCTATTAGTTTCCCTCATCTGTTTCTTCGTTCTTTGAACGAAGTTTATAGGAGTTCCTTTACTGCTCATGCTCTTTTTCATTCTATTTTCATTCATAGGATTTTGTTGTTTTTAGAATTGTCTGACTTCCCCGTTTCTGAGCCCATCCATGTTATTGCTACCATTGGTGCCAATTTTCTTAGGCAGAGGGTTGCTCAGATGAGAGAGCGCTTTAAATATCCTCAAGTTGAGTCTTCTGGTACCGTACCCCCTTCTTCTTTTACAAGTGTTCCTTCTAGTGAGGAGTTTGCTGATCCTGTTGGAGATGCTACTGCTGATATTCCTCCACCATCGATTTCGGTTGGTTTGACATTCGTAGTACTTTGGAGTCTGTTGTGACCATTCAAGCAGCTCATGATCAGATTTTGGTGGACATTTTGGATGAGATTTGTGCTTTGCGAGCAGACTTGGCGCTTTTTAGACGTTTGTCTTCGCCACCTCCTTTTGATGTTGGATTCTGACTTGTTCTTTGGCATTCCATCACAAAAAGGGGGAGTAGATTGTATTTCTTAGGGGGAATTTTGGAGATTTGGAGAGTTTGGGACTTTGTTCTTTGAGAGCCTGTGGAGATTAGATGGTATCTAGGTGCTTCACTGTGTATTTATTTTTTTTGGCTCTTGTAGTATTCTTGTTAGGGGGATTTTTTCATTTCATTTTATTTTATTGGATATGATTCTTGTTTCACTGCTTATAGACTTATGATTATTGAGTTATTTATTGATGTTTGTCTATATTTTGTGTTTTGTGAAATCAAGATTTTTATTATATTGTACTTGTATTTTCCACACATGTGTTTATGCATTTTGTTTAGTGTTTCAGGAAATATACAGGTTGATTCAATTGAGCTACTGTCTACACTTGCAACTGATGGATAGTAGTTAGGATTGGATTTGTTATAATGGGCATTTTTTTGTAAAGGGCTTTTCTTTGTAAACTTTGAGTTTTTAGTTGTGTTTTGTCACGGATTGCCAAAGGGGGAGTTTGTTAGGTTCTAAGTACTTAAGAACTAATGTATTAGAACTCTAATATGTATTGTTGGCAAACCATGATCAAAACAAGTGTCTAGTTATGTTTTAGACTTGCTCAAAATATGTGATTTATGTAAAGTTGGAATTGAGTTAACTTTAGAAGTTACTATGCATTTTTGTCTAACTCGATCGATCGAGAATTAGACTCGACCAATCGAAAGTTGTGCAAAATTTTTTTTTTGTGTGCAAAATTTCCAACTCAACCCTAAGCCCATATGACGTGTAGGGTTTTATGTCTTGTCTTAGGTATAAAAGGCAAACCCTAGTCACGTTTTTGAGGTTGCTCATATTGCTGTTTGTGTGAATCTCTTGTGAGATCGGAGAGATGCTTGCCTTCACACAAGCTTAGGATTATCAAGAAGGAGATTACTTCAAGAACTTGATGATCGTTCAGTTGCTGCCATAAGAGCTTAAAGATACACAAGCGAGGGTGCTTGTATTTACTGAAGAATCCAAGAAAGAAGGAGTTCGTGGTCTCAGAGTTTGCACGTGGTCGTGTCAGTAAGTTCTATTGGTGGGTAGCAATAGGATGCTAGTGATCTAAGTTGCTATTGTACAACTTCGATTCTTTCATAGTGGATTCAGGTTTACCTTGGAGATAGCTAGGTTAAATCCTCCCTAGGTTTTTTACCGGTTTGGTTTTCCTGGGTCATCATATCTTTGTGTTTTTATATTCCGCACTTTGCATTGATATGATTATTTGATTGTGTTAACCTAGATCTAGAATTTGGACTAAGTAATAACTTAGCTTGTTAAGTAGGTTAATCCAATTATGGTTTAAGGGGTCTAAATAAACTCTACAGATGACATATGGATATCGACTCTTAGGCTCTCCCACATGCCCTATTATATTTATATATTCTACGATCGAGTGCTCTGTGGTGCGTGCATGTATCATTAAATCATTTGTTACTACTGTCAAAACGCACACGCATTTTGGAGACACTGTTTGTCCTTAATCTCGTGTGTGGCACGCATTAATGCCTCTAGTGACTTGCCCTATCTGTTGTTCCACACCAACCAGACTCTGTTCTCCTAGTGGTGATTGGTGAGATTGTGTTTATGTGTCACTTTCTATTAGTTTGAAACTTTTTAGTGCCTTAACTTGAGTTTTTCTTCTAAGCTTACACACCTATGTGCATTTACACAAGTATATGCTAGCTATTAACCCGTGTAATGAATAAGGTTAAAGAAAAAAAAAACCATTATTTTTTAGTTGGAGTAGTAAGTAAAAATACATGAAATTTAAAATAAAATAAAAAAGATTTTGAAAGAAATAGTATAAAGTTTTATTAGTTAGGCAGAAGAAAACAAAATTGTTTTATTTATTAGTTCTTTGTGGGAAAGAATAAGAAATAGAATATTGTGTCCCTAGTTTAGTTTGAGTTGTATATATATATATATATATATATATATATATATATATAAAAGATAGAATGTCAAATAGATGAAATACCTATTGGCTGAAAATGTGCCTATTGAATGAAAATGTGTCTATTGGCCGAAAAGATGCGTATTGGCCAAAAATGTGCCTATTGAATGAAATGGTGACTACCAAAAGATGTCTATTAAAATATCATAACCTTTCATATTGGATATACTAAAAGGTGCCTATTGATTGAAAAGGTGTCTATTGGTCGAAAATGTGCCTATTGAATGAAAATGTGTTTATCGGTTAAAAATATGCTTATTGAATATACTAAAAGTTCATAACCTTTTATATAGGATATACTAAATGGTGTCTATTGACACTGGCGGCCATTGCCTATTGACCGAAAAGGTGCTTATTGGCCTAAAAAGTTTTCATTAAATGAAAAGGTGTCAATTGACTGAAAAGATGCATATTAGCCGAAAATGTGCCTACCAAAAGATGTCTATTGAAATGTTATAACCCTTCATATTAGATAAACAAAAAGGTGTCTATTGACCGAAAAGGTGCTTATTGGCAAAAAATGTACCTACTGAATGAAAAAGTGTCTATTGAATGAAAATGTGTCCATTAAAATATCATAGCCCTTCCTATTAGATATACCAAAAGGTATTTATGATTGGAAAAGTGCCTATTGAATGAAAATGTGTCTATTAACCGAAAAAATGTTTATTGGCCAAAAAAGGTGTCTATTGAATGAAAATGTGTCTATTAACTGAAAAGATGTTTATTGGCCAAAAAAGGTGTCTATCGAATGAAAATGTACCTATTGATCCCAAAGATGCGTATTGTATGAAAATGTGACTATTGACTAAAATGTGCCTATTTAATGAAAATGTGTTTATTGACCGTAAATGTTCCTATTGAAAATGAAAAGTCACAAATGTTCTGTTTTTTTTTTTTTTAATGTATACGTAGCATTAATTTATGTAGCCACGTGGCTCAATAATAAGCGGTCAACAAAAGTCAAACATTTTGATTTTATATTATACTGGTCACTATCCCATGGGATGCACGATAATAGCTACTAAATGAGTTTTTTTTTTGGGGGGGGGGGGGGGTGATGCCATTATTTTTTAGTTGAAGTTGTAAAAAAAATGATATTAAAAGAAATAACACAAAGTTTTATCAGTTTGGTAGAAGAAAGTAATGCTGTTTTATTTATTAGTTTTTTTGTGGGAATGAATAAGAGATAAAATGTTGTGTCTCTAGTTTAATTTATGTTGTATATATAGGTATATATAAGACAGGTTGTAATATATATGTCAAAAAGTATCTATTGGTCAAAAATGAGTCCATTGAATGAAAAGTGCCTACTAAAAGGTGTCTATTGAAAGATCATAACTCTTTATATTGGATATGCCAAAATGTGCCTATTGACAAAATATGTGCCTATTGAATAAAAAGGTGTCTACCAAAATGTATCTATTGAAAGTTTATAATCTTTCATATTGGATATACCAAAAGATGCATATTGACCAAAAAGGTGCCTATTGGCTGAAAATGTGCCCATTAAAAAATGAAAAGTCACAACTATTTGGTATTTTTAAATGTATATGTGGCATTAATTTATGTAGTCATGTGACGCAATAAAAAGCGGTCAACAAAAAGTCAAATGTTTCGGTTTTTTATTATATATAGATAAAGATATAGACATAGATATGTAATATCATTAAAATTGTGACTCAAGTTAAACTCATGATCTTAGTATAATTTAACGCTCATATTTATGCACATTATTGTTTAATATATTTTACCCTTTCTTCTATAACGAAGGAACAATATTAGAGATGCAAGAAAAAAAATTATATATATATATATATATAAACTCATGATTTTAGTATAATTTAACACTCATAGTTATGCACATTATTGTTTAATATGTTTTACCCTTTCTTCTATAACGAAGGAACAATATTAGAGATGCAAGAAAATATATATATATAGACACGTGGGTGCGCATGCACGCATCTATTTACAATCCATGTAGTTGAACTTAAAGCATGTAGTTATTTGCATTTCCTTATTCTCATCCATCTTCTAATCTATTTCCAATTTTTTTTCATATAATATACAAGTTAGATTTAAGTTAATCTGGTGTATGTTACATCAGTTAATAAATTTTTATTAGATTAATATTTTTAAGACCATATCATTAGTATTATACATTCTTTTTATTCTTAACATGAATGACATATTTATATCAATCAAATTTTATTTGACATCTAATGTATCATGTAATTTGTATAATTTAATAATACAAAAAAAAAAACTTGATTATAGTTGAAATACTAATAAAGCTTTGATTATTTTGATATTTTTTAGGTATAAATTAGGATATACTAAGACAATGTAATCCACATCTCTTTCTTGTTTGAGGCATGAGTAGAAGTTAATATATTCGATGTTGAATTTTCAAAACATCAAAAGAATGTGATGCTAGCTTGCTACTAGTCAATCAAGGGTTTTGAACTCCTAGTAGGACTGCCATAGCATGCTAGAAAGAAAAATTGAACTCGTAGGCTTTAATGTTTGAACTTAGAGTCATCGTCGAGCTAGAAGCCACATTAATATTCACGTTCAACCCCTATAGTTAAGGGGGTCAATTCCAAACCCAAAGCGACAAACCAACAACCACAGAAGGAGTGACTCTAACTTTGAATTGTTATGAAAAAATCATTACATACTAAGTTATCAAATTACATATAACTAACAAAAGCTATACCAACCAATTAGTGAAACTTGAACATAACTAATAATACACTATTGTAATAACCTTGTAAAATTTATTATTTAATCGACCAAGTAAATGGAAAATGTAATCTTTTGAGCTTTTCATAATATGGATGTAGGATTTAAGTGTTGAATTATTTCAATTTTTTGTGCCATTAGTTCTCCTAATCTCTCTATCTTCCCCCATCATGTCATGTGCCCCTCCCCCTTCTTCTTCTTCATTCCCTTTCTTTTCAACTTTGTTTTTTCTATATTTTTCTTTTCTAGGTTGGCATTGCTTTTTCTCTCTTTTCAACTCTGCTACAGATATAAAAAGTTCACCCATTTTCTCTTATGGAAGTTACTCATCTAATTTGGGTACACAACACTAACAAAAGGGGGGATGTATGACAATTTCTATGAAATATTATTGAAACTTGTTCTTTTATTATTATTATTTTTTTTCCTCTAGGTGAGGAGGTTGTGAGATGGTTGGTTCTCGGTCTTTTCAGTTTTCCTTTTATCCTTCTATCACTTAATATATTTTGTTTTCTTAACCCATTCGAAACAACCCCCAATACTGCGAAGGAAAGGAGGGAGCTATGACCCTTGCTGATAGGGGCAGTGAGGGGGGGAGGGAATTTCCAACAAACTCCTTTAAAATAGGAGTAGATTAGTTTTTCCCTTACAAAATTTTAGAATAATTTCCCCCAATGAGATATGTATAAACTCACACCTTGCAATGATAGGTATAACCTCATTGCACTCTCTTTTCTTTTTTCTTTTTTTTCTTTTTTTGTCAAAGATTATAACTGTAACATAATAATTGAGTATTGTATGTGGCATTTATAGCTTATCTCTTATATGTAAGTCAAGCTTCCCTAATTCGCTTCTTCATTGAGTTGTTTCTAGTTCTATTAGCCAAATAAAAAAGTATAATATGTTTAAAAAAGGGCAAAAACAAGGATATACACGGCGGAGAAAGAAAAAAAAAAAAAAAACTCACGTCACCTATGGCCTTTTCCCATATTTTAACAATTTTTGAGCTCATATAGAATTCATCTTCTCACAACACTTCAACTTAGAGTAATGGATGCCATATTTTAAATTTTAATTTTTTTTTTTTAATAAAACACACGGTACCATCTTCCCTTAACTAACTTTTTCACCCTCAATCTCTTGACTTTTTCATAGTTTTAGTGTCCATTTGGTAGAAGAGTTTGAGTAATGTTGTTTATAATTTTTTGAAATACATGTGGATGAAAATCTGAGTGAAAATGTGTATAATGTTGTTTAAAAAAGAAAAATGTGTTGTTTAACTACTTTATCAAACAGGGCCTTAAACTTTAGGTTTTTGCTATAAACTCTACTTTTATAAATAATTATAAGAATAGAGAAAGAAATTTATAATCCATATTAAGAGAAATATCATGTCCATAATAATTTTACAACATTTTCATAACAAATCTTATATGACAAGTTGTTATTTACTGTTATTAGTGGATAAGAAAGTAATTTCAGTGTTTGATTTAAATTTAAAATCTACAACAACTTGTCAACTAAAATTTGTTAAGAAAATATTGTAAAAATGTTGTAGACGTAATAGTTTTTTTTTATTTTAAAAAAAGCAATCAAGGCAACAAGGAGGTATATAACTTTTGAATATATTAATTTTTCTTTTTTCTTTTTTGAAAGCACTATTCAATATATTACTATAACACTTTCTGACTTCCACATAGATTTAAAGTAATTGAATTATATATTTAAACTTGATGTACTTAGATTAATCTATTTAATTTTTTGTTTTCAATTGTGTCCTTTAATATTATCCTCCTAAACTAAAATCCTGGTTCTTATTTTATAATATGGTCCCTTTGAAATAAAATCTCACTTAGCCACTCACCTCCAATATGGTATTCACAAGTTTGGTTGGGGTCTAAGGCAGCCACGTGGGTTTATAATATGCACTGCATTGAGATATGAATCTAACGAAATCTGTTCATTAATGATTGTCATTTTCGCTACAATTATTTTTTTTTTTTTTTTGTCAATATTGATGACGGATGCTTGATGGGATTTTTTTTTTATTCTATAGAAAACAAAAAGGTTTTACCGGTGGAAGAGTAAATAATTTAATGGTAATGTGTGGGTGGAGTGTTCAGACTACTCTCATGGCAAGTGCATAATCATGCTTGTTCCCTTCTCTAAATCAATGCTTAATTTTCTTCATGGGTAGCCAATTGAGAAGCTTCCTGTAATCATCAAATAATAAGGCAAATTTACCAAAACATTCAGTAGAAGATCGACATTCACTACCAAATTACAACGAATTTTCCTATTGACATTACCATCAGATTTCCTATGTCCAAAAGCAGATGATTTAACTTTATTTTTAAATTCATTCAGTAATAACAAAAACAAAAAAAACTCTTTTAAGGTTAGGAATCGCCATTTTATTTCTAATCTGTGTACCATTGATAAAAAGAAATGTAATTTCTTTAATTTTATGAAAATGTTTTCAGTAAGCAGTCACAAGAAAGTTGAATTTGGAATCTTCAATTAGATTTTGTCCATGACAAAATCCTTTTTCTGTTTCTTAACACCGAAGTAAACAATAATTTTGTTTTGTCAAACTGAAGTAAACAATTTTTAGAAAAAAGCAATTTCTTGGTAACTTCGACACTGGAATCTTTTGGCATAATTCATTAAGCTGCAGAAAAGTCAGTAAAAGTATGTGTGTTTCGACAAATTAATTAAATTGTAAAGTGAACCTACAAATTCAATGCTTCCACAGATCAGAAAACAAAATTTTAGCACGACAAAACTTCGTATAAGTCAAAGAAAAGCACTGGGTAATGACATATATTATGGTTCAATTCATATTTGTAGTTAAAACTTCGAACATCAAAACCTTACTTGTGTGTCTCCTTGCTTTCCAGCTATGAGCTTATCTCAAAAAGTCTACGGAATGCAGCTGGGCGGGCCTGAGCGGCACATTGATTCTATCCCTTTTGGATATCCGGTGGGAATATTCCAACGATCCCACCATGAAGAAAAAAAACTAAGTAAGAATTTATTCTAAATAGGGAATCTTAAATGGTCAAATATCTTCTTCTCAGAAAAAAAAAAAAAAAAAAAAAAAGGTCAAATATATTGCTTAACTTATTGAGAAATCTTGGAAACAACGGCGAGAATAGTATTTAATATTCCGGCAACATTGTTTTCTATAGGATATTGGTACATGAAAATGAAATGAGGGATAGAATAAAGAACCTTGAATTTTTATTCTTCTAACGTCTGTAAAAGATCCTAAGAGTATAATATGATTAAATTACACAATTTGAAGTAAGGACACTTATTTATTTATTTACATATATTTAGGAAAAAGTTAATGGATATCCTAAAATTATTGGTTAAGGAGATATTTTTGAAATTTTTTTATGAAAAAAAATAACTAAATTTTTTAACAGCTTTTATTTTTTTGATGAACAAGGATATTTAGACTTTTTCAAGGATTTGACTATTCCTCCAGATATATGTAGTCTGCCAGTCCCACATTTAATAAGTTATTACCAGAAAGAATCTCATACGGGTGGCCTTAAGATGCTAGTAAGAGGTTTTGAACACAGATTTCATGGATATAATGAGGCCTTAAGAACTATTAAATCAACAACCCCTTGGGGTTTTGATAGATTTTTATATCCATATAAGTTATTTTAAAACTTTCTTAAAATAGTCTATTAATAAATGTCTTAAAAGCACCCATTAACAAGACCTTTTTTTATATACATTTTTGAAAATTTTATATAGACAAGGATAAAATCAATACATAATAAGCAACAAAGCTTCAATAATATACAATGTTTTTTCTATCCAAGTACTAAAATTAAAAAGACCTTTGATATGTTGAGCTAATCCACGCTTAACCTTGTCACCATCATGTACGTTATAATGCACGGTGCTTCTTATATCATAACAAAACCCTTTTTTTATAAAAATTTTGAAAATTTAATTTATAGGAGGATAAAAGCAATACATCATGAGCAATAAAGCGCTCAATAATATACAATGTTTCTTCAATCTATGTACTAAAATCAAAAACGCCTCTGACATGTTGGTTAATGCATGCATAGCCTTGATACCATTATGTTATAACACATAACATTTCCTATATCATAATTGCTCAATTGATATATGTTATAATTTGTATACAAGGAAAATGATATTACTGATAAAAAGTTGTCATTATCTTTAGGTGAGGTATCTGAGGTTTCTTAATTAAATTCAAACACATGTTGTATTTAATTTAATTATTTTGGAAAAATAATTTTTTTAATATATTTTATTGGTCAATACAACTATGCATTTTAACTTAACTAAGAAATCTACAAATTGCATCTAAAGAATTTGTCTTTGACATTAATCAAAATCAATCCAGTTAAGTCTAAAAGTGTAGCCAAAAGTCATGTGGCTCAAGGTTTTTGTGGGGAGTAAAAGGGTCCTGATAGGTATATGGGCCTTTGGGCCATACTAAGTAAGGCCGACCTACCCTTTAGTTTGAAACCTTGTAGTACCTCGGGCCTACTCATGCGCCGAGGACCCGAGGACTAGTCCGAGGTTGAGTTTACTCTCAGATGTGCATAGAAGAATCAGCAACGTTCTCACAAAAGCTCGTAAACGACACAACGGAGACCAACGGTTAAGAGGGGTGAACCCCTGGATGTCCTAGAAGCTCCGGTGTTTGAAAAGTACTAAAGGCTGCTGCCTCCACATTAAAGACCCTTCACCTACCACCTTAGCCGCATTAATGGGGAAGTGACACCTGAACAGTGAAAGGGAAACTTCTGGTTACTATTCAAAGGCACTGAGAGAAGAAATATCTAAGCTAAGGGGGAGATAGGGCAACACGTGTATTAGGGATTAGAAATATGAGTATTTAAGGGGAGACCCAGAACAGAAATGGGAGATCTCTCTCTCTTTTTGTAATCAAAAGAAAAAGAAAAAGAAAGAAAATAAAGATAATATAAGAACAGTCCTCGGCTTACGTCCGAGGAGGTTGAGTTACAATATTCCTTGTTATTTTTAGTGCTGACAATCTTTGACTTGCCATAGAACCCTTAAACTCTTCTAACCTGGGTTTCAAGCCCACACTCTACAAATTCATATTGTTTAAGGCTCATTGGGCCTGAGCCCATAACTGTTCTTGGGGCCAGGTGCAATTGTGCACTTACAATTGGCGCCGTCTGTGGGAAATCTAGTCTAGAAAAGGTAGGGATATCATGGCAGGCTTAGGCGGTCACCATGCAGAGTCTCAGGGATCGCAACCTGAAGATCATTTCGAGCGTCTCGAACGTCGAAGGGATCGTGAAGGAAGCGTCCATTCAGAGTATCCAAGGGATAGTCATGCTCCAGGTGGGCTAGCAGCACTCATGATGATGGTTCTAGAGCCATGCAGGACGAGATTAACCGTTTGAAGAGGAAGTTGCGTCGCGCCAGACGTAGGTCTTCACCGTCCTTGTCCAGTCCCTCTTCTGATGAAGATGGGGAAGGTGGCTACGACACAGGGACGCGCACACCCCACAGCTCAGCGTCCTCCGTGGGGAGGACGATCAGCCAGCCCGCAAGCGCAAAAGGGTTCCTTCTAGGGGCCTAGGCAACGATGCTATGAGCAGGGCGTTACATCAGCTCTCCAAATCTCCGTTTTCTCGGAGGATTGAGAAGGGGAGACTTCCCAGGAGATTCACTCAGCCCACCTTTACCATCTACAATGGCCGGACTGATCCGGTGGAGCACGTGAGCCACTTCAACCAGAGAATGGCCATACACTCTCACAACGAGACGCTGATGTGCAAAGTCTTCCCCTCTAGCTTGGGACCTGTAGCCATGAGGTGGTTCAACGGCCTCAAGTCACGGTCCATAGGTTCATTTGGGGAGTTGACTAGGTCATTTGCCTCGCGATTTATTACTTGTAGCAGAGTCCCTCGGCCATTGGACTCGCTGTTATCCATGACCATGAAAGAGGGAGAGACGCTAAAAACATACTCTGATCGTTACTGGGAGATGTTTAACGAGATAGATGGCGACTTCGATGAAGTGGCGTTGAATACATTTAAGGTAGGTCTTCCTACAGACCACGACTTGAGAAAGTCTCTGACGAAAAAACCTGTCCGCAGTGTACGTCGCCTTATGGATCGCATTGACGAGTATAAGAGGGTAGAGGAGGACCAGCAGCAAGGAAAGGGGAAGGAGAAGGTTATCCCGCAGGAGAGAAGGGATTTCAGGTCGGACCGATACAATAATAATAGGCCGAGGAGAGACAATTTCGGACAGTCCAATTCAGCAGCACCTCAAGCTGTAAATACAGTATTCCGAGAGCCAGTGCATCAATTACTGGAGAAAGTTCGTAAAGAGCCTTTCTTTAGGTGGCCTGGGAAGATGGCAGGCGACCCTGCGAAGAGGAATCAAAACCTCTTTTGTCAGTACCATCAGGATGTGGGCCATACCACCGAGAACTGTAGGACCCTTTGGAATCACTTAGAGCAGCTCGTCAGTGAAGGAAAGTTAAAGCAGCATTTGTGTCAGTCTTCCGGGCAGGGCAATCAAGTTGCCTCCAACAATCAGAGGAACAACTCCTCTCGGCCAGCATTGGGAACCATCAATGTCATCTTCGCTGCACCTGGCAGGACAGGGTCAAGCCCGACCAGGGTGATGGCAGTCTCTCATTCTCAGGCCGAGGGGGGAGGTAGTAGGCCGAAGAGGCCAAAGGTCATTTTGCCGGTTTTGGGATTTACCGAAGAGGATAAGGTTGGTACTATTCAGCCCCATGACGATGCCCTCGTGGTCACCCTCAGGATAGGAAATTATGACGTGAGGAGGGTGATGATAGACCAGGGCAGCGGTGCAGATATCATGTACCCTGATCTATATAGGGGGCTAAGATTGAGGGCGGAGGACCTGACTCCTTATGATTCGCCCCTTATAAGCTTTGAAGGCAGATCCGTGATGCCGAGAGGACAAATTCGTTTGCCCGTTCAATCCGGCTCAGAAACGGTAGAGGTGGATTTCATTGTTGTAGACGCATACTCTCCATATACGGCCATCCTCGCCAGGCCTTGGTTGCATGCGTTGGGGGCTGTCTCCTCACCTTACACGTCAAGGTCAAATTCCCCTCGGGGGAATGTGTTGAAGAAATCCTCGGCAGTCAGTCGGTGGCTAGGCAGTGCATATCAGCTGCAGTATTGCACCAAGCGGAGATTGAGCCTTCGGTTTCGTTCACCAGAGGCTTATAGCAGTTAACGTCACCTGACGCATCAGGAGTGCCGCCAGGAGAGGAAACACGTTGTGAGGAGTTAGAGAAGTTCCCCGTGGCCGACGACCCGGAGAGGTTTTTCCAAGTCGGTACACTTTTGCCATACCAGGAGAAGATGGAATTGATTGAGTTTTTGAGGAAAAATGTAGACGTCTTTGCGTGGGATCCCTACGAGGCTCCAGGGGTTGATTCGAGCTTCATTTGTCATCACTTGAATGTCAACTCGGCCATTGTCCCAAGAAGGCAGCCACCTCGGCGCTCCTCCAAAGAGCATTCTGAGGCCGTGAAGGAAGAGGTGGCCAAGCTTAAGAAGGCTGGGGCTATCAAAGAAGTCTTCTACCCTGAGTGGTTGGCTCATACCGTTGTAGTCAAGAAGAAGAATGGAACGTGGAGGGTATGTGTGGACTTCACGGACCTGAACAAGGCCTGTCCCAAAGATTCGTTCCCCATGCCGCGTATTGATCAATTGGTGGATGCTACTGTCGGACATCCTCGGATGAGCTTTTTGGACGCTTTTCAGGGTTACCATCAGATTCCCTTGGCGTTGGAGGATCAAGAGAAGACTGCTTTCATCACTCCAATAGGAAATTACCACTACACTGTCATGCCATTTGGGTTGAAGAATGCTGGGGCTACTTATCAAAGGATGATGACCAGAATGTTTGAACAGCAGATGGGGAAAACCATCGAGGTGTACGTAGACGACATGGTGGTGAAAAGCAAATAATACTCTCACATATAAAGGATTTGTCTGACACTTTTCAAATTCTAAGAAAGTACAGGTTGCGCCTCAACGCCTCCAAGTGCTCTTTTGGTGTGGGGTCAGGAAAGTTCTTGGGGTATATGATTACACATAGAGGAATAGAGGTAAATCCATCCCAGGTCAAGGCTATTCAGGACTTGCAGTCTCCTCGAAACCCAAAGGAGATTCAAAAGCTAACAGGAATGATAGCCGCTTTGAATCGATTCATATCTCGGTCAGCCGATCGCTGTCGTCCTTTCTTCCAGCTGTTGAACAAATGGAAAGGGTTTAAGTGGTCCGAGGACTGCGAGTTAGCTTTTCAACAACTGAAGCATTAGATTTTATTTGCTTACCTAGCAGTGGCCGTCCACGCGGTCAGCCTGGTCCTGATAAGGGAAGATAACGGAGTGCAAAGACCGGTTTATTATGTTAGCAAATCGCTGGGTGACGCCGAGGTGCGTTATCTACCCTTGGAAAAAGCACTCCTGGCCATTGTTCATGCTACCCGAAAGCTTCCCCATTATTTTCAGTCCCATACAGTGGTCGTGCTGACTCAACTGCCTCTCAAGGCGGTGCTTCGCAGCGCCGACTACTCAGGAGAATAGCGAAGTGGGGGACCATCCTGGGGGCTTTTGATGTTAAATACAAGCCTCGCACCTCGGTGAAGGGGCAGGTCCTCGCCGATTTGGTGGCGGAGTTTGCTGAGCCATTGCCGGAAGAAGCTCTAGGGGATTTCCCCGTGGGTGAAAAATCAGTTGGTGTGGTCACAGCGACAATATCTCCGATCTGGAAAGTGTATGTGGATGGAGCTGCCAATCAAAGAGGATCTGGTGTCGGACTTGTTCTGATCTCCCCCGAGGAAATTATCTTCGAAAAATCAATGAGATTGGCGTTCTCGGCCACTAATAATGAGGCTGAGTACGAAGCGGTTTTGGTGGGAATGAGAATGGTGCACAGGATGGGTGGGAAAGACATTTGCGTCTTCTCGGACTCTCAGTTGGTGGTCGGCCAGGTTATGGGGACCATGGAAGCTAGAGATACACGAATGCAGGAGTATTTGGCCCAGGTCAAACGTCAGCAAGCGGAGTTTGATTCCTTTGTCTTGGTTCACATCTCTCGGACTGGAAACACTCATGCCGACTCCTTGGCTACGCTGGCAACGACCTCGGCTCAAATTTTACCCAGGGTGATCCTTGTCGAGGATTTACTAGAACCCTCTCTTGTCGCTACCAATGCGCCCCGCATTCAACTCATACGACCTGGGCATAGTTGGATGGACCCGCTGATATCCTTTCTTAGGAGTGATGTTCTCCCTGAGGACAGATCGGAAGCCGATAAAGTGCGCCGTAAAGCACCACGTTTCTGGTTGTCCGAGGATCAGAAGCTATATAAACGATCCTTTTCCGGACCGTACTTGTTGTGTGTACACCCAGACTCAACCGAAGGGCTTCTGGAAGAATTGCACGAAGGGATTTGTGGTAGCCACACTGGGGGAAGATCCTTGGCCCACAGAGCTTTGACTCAGGGCTACTGGTGGCCCAATATGCAAAGGGAGGCTCAAGATTATGCCAGGAAGTGTGATCAATGTCAGAGGTTCGCCCCCAATATCCATCAACCTGGAGGAGTTCTTAAACCCCTTTCCAGCCCATGGCCCTTCGCGCAGTGGGGGCTAGATATAGTGGGGCCATTTCCGAGGGCCATAGGCAACAAAAGATGGCTTTTAGTGGGAACAGACTATTTCACTAAATGGGTTGAGGCCGAGCCCTTGGCAAATATTAGGGATGTTGATTCCAAAAAGTTCATCTGGAAAAATATTGTTACTAGATTCGGCATACCACACACGCTTGTGTCAGACAATGGTGTTCAATTTGATAGCAACGCCTTTAGGCAATATTGTGGTGACATGGGTATCATAAACAGGTACTCCACCCCATCCTATCCTCAAGGAAACGGCCAGGCCGAGGCAGTTAACAAGGTCATAGTCAATGGGTTGAAGAAAAGGTTGGATGATGCGAAGGGAAGATGGGTAGAAGAACTCCCTCACGTTTTGTGGACATATCGAACCACACCGCGCAGGTCCACCGGAGAAACGCCATTTTCTATGACTTATGGGGCCGAGGCGGTAATACCTCTGGAATCTGGTTTTCCCACCCTGAAGACGAGTGCATTTAATACTAAGACAACGATGGGCTCTTGGAGACAAGTCTAGATTTACTTGAAGAACGACGTGAGGCAGCTATGGTCCAGATGGCTTACTACCAACAAAAACTTAAACGGGGATATGATGCCCATGTGAAGCTGAGGCCTCTGGCACCTGGTGATCTTGTGTTAAGAAAGGTTGTGGGCACAGCTAAGAACCCAGCCTGGGGCAAGCTAGGACCCAACTGGGAAGGCCCCTATCGTATTATTTCAGTAGCAGGAATAGGATCTTATCGGCTAGCTGACTTAGACGAAAATGTTGTACCACGGCCGTGGAATGTAAATAACCTACGAAGGTATTACTATTAATAAAGTTTGCTGCTGATTGTGCTTATTCAAAAATATTAATGTTTCATGAATTTCCCAGCAATATAATCTTAAAGAATCAAACAGAAACTTGGTTAAGTGTAGTCCTCGGACCACCAACCTTGTGGAAATTGATGTCTTATCATTTGTTAAACAGAACCTTAGTTATGCCGGGTCCTCGGGCCTCCTACTTTGGGAAAATTAACATTTGGAATTACAAATCTTAAGAATCAAACAGAAACTTGGTTAAGTGTAGTCCTCGGACCACCAACCTTGTGGAAATTGATGTCTTATCATTTGTTAAACAGAACCTTAGTTATGCCGGGTCCTCGGGCCTCCTACTTTGGGAAAATTAACATTTGGATTACAAATCTTAAAGAATCAAACAGAAACTTGGTTAAGTGTAGTCCTCGGACCACCAACCTTGTGGAAATTGATGTCTTATCATTTGTTAAACAGAACCTTAGTTATGCCGGGTCCTCGGGCCTCCTACTTTGGGAAAATTAACATTTGGAATTATAATCTTAAAGAATCAAACAGAAACTTGGTTAAGTGTAGTCCTCGGACCACCAACCTTGTGGAAATTGATGTCTTATCATTTGTTAAACAGAACCTTAGTTATGCCGGGTCCTCGGGCCTCCTACTTTGGGAAAATTAACATTTGGAATTACAAATCTTAAAGAATCAAACAGAAACTTGGTTAAGTGTAGTCCTCGGACCACCAACCTTGTGGAAATTGATGTCTTATCATTTGTTAAACAGAACCTTAGTTATGCTGGGTCCTCGGACCTCCTACTTTGGGAAATTTAAAATTTTTTAAGTTATCACGGAATAAATAATCGAATGGATCAAAGGAAATGTTGGTTCAATCTTGTCCTCGGACTGTAAACTTGGGTGAAGATAATTCTTTATCAAGCCAGGAAAGTGTTAATCAAAGTGATGTAAGGAACGATGTTCGGACTTCACATTCAATTAAAAACAGAATCATGCAAGTGGATGAGGTCTACTACTTGATCAAAGCTGACTTATTATTGTTCTTGGGACGTAGCGCTTTATTGTTATTAACTCAGATCTAAAGTTTGTCCTTTAAATTTATGGTCTTCGAACCTTACAGCATACCAACAACAAGTGCTATACGTTGCAGAGGTTTAATTGTTGCTTAAAGCCTTTGGTGATCAATGATATTTCAAACTATCTGATCTTTTTGTTAAGTCCTTATAATATGCGTATGATCATGAGTGGATAATCCTTGTAGTTGGATTTGTTTACTCAAACAAATTTCAATAAAACAGTACAAAATAAAGGAAGTAAAAACAAACGCAATACGATACAAAGGTATATAAAAATTGTTCTTCACAAAATTGCATAATAAGTATTACAAAGGGGATAAATACAAGGATGGAGAATAAGAAGCCCTAATCTCGGCCTTGAGGTTCGGAAGGAGGGTCCACATGAGAAGTGCTCGGACCTTCAGTCTTTTTCAGCTCTACTTCAAAAGGGGAAAGAACACGTTTCCCTTTATCCGCTTCCTTTGCTGGTATGACATTATGCTCCGAGGCTAGACTGAGATCCTTCTCGGCACCCACATCAGCTTCCTGTTCTTTATTGGAACCCAAGGGTTCTGTAGGATCTAGGATGGGCTGTAGGACCACCTGGGGCAGCTCTGGTAAGGTTGAGTCAGGGGTGGGGGTGGCAGCAGGAGCGTCCTCAATCTCCTGGATTTCCAGCGGAATCCAGACGTTCTCGGACTTCCTCAATTCCGAGGAGGGGGGAATTCCAGCTGCGTTTAAGGCCTCCACCCAGACCTTTTGGCAGTATTCACGGCACAAGGCCGCGAAGGCCTCGGTCAGCTGCTCCTCGGTGTTGGCCACCCCTTCCTGATAGCTTTCTGTTTGGCAGCTTGTAAAGAGCTTTGAAATGTGCTGGCTTCTCTCTTCAGCAGCGCAATTTCCTTCTCCAAATCCGAGCGTTCCCTTTGAGCTTGGGCAATCTCATCATCCTTTTCATGGAGGAGCTTGCGCTGTCCTTCTATTTGGGTCTCCATAGTTTTGAGACTTGACCTAGCACCATCTCTCTCTCTCTTACATTAGTCACCTCCGAGAGCAGCTTCTCGTTCTCAGCAATGGCTGTCCCCAGAGACTTCTCAGTCTCCAACCTGATCTCCATCTCGGCCCTGGCCTTCTTTCGAGTATCTTCAACAAACTTTTCAGCTACGAAGACCTCTTGAACAGCCTGCAATGAAGTATGGTGGGGTGAAACACAACAAAAACTTATAAATATCGTTAAAAGTAAACTCTTCTTAAAAAAAAAAAAAAGAGAAAAAACATACCAGCGCCAAGTCCCTCTTCAAAGCAAGGAAGAGCTGTGGCTGGCTCATTTTTTCCAAGGACTCCATGTCCTTGGGCAGCAAAAGAGGGCGCTCCAACACCTCGGCCAAATGATGGGCATGGCCATGTTGAACCGCCCTTATACTGGACTGGCTAGAGATAGGAGCGCCATCCAGCTTCAGGTCAGGGGACCAGGTGGCCGGTGCTCTGCGCACATCGGCTACTGCCCCAATCTCCCCGCTCTCTACTGAACGGGCTCTACCTTTGCCTTTGTCCTGCTTTTGCTGCTGAGCCGGTGGAGGCTGGTTGCGTGGTTTCTTCGGGCCTTTGTTGGTCGCCCCTTCATCTTCCCCCTTCCTCTTTTTCTTGGGGTCCTCAACTTGAACCTTTGGCTCAGCTGGAGGAGGGGGAAGTGGCAGAGTTTGAGGGATTTGGGTGGCCCCTGTTTTCTTCACCTTGACCCTCGCGGCTCTATCGGTGAGAAGGTCCTTCATTCTGTCCATGGTGTCCTCGGAGTTACCTCTGGGAGTGCAACTACAAGACCAGCGATTCCAGAAGCCTCGGCAGTATCTTCCTCCTCGTCAGAAAGCACGACAAACTGATTCCCTCGAGGTTCGTTGTATTCTTCGAGTTGGAACTGGTCTATCTCGTCGTCTAACGTATGGGAGGAAGAGACCTGTTCTTCTGGGACAGCGGCTACCTCAGAGTGGACGGCGAGGGGGATGGCTGCTACGGGTTGTAGGTAGAGAATGGTTTGAGGGGTGTCTGGGAGGTCGTGGTCGTCTAGAAAGTTTGGCCGGGCAACGTTGATCCTCCTTCGTCGTCGGTCACCGGCTACTATAGCGTTGTCTATCTCCTGGAAGTCCGAGGAGATGGGCTCGTATCCCAGGATCAAGTGAGCAGCTCGGAGCTGTCTGTCTGCGCTAACAAACACCTCGGAACGAAGTATCCGGTTCAGGTCGGCAACGTTGCAATGGCTCAAACGAGGGCGCACGTTTCGCTTATCTGCAGGGAAAAAGAAAACAAAAAAGGGCAGTATGGTTAGATTCACGCAGCCATAGACAGAAATAAACAGACAAAAATATATCTTAATACGCATGTTTGTTAGTATTGAGAAAGGTCGTGGAGTGGGAAGGTTAGTCCTTAGGTGTCGCACCTGGATCCCCCCACTGTACTGGGCAGTGGAGACCGTCATGCCAGTTTCCAGACACTATCAGGTAGTCGTCCTTCATGCCTTTGTTGGATTTGGGCAAGCAGGAGATTAACCTAACTATACTGGATCGGGACTTAATGTAGTAGCCTACGTTGGATAACTTATGGGATTCATATAGAAAAACAACGTCGTGCCATGTCAGGTTTAAACCATCTGTTCATTTAAGGCATCGACGCTGCCTAAAACTCTAAAAACGTTAGGGAGGCATTGGTCGGGACACAACCTATGGTTGCGAAGGTATTCCCTCATCACAGGTTTCATCGGGAGGGTCATCCCGCCTTCTATAAAGGCTATCATTGGGATTATGACCTCTCCCTCCTTCCTAGAATTAGCCACGGCTTCCGCCGGCAATACTTTAGACCTACGTCACCGGGAATGTGGTATTTGGCTCTGAAGCCTTCCATTCCGGCGGCCGTATCGACAAGACACTTAAATCTACCCATAGAAAATAACGAAAGGTTAGACTCTAAAGAATAAAGCGTTTGCTAGGACAGCCGAGGACAAAGTCCGAGGATAAAAGGTTGAGAAAGAAATGAGTGGTGAGTAAGAACTTACGGAGTTTGAGGATATGCAAATTTCCACGGTTTTCTGAAGAGGAAATGTGATTGTTGATGTTTTGATGGGATCAGTCCCTGGCGAAATAAATGAAGGCGCAGATTCCCGAAGCGTCACGACGTGCGGAATGGCGGCCTCAATTTCGTTTTACCCCGCCCAAATTTTCATGGAGCAATGAGGACCGTTGGATGCCCATCTCACCGTTGAACGTGGGGACAGAGTGTAACATACAGTAATAAATGCGCGCGTTTTGAAAATAAAACCGCCAAGTGGCATCCTCTGGTATCTGAAACGGTTTCCACACGTGCAATTACTCGTGAAGTGTGCAGAATAAGTTCTCTTCGGATCAAAACTCTACTTTTCTCCTCGGACTTCGAAAATTAGAGTTTTGAGGGGCTATTGTGGGGAGTAAAAGGGTCCTGATAGGTATATGGGCCTTTGGGCCATACTAAGTAAGGCCGACCTACCCTTTAGTTTGAAACCTTGTAGTACCTCGGGCCTACTCATGCGCCGAGGACCCGAGGACTAGTCCGAGGTTGAGTTTACTCTCAGATGGGCATAGAAGAATCAGCAACGTTATCACAAAAGCTCGCAAACGACACAACGGAGACCAACGGTTAAGAGGGGTGAACCCCTGGATGTCCTAGAAGCTCCGGTGTTTGAAAAGTACTAAAGGCTGCTGCCTCCACATTAAAGACCCTTCACCTACCACCTTAGCCGCATTAATGGGGAAGTGACACCTGAACAGTGGAAGGGAAACTTCTGGTTACTATTCAAAGGCACTGAGAGAAGAAATATCTAAGCTAAGGGGGAGATAGGGCAACACGTGTATTAGGGATTAGAAATATGAGTATTTAAGGGGAGACCCAGAACAGAAATGGGAGATCTCTCTCTCTTTTTGTAATCAAAAGAAAAAGAAAAAGAAAGAAAATAAAGATAATATAAGAACAGTCCTCGGCTTACGTCCGAGGAGATTGAGTTACAATATTCCTTGTTATTTTTAAGTGCTGACAATCTTCGACTTGCCATAGAACCCTTAAACTCTTCTAACCTGGGTTTCAAGCCCACACTCTACAAATTCATATTGTTTAAGGCTCATTGGGCCTGAGCCCATAACTGTTCTTGGGGCCAGGTGCAATTGTGCACTTACAGTTTTAATATCTGCTAGTGTTTTCGAAAACATTTAAAGTTCAAAACTCCTAACTCCCAACTATTGAAATATTGTTAAAAAAAAAAGGGCTAAAATTTAAACTGTATCCTCTAAATTTGACTATACTTTATTTTTAGTCTTCTAATTTTATTTTTGGTACAATTTACATTTTAGCAACAAAAAAAAAACTTGTATATGTCAGTAGCATTCATTCAAGAGGCCACGAGTAAGTGTCCCACGCAACTAATGAATTGATTAATGATTTTAACTCATCTTAGCTAAATATATCATTCCACAAAATAATAATAAAATAAATAAATAAAGCTCACCTCATCATGCCCAAATTTAAAAAGACCTTTGATATGTTGAGTTAATCCACGCTTAACCTTGTCACCATCATGTACGTTACACTACACGGTGTTTCTAATATCATAACAAAATCCTTTTTTATCAAAATTTTGAAAATTTTATTTATACAAGGATAAAAGCAATTTATCATGAGCAATAAAGTGCTCAATAATATACAATGTTTCTTCTATCTATGTACTAAAATCAAAAACACCTCTGACATCTTGGTTAATCCATGCATAGCCTTGTTACCAGTATGTTATAATACACAGTATTTCCTATATCATAATTGCTCAATTGATATATGTTATAATTTGTGTACAAGGAAAAGCATATCATTGATAAAAAGTTATCATTATCTTTAGGTGAGGTTTCTGAGGTTTCTTAATTAAATTCAAACACATGTTATATTAAATTTAATTATTTTTGGAAAATAATTTTTTAAATATATTTTATTGGTCAATATAACTATGCATTTTAACTTAACTAAGAAATCTACGAACTGCATCTAAAGAATTTGTCTTTGTCATTAATTGCAATCAATCCATTTATGTCTAAAAATGTTGCCAAAAGTCATGTGGTTCAAGGTTTTAATATCTACTAGTGTTTCCAAAAACATTTAAAGTTCAAAACTCCTCACTCCCAACTGTTGAAATATTGTTTTAAAAAAAACTAAAATATTAATTGTATCCTCTAAATTTGACTGTAATTTATTTTCAGTCCTCTAATTTTATTTTCGTTACATTGAGTTCTCTAAATTTCAAATTTATTTAATTTAGTTATGTTGTTTAATTTCGTTAAAAATTTGTAATAAATTGTTTTTTTTATTTTCACAGGAAAAAATTTATTGATTAAATTTGAAAATTGAGAATTCAATTGAATCAAAGAAAAATTAAAAAATAGATAAATAAATAAATTTCAGTTAAATATAAAGGGTACAATTTACATTTTAGCAAAAAAAAAAAAAAATTGCAAATGTCAGCAGCATTTATTCAACAGCCCGCAGGTAAGTGTCCCACTCAATTAATGAGTTGATTGATGATTTTAACTCATCTTAGCTAAATATAGCATTCCATAAAACAATAATAAAATAAATAAATAAATAAATCTCAGCTCATCATGCCCAAATTTAAAAAGACCTTTGATATGTTGAGCTAATCCACGCTTAACCTTGTCACCATCATGTACGTTATATAACACGGTGTTTCTTATATCGTAACAAAATCCGTTTTTATAAAAATTTTGAAAATTTTATTTATATGAGGATAAAAGCAATATATCATGAGCAATAAAGCGCTCAATAATATACAATGTTTCTTCTATCTATGTACTAAAATCAAAAACACCTCTGACATCTTGGTTAATCCATGCATAGCCTTGTTACCAGTATGTTATAATACATGGTATTTCCTATATCATAATTGCTCAATTGATATATGTTATAATTTGTGTACAAGGAAAAGCTTATCACTGATAAAAAGTTATCATTATCTTTAGGTGAGGTCTTTGAGGTTTCTTAATTAAATTCAAACACATGTTATATTTAATTTAATTATTTTTGGAAAATAATTTTTTAAATATATTGTATTGGTCAATATAGCTATGCATTTTAACTTAACTAAGAAATCTACAAACTGCATCTAAAGAATTTGTGTTTGTTGTTAATTGCAATCAATCCATTTATGCCTAAAAATGTTGCCAACAGTCATGTGGCTCAAGGTTTTAATATCTACTAGTGTTTTCGAAAACATTTAAAGTTCAAAACTCCTCACTCCCAACTGTTTTGTTAAAAAAAAAAAAAGCTAAAATATTAATTGTATCCTCTAAATTTGACTGTAATTTATTTTCAGTGCTCTAATTTTATTTTCGTTAGATTGATTTCTCTAAATTTCAAATTTATTTAATTTAGGTATGTTGTTTAATTTCGTTAAAAATTTGTAATAATTTTTTTTTTCACATGAAAAAATCTATAAAGGGTCCGTTTGGATAGAACTTATTGTTGAAAATTGAAAATTGAAAATACTGTAGCAAAATAATTTTTAAATATGTAAATAGTGCCGTGGGACCCATTTTCAATGAAAAAATTGCTAAAAAGTTAAGTTTGTGAGTCCCATGAACAGTGCACTCATGCACTGTTCACGGAAAAAAAAAGTCAACAACTGCGGTTACTGTTCAAGAACAGTAGCCGTAACAGTGAAAAAGTTGTTGTGCAAAAAAAAAAAAAAAAAAAAAAGGCATTTGCAAAACGCAACGTGTATCCAAAAGGATACAAAATCTATTTAGAAAATTTGAAAATTGAGAATTCAATTGAATCAAAGAAAAATTAAAAAATAGATAAATAAATAAATTTCAATTAATATTAAAAGGTACAATTTATGTTTTAGTACAAAAAGAAAAAACAAAAAAAAAAACTTGCATATGTCAGTGGCATTCATTCAACAGCCCACGGGTAAGTGTCCCACGCAATTAATAGACTGATTGATGATTTTAGCTCATCTTAGCTAAATATATCTTTCCATAAAATAATAATAAAATAAATAAATAAATCTCACCTCATCATGCCCAAATTTAAAAAGACCTATGATGTGTTGAGCTAATTCACGCTTAATCTTGTCACCATCATGTATGTAATAATACACGGTGTCTCTTTTATCATAACAAAACCCTTTTTTTATAAAAAATTTTAAAGATTTATTTATATGAGGTAAAAGCAGTACGTCATGAGCAATAAAGTGCTCAATATACAATGTTTCTTCTATCTATGTACTAAAATCAAAAACACCTTTGACATCTTGGTTAATCCATGCACAGCCTTGTTACCAGTACGTTATAATACATGGTATTTCCTATATCATAATTGCTCAATTGATATATGTTATAATTTGTGTACAAGGAAAAGGATATCATTGATAAAAAGTTATCATTATCCTTAGGTGAGGTCTTTGAGGTTTCTTAATTAAATTCAAACATATGTTATATTTAATTTAATTATTTTTGGAAAATAATTTTTTAAATATATTTTATTGGTCAATATAACTATGCATTTTAACTTAACTAAGAAATCTACGAACTGCATCTAAAGAATTTGTGTTTGTCGTTAATTGCAATCAATCCATTTATGTCTAAAAATGTTGCCAAAAGTCATGTGGCTTAAGGGTTTAATATCTACTAGTGTTTCTGAAAACATTTAAAGTTCAAAACTCCTCACTCCCAACTATTGAAATATTGTTAAAAAAAAAGCTAAAATATTAATTGTATCCTCTAAATTTGACCGTAATTTATTTTCAATGCTCTAATTTTATTTTCGTTAGATTGATTTCTCTAAATTTCAAATTTATTTAATTTAGGTATGTTGTTTAATTTCGTTAAAAATTTGTAATAGTTTTTTTTTCACATGAAAAAATCTATAAAGGGTTTGTTTGGATAGAACTTATTATTAAAAAATGAAAACTAAAAACACTGTAGCAAAATAATTTTTAAATATGTGAACAGTACCGTGAGACTCATTTTTAATGAAAAAGTTGTTAAAAAGTGAAGTTGTTGGGTCTCGTGAACAGTGCACGAGTGCACTGTTCACGGGAAAAAAGTCAACAATTATGGCTATTGTTCATGAACTGTGCATGAACAGTAGCCATAATAGTGAAAAAGTTGTCGTGCAAAAAAAAAAAAAAGGAGAAAACACGCGTTTGCAAAACGCAACGTGTAGCCAAACGGATACAAAATCTATTTAGAAAATTGGAAAATTGAGAATTCAATTGTATCAAAGAAAAATTAAAAAAATAGATAAATTAATAAATTTCAATTAATATTAAAAGGTACAATTTATGTTTTAGTAACAAAAAGAAAAAAAAAAAAAAAACTTGCATATGTCTATGGCATTCATTCAACAGCCCACGGGTAAGTGTCCCACGCAATTAATGAATTGATTGATGATTTTAACTCATCTTAGCTAAATATATCATTCCTTAAAATAATAATAGAATAAATAAATAAATCTCACCTCATCATGCCCAAATTTAAAAAGACCTTTGATATGTTTAGCTAATCCACGCTTAACCTTGTCACCATCATGCACATTATAATACACGGTGTTTCTTATATCATAACAAAATCCTATTTTTATATAAATTTTGAAAGATTTATTTATACGAGGATAAAAGCATTACATCATGAGCAATAAAATGCTCAATAATATACAATGTTTCTTCTATCTATGTACTAAAATCAAAAACACCTCTGACATCTTGGTTAATCCATGCAAAGCCTTGTTACCAGTACGTTATAATATATGGTATTTCCTATATCATAATTGCTCAATTGATATATGTTATAATTTGTGTACAAGGAAAATGATATCATTGATAAAAAGTTATCATTATCCTTAAGAGAGGTATCTAAGGTTTCTTAATTAAATTCAAACAGTTTTTAACTTATTGGTCAATATAGCTTAAATTCAAACAATTGAAAAACAATTTTTTTAAATTTTATTGGTCAATATAACTATGCATTTTAACTTAACTAAGAAATCTACGAACTGCATCTAAAGAATTTGTCTTTGTCGTTAATTGAAATCAATCCATTTAAGTCTAAAACTATTGCGAAAAGCCATGTGGCTCAAGGTATTAATATCTACTAGTGTTTTCGAAAACATTTAAAGTTCAAAACTCCTCACTCCCAACTATTGAAATATTGTTTTAAAAAAAGAAGCTAAAAGTATAAATTGTATCCTCTAAATTTAACTGTAATTTATTTTCAGTCTTCTAATTTTATTTTTGTTCGATTGAGTTCTCTAAGTTTCAAATTTATTTAATTTAGGTATGTTGTTTAATTTTGTTAAAATTTTGTAATAATTTTTTATTATTATTTTCACTTTAAAAAATCTATAAAATCTATTGAGTAAATTTGAAAATTGAGAATTCAATTGAATCAAAGAAAAATTAAAAAATAGATGATAAGTAAATAAATTTTAGTTAAATTTAAAGGGTACAATTTACATTTTATCGAGGAAAAAAAAAACTTGCATATGTCAGCAGCATTTATTTAACAGCCCACGCTTAAGTGTCCCACGCAATTATTGAGTTGATTGATGATTTTAACTCATCATAGCTATATATATCATTCCATAAAATAATAATAAAATATATAAATAAATCTGAATAAATATTTAATATAGAAATTAGTATTTAGAGTGTTGACGTTGGAGTGATTTATCTTTATCTTTTTTTTTTTTTTTTTTTTTTTGTATGGTAATTTTCTTTCAAGAAATGAAGTACTAAGTAAATTTTTTTTTCGCTTTTTTTTTTCTTATGTGAGTTTTATATTATTAAGTAGATTATAAATATATAAGATAGTAATCAATATTTAGAATGTTGAATGTGGAATGATTTATTTTTAACTTTTTTTTTTTTTGTAAGTTAGTTTAATTTTAAGAAATTAAGTACTAGATATTTTTTTTTTCATTTTGTAAATTTCATATTATTAAGTGGATTATAAATATTTAAGATAGTAATTAGTATTTAGAATGTGAACTGTAGAGTGATTTATCTTTGACTTTTTTATATTATTAAGTGGATTATAAATATTTAAGATAGTAATTAGTATATAGAGTGTGGACTATAGAATGATTTATCTTCTTTTTTTTTTTTTTTTTTTTTTCGTATGGTACTTTACTTAAAAGACTATGGAGTAATTAATCATTATCTTTTTTTCTTTCTTTTTCTTTTTATATAGTACTTTAATTTCAAGAAATCAAGTACTGGGTAAATTTTTTTTTTCACTTTTTTTCTTTTGTAAATTGTATATTATTAAGTGAATTATAAATATTTAAGATAGTAACTATTTAAGTGAGTAAATATTTTATTTAAGTGAGTAAATATTTAAATCGATTGTGGAGTGATTTATCTTTATCTTTTTTTTTTTTTTTTATTTGTATGGTACTTTACTTTCAAGAAATTAAGTTCTGGGTAAGTTTTTTTCAATTTTTTTTTTGTAAATTTTTTACTATTAAGTGGATTATAAATATTTAAGATAGTAATTAATTTTTAAAGAGTGGACCGTAGAGTGATTTATCTTTACCTTTTTGTTTTTGTTTTTCTTTTTGTATGATATTTTACTTTCAAAAAATCAAATACTGGATAATTGTTTTTTTCATTTGTAAATTTTATATTATTAAGTAGATTGCAAATATTTAAGAAACTGTTTAGTTTTTAGAGTGCGGACCGTGGCGTGATTTTTCTTATTCTTTTTGTATGGTACTTTACTTTCATGAAATCAAGTATTGGGTAAACATTTCTTTTTCACTTTATTTTTCTTTTGTAAATTTTATATTATTGAGTAGATTATAAATATTTAAGATAGTAATTAGTATTTGGAGTGTGGACTGTGGAGTGATTTATCTTTATCTTTTTTTTTTTCTTTTTCTATTTGTATGGTACTTTACTTTCAAGAAATCAAGTACTGGGTAATTTTTTTTTCCATTTTTTTCTTTTGTAAATTTTATACTATTAACTAGATTATAAATATTTAAGATCATAATTAGTTTTTAGAGTATAGACTGTGGAGTGATTTATCTTTATCTTTTTGTTTTATTTTTCTTTTTGTATGGTACTTTGCTTTCAAGAAATCAAGTACTGGATAATTTTTTTTCACTTCTTTTTCTTTTTTCAATTTTATATTATTAAGTAGATTACAAATATTTAAGCTACTAATTAGTTTTTAGAGTGTGGATCGTGGAGTGATTTATCTTTTTTTTTTTTTTCCTTTTTGTATGGTACTCTACTTTCATGAAATATAGTGCTAGGTAAACTTTTTTTTTTTTTTTGTAAATTTTATATTATTAAGTGGATTATAAATATTTAAGATAGTAATTAGTATTTAAAGTGTAGACCGTGGAGTAATTTATCTTTATCTTCTTTTTTTTTTCCCTTTGTGTATGATACTTTACTTTCAAGAAATCAAGTACAGGCTAAGTTATTTTTTTCGCTTTTTTTTTTTTTTCCTTTTGTAAATTTTATATCATTAGGTGGATTATAAACATTTAAGATAGTAATTAGTATTTAGAGTGTGGAATGTTAAGTAATTTATCTTTATCTTTTTTTTTTTCCTTTTGTATGGTATTTTAATTTCAAGAAATAAAGTACTGGATAATTTCTTCTTTTGTAAATTTTATATTATTAAGTGGATAATAAATATTTAAGATAGTTATTAGTATTTAGAATTTGGATTGTGGAGTGATTTATCTTTATCTTTTTCTTTTTGTATGGTACTTTAATTTCAAAAAATCAAGTACTAGGTAAATTTGTTTGTCACTTTTTTTTTTCTTTTGTAAATTTTATATGATTATGTGGATTATGAATTTTTTAGATAGTAATTATTATTTCGAGTGTGGACTGTGGAATGATTATCTTTATCTTTTTTTTTTCTTTTTTCTTTTTGTATGGTATATTACTTCCAAGAAATCAAGTACATGGTAATTTTTTTTTCACTTTGTTTTTTTTTTGTAAATTTTATATTATTAAGTAGTTTATAAATATTTAAAATATTAATTAGTATTTAGAGTGTGGATTGTGGAGTGATTTATCTTCTCTTTTTTTTTTTCTTTTTGTATGGTACTTTATTTTCAAGAAATAAAGTATTGGGTAAAATATTTTTTCTTTTTAAATTTTATATGATTAAGTGGATAATAAATATTTAGATAGTTATTATTATTTAGAGTTGGACTATGGTGTGATTTATCTTTATCTTTTGTTTTTCTTTTTGTATGGTACTTTAATTTCAAGAAATTAAGTACTGGGTATTTTTTTTTTTTCACTTTTTCTTCTTTTGTAAATTTTATATTATTAAGTGGATTATAAATATTTAAGATAATAATTAGTATTTAGAGTGAGGATTGTGGAGTAATTTATTTTTATCTTTTTCTTTTTGTATGGTACTTTAATTTCAAAAAATCAAGTACTAGGTAAATTTGTTTGTCACTTTTTTTTTTTTTTGTAAATTTTATATGATTATGTGGATTATGAATTTTTTAGATAGTAATTATTATTTCGAGTGTGGACTGTGGAATGATTATCTTTATCTTTTTTTTTTTCTTTTTTCTTTTTGTATGGTATATTACTTCCAAGAAATCAAGTACATGGTAATTTTTTTTTCACTTTGTTTTTTTTTTGTAAATTTTATATTATTAAGTAGTTTATAAATATTTAAAATATTAATTAGTATTTAGAGTGTGGATTGTGGAGTGATTTATCTTCTCTTTTTTTTTTTTTTCTTTTTGTATGGTACTTTATTTTCAAGAAATAAAGTATTGGGTAAAATATTTTTTCTTTTTAAATTTTATATGATTAAGTGGATAATAAATATTTAAGATAGTTATTATTATTTAGAGTTTGGACTATGGTGTGATTTATCTTTATCTTTTGTTTTTCTTTTTGTATGGTACTTTAATTTCAAGAAATTAAGTACTGGGTAATTTTTTTTTTTCACTTTTTCTTCTTTTGTAAATTTTATATTATTAAGTGGATTATAAATATTTAAGATAATAATTAGTATTTAGAGTGAGGATTGTGGAGTAATTTATTTTTATCTTTTTCTTTTGTATGATTCTTTACTTTCAAGAAATCAAGTATTTGGTAAATTCTATATATATAAAAAAAAAAAAAAGTATTGGGTTTTTTTTTTTTTTTTTTCTCAATAAAGGGGTATTAGCATCAAGTCATAACAAATATGTTGTTGTCAAAAAGCTAGACAATATGGTGAGGGAAGTTGAGAGGGAATTTAAAACTGAAGTGATTGTGATAGGCCAAAAATTGGCCAATCTCAAAAATAACAAATAAAAAAAGGGTTAAGAAATAACAAAAACTGGCTTTGAAAAAAAAATTAAGGTGTTGAAAAAAAAAAACCCCTCTTTAGTGTTTGAACGAAAGCAGCAACACCAATACCACAAAGGCAAGGACATCATTTTCTATATCGTCCTTGAGTGTTCAGAGCAGGGACTGGAGAGAAAGGCTTGGCCATGAAGGATAGGCCATGGAGCACAAAGAATAATGCTTTGGTTGAGGACCCCACTGGAGGAGAAGGTGAGGGTTGGGGAAGGGAACAAGAAAGGAGAGAAGGAAAAAAATGAAAGAGAGAAAAGAGGAAGTTGAGGAAGAAGGGTGAGTACTGGTGCATTTCTAAAGTGACAATGTGATTTATTTATAGAAGATAAAGAGCAAGTAAAATAAATGAAATTTTTGGGATGAACCTCACAAAAGTTTTTTATAAGTTGTTGTTGTGACCAAATTTTTTATTTGTTTTTATGGCCAACCACTAAAATTTTTCTAAATAAGTTAAATGATTAACATATATTAAGCATGAGTAATGCTATAAATAAAAAAAATTTAACAATATTTTTACATAAAGTTGATGTGATAAATTTTTATTGATTCTTATTTGATCTCATTACTTATGTCATTTTTTTTTTACTTACTAATAATTACTCACAATATCAACTATTTGTATATAAAAATAATAAAAAATTGTTTGTAGCTCTAGCATTTTCAATTAAACATTGATGCCAATTGCCTTAACAAATCTATCAAATTCATCAAAGCCTTGAGAAGTGAGGATGAATATTTAGCCTTCTAAACACACTTTTGCAAAGTCCTTTACAAATATCTTTATTGATTTTTTTCTCTCTCACATATTATCGATTGGAAAATTCTATAACTTATAATCTAACTAAACATGCGAGACATATCAATGATTTAATGGTGTGGATAGAAGATATTCCTCTACATGTTTATGGTGTTAAATCTAACTAAATTTGCATCACTTTTTTACTTACTATTTTGATACACTATTAGTATGACAACTTCCTTTTTTTTTTTTTTTTTTTCTTTTTTTTTTACTTTTTTTAAATTACAAATATACTTTTGTTGGGCTTTGTGGAGCCTAGTTGTATTTGATTTGGATGACGACTAGACCCTACCCGAAATGATGTTGTGTGGTTTTTAATGGGAGATTTTCTAGGGCTTATGTAATTGGCTAATTTTTTGACAAAATGCACTTTACTTGTAATTGGTTAAATTTAGGATGAGTTTAGTACTTCAAGAAACATGTTGTTCAAGCCAAATATTAAAGTCATAAAGATTAGACTAAGAAACAAGTGAAGAAAAGCTATCCATCAAAGCTCGACAGATACCTCGATAGAAAATCTATTGAGACTTAATGAAGGAAGCTCGACAGAAGCTGAATCTGTTGAGATCTACAAAATCAGAATTTTCAAATATGATTTTAGGTCCATGCTAAAATATTTGTATAGGGTTTCTTTTCTTACAATCCTAGACATATATATAAGGCTTATTTTAAAGACTGTCATAGTGAATATACACATAGATAACATATGAAAAAGTGACCGAGAGTCTTATTCTCTTTGTAAGAAATTATTGCGTCTTTTGTGCCTTAGGGTTTTGTAATCAAGTACTTTTTGATCTTCATTGTTAATGAAGTGAAGAACTTTGCAACCAACAACATCTTCTTCAAGTTACTGGAGTTTTTCACGTACTGAAATCCGTGAATCATTGTTTACTCACGTATTGAGATCCGTACATCATTGGTTAGTCATGTACAAGGATTCATGCAAAAGGGTGACGTTCATGTATTGAAGAGTTCAAAGGTTCTGAAGCGGTAAAAAGTTTTTGCTATAAGTTCATTTACGAGGATTATAGAGTCTAAGGACAAAGGTTTTATACTAAACTAAAGAATATTGTGGATTCTACCTTCAATCTTGGATAATCTATTGCAGAACCCAAAATTGTTAGGAAAATCTTTAGGTCCTTACCTAAAAGATTCCATGCCAAGATCACTGTCGTTAAAGAAGTGAAGGACATTGTTCAAATTCCTTTGACTGAGCTTGTAGGGAACCTTCAAACATATAAGATGAGATTAAGTTTAATGGGAAAATGTGGAAAAAGTAAAAACTTGGCCCTGAAGGGTATAAAGGAAGAGATTGATGACTCTGAAGATGAAGATGAAAGCGAAGATGAAGATGAGGATGAGGATCTAGCCTTCATAGCTAATGAGATTATCAAGATTCTTTAATATAGGAAAAAGGATAAGGACAAACCTCTTAGGAAATCTAAATCTTCTAGGAAGGGCAAAAATGAGAAACTCTTCATCCAATGTCATGAGTGCAAATGTTTTGGTCATATGAGAATAGAGTGTCCAAACTATCTTATGAAGGAAAAGACTATGAAGGAAAAGACTAAGAAGTCAAAAGATAAAGGGTTGGTTGCTACCTAGAGTGATACTGAGAATGACTCTTCTGATGAGTATGTGGATGAATATGGTCACTTTATGACTTTTGCTACAATAACCGATAAGGTGATTGTGGAGAGTGATAGTGACAATGAGGATTCTTTTGATGATGAAATACCTAAGAAGTTGACCATTTAGGAAGACTATGATAAGCTATGTACTGAATTTATAAAATCTGAAAAGACTTTTCATCTTTGTAGAAAAGAGCTTAATGAGGTAAAAACTGAAAAAGTTGATCTCTTAGTTAAACTAGATGAGACTACAAGGTTAGTTGAGACTCTTGTTGCGGAGAACACCACATTAGAAGAGAAGGTTAAGAATCTTGAGGTTGAATTTAGTCAAGCTAGAACTCAAATGGAGAAGATGTCTAGTGCAAAGCTTGATGAGGTATTGAGTTCTCAAAAGCCTACTTCTGATAAGACTGGCTTAGGATATGTTGTTTCCTTTGGCCCCTCCTCTTCCACGACTTCTGAATCAAAGACTGTCTTTGTGCCCCAATCTGAGAAATGTGATAAAGGTATGAAATCTATAACTGATTTGTCTAATTCTAAATATTTTGTTAGACCTCACTTTAGGAAGTTTAGTAGTCCTAAAGCTGGTCATGGTTGTCACCATTTTGGTGTTTCTGGATACATTTGTCCTAATTGCTTAAAATTGTATCCTTAAAAGCAAGTGTCCAAACAGTCACAGGTTTTCTCTCAACGAACTACACATTTGTTTAGAGAGTTATTAAAAGTTTTAAGCTTTTTAACTCAATTTTAGGAGAATTCTAATTCTTCTATGTCTTTTAGTAGACATACTAGGACACGTACATTTTCATCTGTACAGCTAAAGACTCGTGTTGTGTGGGTGAGAAAGGAGTCTAAGATTTGATTGTCTTTTTTGTTGTCCTCTACTTTAATTCTTTTTATCTATAGTAGGACTTTCTTACTTGATTTCTTATATGTTTTTGAAATTATGCTTTCATGCATCTGCATCTATCTTTATGCTTTCATGTTGTTTGTCTGTTTTTGTTTGGTTGTTTAGTCTTTATTTTGTTTGTTTTTCAAAAAAAAAAAAAAAGAGAGAGAAAAATTACAAAAATTACAAAAGCAGTGTGTGTTTGTGTATGTTAGTACTTGTGTACCTTTGAAGGCCATTGAAACAAAGTTTCTAAACTTTGTATCTCTTGTCGCTTAAATAAGCACTTTAATGCACAACTAAGTAAGTGAGTTTTGTGGGTTGTGTTTGTGATGAGTACGATTAAGTAATCTCTTATACTTAACACTCATATCATTGTTTTTTATGAGAATGACTAAAAAATCTTAAGAGAAATGCATAAATAACCATCTCACCACTAAACCTCACCAATCATGTATAACATCTGTGTGCTTTGGTATAGCAAAATTGTGATTTTTTGGCATACATAATTGGGTATTTCTTCTCTTTCTATATATGCCTGTGCATGATATGTTCACAAAGAAAATATGCAAAGAATATAAAAGCAAAAATAATCAAAATACTTTTAAATATGGTTGCAAGCGTGTTTTCAAGAGACTTGGGAGTTAGAGGATGTACCTCAAAAGTGATAGTCTCCATCAAACATATATAATTGTGTGTGAGTGTATTAGATGTTCTCATCAAATCGTCATAATATGAGAAACTTATGTACACTTGTTATGTTTTCACACACAACACGTATACTCTTTGCTACTTTTGATACATCTGCAGGTATAATGTGATTTGACCATTACAAGGAATACATGTGTTAATATATGCTCACTAAACTGTCTTAACCTGTTTTGGAAATATAGAATTGGTTAGATTTTTTTAGTGTGTATATGTGTTTTTGGATCTCTGAATACTTTGCATATATGTTAAGAGATGTTTTGAGAGCTTAGTATGTTGATTGGATCTCTGTTTGAGTTACTTGCATGTTGCATTCATCTTGTGTGTTTTTCCTCCCTTGGAAAACCTTGCTTCTGTCTTCTCAATAGCTGCTTGACACAAGTTTCTTCTATCGAGATTTTTTGATTTGACCTTGATAGCTTCTCGATAGCTAGGTTGATCCATCGAGCCAAAATTTTTGAGCTCTTTGTCTGCCCAATAGATTCTCGACAGATCCTCAATCCATCAAGATTTATGGGTTTTCTCTCGATAGTAGCTTGATAGCTTCTCGATCTATCGAGACCCTCTTGCATGCAGTTTTTTTCACATGTTTTGCATCTTTCTATTATCTTGTCATACATAACACCTTTTTTCATTTTTATATGGATTCCTTGTGCCCCCTTGATCATCATTATGTTTCTCGGTTGAAGCTTTATAGCTTCTTGTACCATTTGTCAATCATGACAAAAAGGGAAAGAATATGTGGTTTCTTTTTAAGATTCTACATGTTAAGGGGAGAAATATATGCCTCTGTAAGGGGGAGTTGTGTTTCATCTTATTAGGGGAAGTGTTTACCTCCTTGTTGTTTTAAGAGCTTCTTTTAGCTTCTTTTACATTGGTCTTGTGACAATTTTTACATACATTGTGCTTATCTTTGATATATATATGATGTATGTATTCTTCACCTTTCTTTACATGTGTTGTGTCTTTTCTCTCTTTATACACATATTTCTTTATGCACGCAATCTTTATTTTTGTTTCACACATAATGCCTCGATGAGTTTTGTTTAAGTATTTCAGAAAGACAGGTTGTGAAAGTCTATCATGTTGTGAACTCTATTTTAGCAAAGTTTTTCAAGAGTTTGTAGTAAGAATAGATTTATTTTGTAATGCAACAAGTGGTTATGAGTTTAGTGATTTAAGACTTCTCTTATGATTATTTGTTTTTTTTTTTGGTTTTGTTATAGATTGCCAAATGGGGAAATTGCTAGGAACATATTTTATGTAACTAGATAATCCTTTGACAAAATGTACTTTACTTATAATTGGGTAGATCTAGGATGGGTTTAGTTCTTCAAGTAACATGTTGTTTAAGACAAGTAGTAAAGTCATGAAGATTGGACTAAGAAACAAGTGACAAAAAATTGTTCATTAAAGCTCGACGAGTACCTCAACAGAAAATCTATTGAGACTTAATAAAGGAAGCTCGACAGAAGTTGAATCTATCTAGATCTACAAAATCAGAATTTCTAGATCTAATTTTTGGCCCATGCTGAAATATTTGTGTAGGGTTTCTTTTCTCACAACCCTAGACATATATAAAGTTTGTTTTAAAGGCTGTCACAGTGGGTATGCACATAGAGAACATATATGAAAAAGTGACCGAGTGCCTTTTTCTCTCTGTAAGAAGTTATTGTGTCTTTTGTGCCTTAGGGTTTTGCAACCAAGTACTTCTTGATTTTCATTGCTAATGAAGTGAAGAACTTTGTAGCCAACAACATATTCTTCAAGTTGCTAGAGTTAGTCATGTATTGAGATTCGTGCATTATTGGTTAGTCACGTACTAGAATTCGTGCATCATTTTCTAGTCACGTATTGGGATTCGTGCAAAAGGATGTCATTCATGTATTGAAGAGTTCAGAGGTTCTGAAATAATAGAGGGTTTCTGCTGTATGTTTATTTACGAGGATTGTAAAGTCTAGGGACAAAGGTTTTGTACTAGATTTGAAATTTCTCTTTACTATAGTGAATTGCTTTTCGGGAAGGTTTCCTCCTAGGTTTTTTTTTACTATAAAACTAGTTTGTTTTATTGGTTTTCCCGAGTCATCATATCTTGTCTTATTTACTATTTTGTTGTGCATGGTTTTGACATGATATTGATATTTGTTTGTTTTGATAAGGTTTATTCATAATAAATCTAGTTAACAACTTGGGTCTAAAACTTGTTAATTTTATCAACCGGGGTCTAAATTTCCCAACAGTATCATTTAGTTCAATGTTTTAAGACTTTTCATCCCTCACAGATACATACAAAATTTTTTGCATTTTAATTCATCATTTTCACCTCTTGCGTTTCTACCATTTTATATATAGCTACTCATAGTCCTTCATGCCATCCCATTTCAAAAACACACAGACCAAAAACAATTTCATTTAGCTTCAATCTTTTGGCAACACCTACCAAGCTTTAACATTATTGTCTCATCTAATCCTAACTCTTATAAGTTAGCTACAACCAAGGAAGAGGGGCTTGCATTTTATATTGAGTGACAATGACAATTATGATTTTGATGTTAAAGTCAGACGTTGTGGATTTGTGAGTTTTGTAAATGATGTGATTGACTGTGAGTGTTTGGAATGTGTATTTTGTTTTAGAATTAAGGAGAAAGAGAAAGACACATCCTAATAACTTTTATTCTATAATATTCCTCCAAAGTTTTTTTTTTTTTTTTTTAAATTCTCATTAGTTCAATTGAATAATTATAATAGATATGTGTGTAATTTATAATTGTTGCTTTTTGTGATGAATTAATTACTAATAAATTTGTATAATAGTTATGCTATAATACATATACAATATTCTCTAAAATTATCTTATATAAAATATTACAACATTATTCGTGCATCGCACAGGTAACTTACTAGTTATATTATAATTCAAGCACTTCTCACGAAACCACATTTGGTCAAAAAGGTTTTCAACTCTAATCACTCGCTTTAATTTTTTCTCCCCTACGAGTTTCTAAATTTTTATTTAAATTTGTTTTGTTGACCAATTCACCTAAAATTGACACAAAAATGTGGTGTCAATATATGATTTGTACATAATTTGTTGAGTATCAATAGTAGACTCATGTGAAGGTGATATTGTTCTCATTATAAGTCGACAACTGAATAAAGTACGAAATTGAATGTGTCCAGAAGAATCAATTATTCTCAATTGTTCTTTTGCTATAAATTTAATTAGATTCAGATTAAAGAAAAATAATGCTAACATGGTGGACGAGGTGTTCTTATAATAATTCAAGTTTATATGAATACAATTTGTTTTTCTCTTTCTCTCTTCTTCTTTTTCAGATTACATGCCCTATTTTTCAGAGGGGCCCTTCCTTTATAAAATCTTTTTTTCTCCATCCTATCCTTCCACTTGTTGATCTTGTATGAGATGTCTTAAATGCTTGTCCCATCAAAACCTTCTGGAAGCTTTATGAGTGGCTGTAATCTAAGAGAATACTATTCAAGTGACATTTTTCCATAAATACGGCCAGTTGGTTTGATGTTGAGTATTTAATGTGGTGATGGAAGCCTTCTCCCTAGATATTTCCTCCTTTGTTGTTGGCCACTTTTCTTGATGTTTATCCTCAGAAGAATGGTTCCCCTTTGCACATATTCTCGGGATAGTTGGGCTCCATCCTTCCATAATACCTTCTGAGGAGGCTCGGCTCTTTAGGAACTATCTCTAGTTTGTTATTATCTTCCCTTATCCTCGGCTTATCAACCCCAAAGCTTATCAAACCTTTCAACCATCCTCAAGCTCCTTTATGTCCTCGGGCATAGACCATGGCCCAACACTCCTGCTCAGCCTATTTATCCTCACACATATAAATATAATAAGTTATTATTAATTTAACAAAAATGTATGATTAATTATTTAATTATATTTGTTGTATTACTAATCTTTAAACCATTAATAACTTTTTTATATTATTGTACAATATAGTTGTATTATATACTAAATTGTATTTAGAATACTATTTTAGATTTTTGTATATAATATGGAAGTTGTATGTATAGAAAAAAAAATCATTTTATTTTTTATTTACTCCCATGAAAAATTTCTTACCCTATCATCGTTGAACCTCCTAGAAAAAAAAAAAAAAAAATCCTAAAGTCACCACTGTATAAAAACAAGTTGGAATTCCATAAAAAGAAGGGAATAAGAGAATGTTTTTAATCCTTCTTATTTTTTCTAAGAAACATTACATTATAATTTAAGCAATTCTCACGAAACCACATTTGTTCAAAACAGGTTTTCAACTCTAATCACTCCACGCTTTATTTTTTTCTCCCCTACAAGTCTCTAAATTTTTATTTAAATTTGTTTTGTTGACCAATTCACTTGAAATTGACACAAAATGTGATGTCAATATATGATTTGTACATAATTTGTTGAGTATCAATAGTAGACTCATGTGAAGGTGGTGTTGTCCTTGTTATAAGTCAACAACTCAATAAAGTATGAAATTGAATGTGTCCATAGAATCAATTATTCTCGACTGTTTTTTTGCTATAAATTTAATTAGATTCAGATTAAAGATCAATAATGCTAACATGGTGGAGGAGGCAAGGAGAGAAATTATTCAATCATCCGTAAGTGGAGTCAAAGAAGATGACTAAAAAAAAGAAAGAAAGAAAGAGAGCACTAAGAACTTAATCTTCCAAGTTCTAAATAAAGAAAAGATATTGGGAAATACTCTATCTGAATAGTTCATATAGAACTTCCCAAGTTGCAACCCAGCATCTTCCAATTACAAGTGACAACTTCCACGAAGTGCACGTTATTTAGTCATATTCTCTAATTTAATTGCTTCAGAGTCAAGAAGAAAGGATATGTTTGATAGTCAAGGTGTACAAAGGGTTGACCATTCTTCTCTTAGCCGGTACTAGTCTTTCTTTATCATTTTGATATTTACTCATATAATATATTTGCTAACTACTGTTAAGTTATATACTGTAGTATATACTCAAAAAAAATATTTTAATAATAATTGTGAAATGATAAAATCATGTTTTGAAAACACAATTTCACAATTATAACTAAAATCGTGTTTTCAAAACATAATTTTTGTGGTGTCATGTACAGGTGTTGTATATCTTCACTTTATTTAGGAGTAACACTATTTAGGACAAGTAACTATATTTTTGTTGGGTTATTTGCTGTGTTATACTTATACCGGCGTCTTCTATTGTACTGCTGACAAAATACTCAGAATGGACTGCTGCATATGGAATATGAAAGTTGTAGTTTCAACAGTGGAGGGATATATGGAGGTTGAAGAAATCTTATCTTTCTGCTTATTTAGCATGCGTGTTGAGCTGGGTGGTCTTCTTTTGATGCTTTGTTTTTTTGTGAGGGAAATCAGAAATGGGTTCAAGGTTATCATGACTTATGAAAGCGGGGAGTTGCCAGCTTGTGCAGATTATAAGCTTGGACTACTTGGAGAATGTGCTGGATGAGGGGTGGTTTCCTTGGTGGTACATTTCTGTGATTGCAAGTAAGACGCCAATTTTAAAGAAGAGAGATAAGAGTGTTGAAATGAAAGAATATATTATGCTTTGAGTAATTCTACCATGTACAGAGGGACCTATAGATCTGAGTCTAGAACTAGTAGTACATAATGTTTGAAGTAGTCAGGGGTGGAGCCAGAATTTTTGTTTGGGAGGCCAAGTTGCAGTAATAATATATTTATCAAGATAACTCCTGTACATACATAAATACACACTTTTTTTTATTATATACACACACTTTTTTATTTGATAAGTTATATATACACACACCCAACCAAAAAAAAAAAAAAAGTTTAGTATTTTTAATCAAAATTATGTTTGATGACGATCTTTCATGAAATTAATAAAATTCATTTTTATCATTTTCATAGTGAAATTCTTAAAAAGTTTCATTTTTTATACAAATTATTAAATTTTATACTAATGTAAGTAAAAAATCAATCAATTGAACTTATGAAATTTTCAAAAAATCAATGATCCAAAACTTGGAATAAGTTAGGCTCCAAACATATTTGAAGCTATTTTACTTTAACCCATTATGTGACAATTAAAGAGACATTTCATGTGTAGTTTTAGTGACAATATTTTTTTAATGAGTCAATAACTTATTAATCACCACATAACAGGTTAAAAAAGATAAATTCAAACATGTTTGATATCAAACTTTATCACATATTTAACAACTATAAGAGCATATTTTACAATAAAAAATAGAATCGTGAAAAATAAAGCTATGTCTCTATAACTATTAGACCAATTTTTTTTTTTTTTTAAAAGCATCATTGGACTAATTCAAATACTTTGGGAGGGCAACTCTTATTTTTGTAGACAAAATTTTGAAAACATTAAAATAATTATATATATATTTAAAAAAATCAAAATTTTGCTAGAGCCATGCCCCCCCCCCCCCCCCCCTTCAACATAAGCTCTCGAGGTAGTAGCCTGATCTCTTTGTTTGTGAGTTTAAAGTATTCTAATAAAATTTTCATTTCCCTCTTTTCTGTGAGTACTTTGTTGAAATTTAAGTCAAGGTTTTGTAAAGCCAACACATAAGTATAGAATTACAATAACACAAAGTGGACTATAGGAAACTAACTTGAGTTTCGGAGGCTATCAATAAAGCACCCTTGTGGATGAGACTTGGTAAAATGTCAACAAATTGGTGCCGAGATTACATGAAGCGAAGCTACATTATAGCTTGAAGAAGATGACAGGAGATAGAACGGCAGTTGTAAAGAAAGAAGTTTCTAGACGTGAAAGAGAATTTCTGAATTGATTCTAATTCATTGAAATCAAATAAGTGTTAATTTACAAGCAATTGTTACTATATATACATGTACAAACAGAGATGCAAAAGGCGCCAAAAAATAACAGCTCTAACTAACTATTCTAACAACCATCCTAACAATATAACTACCATTATGACTACACCAATGAATACATCACAGCAGGAGCTTTCTTTCACGCGTGTTGAAGTATTATCCTTGTGGTGTGTCGTTTTCTTCTTCTGTCTTTGACCTTGATTGTCGTTTAAGCCCTTTTGCCGTTTAGTGCTTGCATCAGTCTCAACAGCAGTCAATCTTGATATGTCTAGTCCACCCATGAAAACTGTCATTATGGAAATTTGAATCGTGCTACGAATGTCGCAATATATAATCGCAACCAAAAAAGCTCAAAAGTGGTGTCAGCCAAGGCTCAGGCCTTGGTGCTAGAACCAAACATAAGGTGCCTGCTTGAGTCCATATAATAACACAGAATGAAGAAGTCATACATTGTGGGGGAGAATGTGAGAGACCAAGAGGAGGCTGCATGTAGACTTCTTCATTTAATTACCATTGAAGAAAACATTTTGGACATTCATGTGGAAAAATGCCTATGTTGAGAGGCAGCAACTACAATAAGTATGCGTATAGAAGGGAGATGAGCAACGAAGTAAAAGTCTCCTTATTTTCAACCCCATATTTGTGTGTGAACCATTTGCCCACAGGATGTTCCTCATACAACTCAAATAACAATTTGAGTGAGTCTTGATCTTGTAGACTCGTTTATACCCAATAACAAACTTCGTTAAAGGTAGATCAACCAAATCCCATGTATGTGTCATGTCAATGTCGCTGTGTTAAGGCTAACATGGCAGCAAGGAGTTGTGACATGTGTCACATGTGTGGGGTGTTGCATGCTGATGTGTGGGGTATGCGAGCTCATGATGGTGTGTGAGGGCTGTGATGATTGCGGGTGTGGGCATGTGAGGCACGTGTGCTGCGAGGTACTTCTACCAGTGTGTGTAGGTGTGTGCAGAAGAGTTTTGGGGTGTTTTTGTCAACGTTGATTTCTTCATTCTTCAATCTTTTGATTTGAGTGCTTTCTCACTCGAATCGAATGGTAGAGGGCGCAGCGGCAACAAAACACCGTTTGTGGCAATGACGTTAGAAAGGATGAAATTTTTCTAGAGACTAAGCTCTGATACCATGTTGAAACTGAATGTTATTGTTGGGGAGACAGCACCATGGGGAGACTCCAATTAGGATATTAATATACCATATAGAGACACCATTTGACCCAAAAGCTTAAGCCAATGGATATGAGCCCAATTATGTCATATTAACCATTCATTTTTCTTATTAGTATCTAATATAAGTCTTCACTAATCAAATAACAATGCTACATGTGAATATTTCAACACAAACACATGCATATATATATTAAGTGCCAAATGAAAAGCATTAGAGCACACAGAATTCATTACTCGCCCAGCTAAAACTTCAATAAGTTTACTATCCATTTCATATAACTATGAATATATGATACAAGCTTTTGTTCTTTTTCTTTATCATTTTACAGTAATTCTTTCTTGCTTCCTTGCAAATTTTCATTCATGTGAAAATGCGGAAGCTTTAGGTTGAACCTTGTTGATCAGAAAAACAAAAGCTATGTACAAAACAGTGTGTATAACTAACAAGAAAGAACATAATATAGAATTTCAATGCTTTTTCTGCCACACCTGAATGGCAGAGCGAAGAGCATAATTGGGTAAAAGATTGCAGTGTTCAAGCTTAAGATTTGTCATTGGTGAAGTATCATGACCAATTTCCAGCCATTCTCTCAAAGCCTCTGCTTCATAAGTATAACCATCCGCTGCCACCTGTGGATCTTGCATGACTTCCTGCGAGTTTGCAAATAAAAGAAAGAGTAAATTGGCCTTATACCCCCTGTGGTTTGATGTAGTTTTGTTGAAACCTCTTGGATTTCCAATTCTTTCTATTCACTCTTTGTGGAACTCAATTGTCTACTTCACCTTTTGTTTAAATCATCAACTGAAGTTAGTCATATTAGATGCAAGTGACCCGTACACTCACACATATTTCTCTCTAATTGAGTCCCCAGTGGGCCAGTGGTATCTAATTACTCTCAGATGACTAATTTTTATTGTTGATCTTAACAGGAAGTGAACAGAATTAATTGATTAGAACAATTAGATACCATAGGAGTTGTGATTAGACCACAGGGTCAGATATGTTTTATCCTAAAATAAATGCCTTTGTTAAAAAGAAATAAATATTCCAATTAAATAGGCTTTTAGCATAAAGACTTTCCAAGAAGAAATAGAGATTTCCAATCAAAGCTATATTCCTAAATCCTAATAGATGGGGACAGGCACGTGCAGAAAAACCTTTTGCCAACGAGATAATAACTTCTTGAGAAACTTGTAAGTAATCATATTACAGGCAATGAGAAAGGGTTTCGGATGCTTAAAGAGTTATATTGATTAGTGATTTATTATATAATTAGTAGAATATTATTACTAGAGTGGTATGGAGGGAGATTGATTTATCAATTGAAAAACCAAAAAACTTACATGAGAGATGGGGCACACAAGATATGCAGGAGGTTTGAAATTCTTTTCAGATCCCAAGAAGGTTGAGGATGAGACTCCACATGTAGTGCTCATTGATTCAAGTACTGTCAAGACCTCTGACCCAAGGTCTGGACGGTTCTTTTGCTTTGAATTACAACACCTCAAAGCCAAGTAAGCCAACTGTTCTGCTTAAATGGCCAATCTCCAGCCAAAGGATCCAGGAGCTCTTTCAACTTACCAGCATCTAATGCATATAGCACATCCTTTGTTATTCTTAAGACTGGCCTTCCAGTCAATAGCTGCAATAATACGATTCCAAATGAATAAACATCTGACTTTAAAGTAAGCTCTCCTGTTGAAAGGAACTCAGGATTTATGTATGCAAAAGTGCCTAGTGCTGTGTTCCTTGAACTTTGATCATGAGGTAAAAGATGACAAATACCAAAGTCACTTAGTTTGCTAACGAAGTTTGCATCAAGGAGGATATTGACAGGAGTCAAATCACCATGTATTATGCCGATAGGTACGGAGGAATGAAGAAAGATGGGTACACGGCACCAACCCAGTGGCTATGCTTATTCGAGTTTTCCATGATAATTGGGCCATCTTGTCCCTGCATCTAAGTTGATCTCCAAGGCTTCCATTGGGGAGATACTCATAGATGAGAGCACAAGCTTCTTGGCAGGATCCAATTAGTGTGACAAGATTGGGATGCATTAATTTACTCAATATATCAACCTGAAATACACCCAACTAGCATGAGTCAATGTGGATACAACTAGTGTGCAGATTTGGATTTTTTTTTTATTTATAAAAAAAAAAAGTTTTTTAAGTTGTGAAAAATATAAAAGAGTAAATAAATTATGGTAATGGTATTGACATATGGATAAATCATGAAACACATAATTTAAGGCAATAATTTAGATCAAACAAAATGTATGTCAATCATTCAATAATCAATAATATTTACATTTATTTTAGGCATAGCCATCAATTTGGATCATCAAACGATATGAAACCTATTGAATGTGCCACACACACCAATTTGACCCTAGTACTGAGATGTAAGAAAACCTGCAAGTAATTTACATTACTGATCATTTAGATTCTCAAGTCCTAAATAGATATATAGTCAATGCTCCCAATGGCATATGAGTTAGAACAATTAATTCAACCGGTTCACATATAAATATGCAGGGCAGGAACCATCCTACCTCACGTTGTAATCCGAAGGGTTCTTGCAAACTATGTTGGTTCTTGGTATTTTCATTTTTCTTTTTTCTTCTCCCATCATTTGTACATGAAGTCTTCTTTCTTTCTTTTATCTATTTATTAATTTATTTTATAGTTAGATAACTGGTAATTTTTTTCTGAATAAAAAGAATTAAAGAGCAGAGGTTACAAACTAGCTTGAGATGCTTCCTTCAAGATTAATTCAACAAAACTAGGAGGGCTAAAACGCAAATCAAAACTAACATATAAAAAATTGCTAAGAAACCAATTGCTTAATACATGAGTAGCATTGTTAGCTTCCTTTTGAACCCAATTAAAAGACATTAACACTAGATTCAGTTACAGGCCTAATTGACTTTACAAACTTAACAAGCCTCAACGTGATTGATTTGCTCCAAATTTGATGGCCTCAATGTATCTTTTAGAATCACTCTCTATGATAAACAGAGAAGTTGACAAGTTGGAAGATAATTGTATAGCTCACATAATAGCATTAACCCTTTCTTGAGCAGGGATGTCGGTGTCCACTCGCTTTGTACAAGCGAACTCCAAATTCTCTCTCCAATCTCTGGCAACCACTACTATACAACATGAATACTCTCCAACTGCAGCATCACAGTTCAATTTTAGAGAAACTTGGATTGGGCTTAACCATTTGTTGATACTTCTGTCTAAATTGTAGGCTTGGCTTAAGTCAACTAATCGGTGGGGATATCAGTTTACTTTTTTAATTAAAGAGTCTTAATTTATATTATATATAAGAGAATCTTCTGTTTGATTTTCAATATTTTGCATGGTAAAGTATGCTTGCACAAATTCTTAAATTCTCTAAAATACTCATATCTTTTAGTTAAATAATTTTAAATTAAAAAACATAAATTGGTTAAAATAGTAATTTATTGTTCCTTAGTTTTAGGCATTTTCTTTTATCTTCTCCATTCGACCTAAAACTTAAAGACAATATTTCTATCTCATTTTATAGTACCATCTCACATTACCTTACTTTAAAAAAAAAAATTACACAATTATATTTATATATCACTTTTTTTTTTAAGAGAGAGTTTCAACTTATGGCGTCCGCTCTTGATGAAGGCTAACTCTAACTGGAATCCACTATTTATATATCACTTTTAAACATTATAATACTAAACCAAAAAAAAAAAAAAAAAAAAATAGCATTATTATACGCACAAAACACGTATGATGAGTCTAGTATATTATATTTACAATAAGTTCTAACTATTATCGATATATATATATGGTAAACTCAAATTGACCGGATTTAATATATTTTGTTTTCTTAATCAGTTGGAAACAGCCCCCAATACTTTGGAGGGCGGGGGGAGCTATGACCCCTGCTGATAGGGGTAGAGCCAAGGGGGGTAGGGAGGGAAATTGCCCCCCTACCTCACCAAAACCTCCTTTAAAATAGGAGTAGATTAGTTTTCCCCTTACAAAATTTTAGAATAATTTCCCCCAATGAGATAAGTATAAACTCACCCCTTACAATGATAAGTATAACCTCATTACACTTTTTTTTTTTTTGGTCAAAGACTATAACTCTATAATATAATTGAGTATCTGTAGTGTTTCCTAATTCACTAGTTTTTGAGTTGTCTCTATTTCTATTCCACCCCCTCCCCCCCCCCCCCCCCCAAAAAAAATGTATAAAAAAAAAAAACAAAACAAAAATATGACATGGTAAAAATAAAACTCCCGGCACTAATTTTCCCATATCACAACAATTTTTAAGTTCAAATAGAATTTATCTTTCTCACAACAATTCAACTAATGGGTGCCATATTTTAAATTTAAAATAATAATTATTTAATAAAACACACAACACTAAATCCCTACAGCGCCTTCATCCCTGAACTAACCTTTTTCATCTTCATCCCTTAACTACATTTTTCCCCTCAATCTCCTGACTCTTTCTCAATTTTAAACTTTAAGTTTTTGCTATAAACTCAACTTTTAAATAATTAAAAGAATATAGAAAGAAATTACAAATCCATGTCCATATAAATTTTTAAAAGCAATCAAGGCAACAAGGAAGTATATAACTTTCCTAGTATATTACTATAACACTTTCAAATGATTATTACTATCTATCTATATATATATATATATCATAGTATCAAATTAATTTTGAGAAAAAGCAAGTTCTTTGCAGGTTCCAAATTGGAATCTTTTGGCATAATTCATTAACCTGCAGAAAAGTCACTATAAGAATAGAGTCCCTTTTGGAATAACTTATTTAGCTGAACTTGAAAACTTTTTGCTGAAAGTATTGTAGATAAAACTAAAAATTAGCTGAAATAGTACAATAGTATTCTTGAATAGTACCAAAAAGTGCAATATGACTCATGAATAGTAGCAAAAATAAGCTAAATAATAATAAAAAGCTACATTTTTCAGCCAATGAGAGGTCATGTTTGTAGTATTGGCTTTATTCAATGACAAAATTTATTTGTATTGTTATTTTTTTTTTTTATTGTTGATATGTACTGTTTCCTAGGTTCTTATGCTAATTGGGGTAGAATACCATAAGAGAGAGCCTTTTTCCTCGAGAAAAACTATAACTCTTATTCTCTCATTTCCATATCTTTCAAAGCTTTGATTGAGATTTCGTAACCACCATTCTCTCACCTATACACAAAACTAGTGAGTGATTGAATGGCATTGGATACTTGAGAAGCCATAATCAAAATCCAAATCTTTTGGTGGCTTTCCATTGGCGGCTCAACGGTGATGACTCCGGGAAGTTAAGTGAAGAAATGAATTGTGAAGTTAGTTGCTAGCTAGAGTTTGGAGGACTCAAGTACACAGGAAGATATAGGCTTGGAGGGTTTATAGTCATCCATGTACTATAACTTTTCAATAGGTAGTTAGGGGAGAGGTTTTCAATTTTTACACCCGAGGCTTGGGTTTTCCTCTTTCTATACACTTTTTGGTGTTTAGTGTGCTTTGCATGTTTTTCTCTTTATTTCCTTTACATTGCTATATTGCCATGACTTTTATAGTGTAGTATGTTTGTTTGGAAATTTGCTAAGCCATTTACTCTTGGACTATATTCGATTAGTTTAGTGTTAAAAGCAACTTGGCCATAAAAGCTTGTGTTAAGGGTTCTAAATATTTTGCAAAGATTAATATTACATATTTCACAACAAATTAACTAAATTGTAACGTGAACCTACAAATACAACTAAGGGTGTTCGCAGTGCAGTGCGGTTTTGGGCTATTTTTAGTACTGTATATTGCAGTGTGGTTTAGCTAAAATCATAATTGCACCGCACCTTGTTTTTGTAGTCCCATGTGCGGTGCAGTGCAGTTTAAAATTTAGCCAAAACCATAATCACACCGCACCTCATTTTTGCGGTCATATATGTGGTGCGGTATATAACATGCGGCATGAATGGTTTGAAGTTGGTATATTTCTCAAATTTTGAGTTTTTCCTACCTAGCCCAAAACTAATTTTTCCCTTTGTTTTGGTCAAAGTTTTAAATTATTGAGCTAGTTTTTCTTTATTTTGGGCTGACTTTTCTAATCAACACTTGCTAGGGTTATCAAACTATTTTTTTTTTTTTTGAAAATTAGGTTTATTAATCTATTAATAATATATTTAATGATAAAAATAATTAAAAATATTAATATATAGAGAGGGTACGGTGCGGTGCGATTTGTGTGGTTTTCTTAGTATAAAACCGCAAACTGCACTACACCATGCAGTGTAGTGCGATGTACTATTACTTGCGGTGCGGTGCGGTGCGGTGCAGGTATACCATTTTGCTAGTAGTCTTGGTGTGGTTTTTACAGTTTGCGCAGTTTATACGGTTTGGTGAACACCCCTAAATACAATGCTTCCATAGATCAAAGGAAAAATTTTAGCATGACATAACTTTGCATAAATCAAAGAAAAGCATGGTATAATGAAATTTTTGTGGTTTAATTCATACTTATAGTTAAAACTTAAAACTTCAAAGTTTAAACATCAAACCTTACTTCTATGTCCTGCTATTCAGCTATGACTCAAAAAGTCTACCGAATGCAGGACAACATGTTCAAATCCTTTTGGAAGGGTTAAGCTTACTTCCATTATTTTTTTAACTGGAATTTTCTTTTGTTTAAATGAGAGATGTCACGTTACCCATTAATTAAATAAAAGGTAGAGATTAAAACTCATTATCACTTGTTATTTTATATTTAAAACAAAAGGAAATGTCTAGTTAAAAAAGTACTAGAGGTAAGCCAAACCCCTTTTGAAAATCCGATTGAAATATTCCCACGATTCCACCGTTAAGAAAAAAACAAAAAAAAAAAAAAAGAAAAAAACAAAGTAAGAATAGTATTTAATATTCCGGCAACATTGCTTTCTATAGGATTGGTACATAAGATGAGGGATAGAATTAAGAACTTTGAGTTTTGATTCTTCTAACATCTCTTTTTTTTTTTTTTTTATGAATATTCTTCTAACATCTCTAGAAGATCCTAAAAGTATAATCTTATTAAATTACACAGTTTAAAGTAACAAATTGGTTTCTTAACGGCTTTTTATATTTTCAATATTAAAACTTTTAAAAAAAATGCTCTAAAGGTACCTATTAAAAAGACTCTTTTTACATATTTTGAAAATTTTATTTAAACATAGATAAATGCAATACATCATGAGCAAGAAAACTCTCAATAATATATAATGTTTCTTCAATCCAAGTACTAAAAAAAAAGAAAAAAGAAGACCCATGACATGCTGAGCTAATCCATGCATAACTTGTTGTATATATAGGTATATACATGGATAGGTTGTAATAATGATGTTTAAGTTTGGAGAGTGCTGTTTCATAAAGTCAATAAAGTGAAAATTCAAATTCAAATTTTGGAATTTTCTAAGTGAAAATTCAAAATTTAGTATTTTTCGATCAGTTGAAACTTTTACTTAATTGATCAAAATGGTAAGAAAATCTATCATGGAGTCTCTGCCTATTTTGATTGATGCTTGATTCCTGTTCGATCTATTGAAAAGAGCATTTGATAGATCAAAAGGATCTCTCGACTGATTGAAACTCGTAAATCTGAATTTTCTGTAGAATTTTCTAGTGAGTGTTCTGAAAGTTTGAAGTGGTTCCAAGCCTTGTACAAGGTTTTATGAAAAAATTTAACTTTCCATACGTGTCTTTTGATAAAATATAACCATATGGGTGTAAATATAGAGAAAAATATAATTTTTGATTGTTTTTGAAAAATATAATTTTTTTAATATATATATATTTTATTGGTTATTACAACTATGTATTTGAACTTAGTTAAGATATCTATGGCATGCATCTAAAAAATTTGTCTTGTTGTTAATTGAAATCAATCCATCTAACTCTAAAAGTGTAGCCAAAAGTCATGTGGCTCAACGGGTTGTTACATATTAATGTAATGGAAACATTAAAGGTTCAAAACCCCCCTCCCCCCCCCCCCCCTATTTTGACAAAAAAAAGAGAGAGATTAAAATGTAAATTGTATTCTTTATGTTTGACTGAATTTTTTTTCAATTCTCTAAATTTTACTTTCATTCAGTTGAGTTTTCCAAGTTTCTAATTTATTTAATTTAGATATGTTGTTCAATTTATGTTAAAAATTTGCAATTATTTTATTATTATTTTCACACACAAAAAATCTATAAAATCAATTGAGTAAATTTGATAATTGAGGATTTAATTGAATGAAAGTAAAATTTTAAAAAATAAAAATAAATTTTAGTCAATTTTAAAGGGTAAAATTTACATTTTAGCTAGGAAAAGAAATTCGCATATATCGGTAGCATTTATTCAACAACCCATGTATAAGTTCCGCACACAATTAATGAGTTGATTAATGATTTTAACTCATCTTAGCTAAATATCTAATTCAATAATAATAATAATAATCTGACCTCATAATTGTTCTCTTAACAAAAAATCTCTCCTCATCATGCCCAAGGATCCGGATCCTCTCCATTTCCCTTTGAAATGGAGAGGGTCCGTTTCATGGTGGGGATTTATTTGAACATCATCAAGGGTCACAAACTTGCCACCTCATTTAAAATGTAAACATAAACTTAACTATGTTTAAAAGACTTAAATTAACTAGAGAGTTACAAAACCTACTGTAAAACAAAAAACACCTTTTAGGAGGGAAAAGATTGGCAGTCCGTGCACAAAACAGAGCCACATCTCTGTTAAATCAACTGGACAAGCTACTAGAAAACAAAACAAACTTTGAGGAGGGAAAACTGAAAACCAAACGTGCACATCTCTGTTAACTCATCTCTGTTTTTTGTAGATTGGTTCTAAGAAAAAGTTCAAAGCACATCTTTTTTCTATCTTGCCAAAACAGAGGTATATCAATAAAACTTGTTTATGCTTATCTTATTTGATGTTTGATAATTTTTTTTGCATTTATATTTTGTCTTAGTGAGTTTATATTGTTGTTTTGGTAGCTGGATGGAAGTTAGAGTCTATCTGAATTTTTATTTTTATTTTTTTGAGATAAAGATTGAATCTTTATAATGGCTGGATGATTCTTGGAGTCAATCTCATTTTTTTGCATTTATATTGTTGTCTTGGTTAGTTTATATTATTGTTTGTTGTCTTGGTGAGTTTATATGGAGAGGATCCCGATCCTGCTTTAGAATGGGGTCACAAGACAGCTTCTTTGATAGCCTTTAACTTCTTTTTTTAATTCTTGGCTAAACATATTAATAAAAAGAAATAAAGAAAGGTGAATGGGAAAGTTCAGCCCACGAGCCTTGTTTCATGATCCAATCATACCCTCAACTTGTGAGACCAAGCCAATATTACTCAAAAAAAACGCCCTATTGCTTGTGCCCACAAATGTGTCTGCAACTACCAAACCAAACCGCCTCTCCTATGGAATTTATAGAATATATATATATATATTAAAGAAGATTGGGATGTGGTTGAGAAAGGGGCTTATTGCGATAAGATTGGCATAGTGAAAGCATAATAATATATTATATGCATGGTTGGAATTAAAATGAGTAGAAGTTAGATTCAATATATGTATGGTTTATTTTTATCATATAAAAGGAGGAAAAAAAAAAGGCACACCGAAAGTCCTAAGGTGGGAAAACAGAACTAAAACCAAAGTTAGGATGCAATAATGAAGGGTGTTATGCACTTGAGAGCAAGGATTTACTTGAACATCATCAAGGGTCACAAACCTGCCACCTCATTTAAAGTGTAAACATAAACTTAACTATGCTCATCTTATTTGATGTTTGATAATTTTTCTATATTTATGTTGTTGTCTTGGTGAGTTTATATTGTTGTTTTGGTGGCTGGATGCAAGTTAGAGTCAATCTGAATTTTTATTTTTTATTTTTTGAGATAAAAATTGAATCTTTATATTGTTTTTTTTTTCTAGGGATAGTGATGAGAATACATGTTCCTTCTAATGTGCCCATGGAATCTACCCCATTTGAAGGGATGGAGTTTAAAGCAAATGAGATTGCATATGATTTTTATAATGAATATGGCAAAAAAACTGGTTTTAGTATTAGAAAAGAGTATGTAAATAAATGTGAAAAGACTGGAGTGGTTACTTCAAAGAGATTTGTGTGCATAAAGGAGGGAGTTCGAGGCAAAGACAAGAGAGATCTGAATATAAAGAATCCATGAGCAGAAACAAGATGTAGTTGTGAAGCACGTTAGGTTATTATACTTAATCGAGATAGTAAAAAATATGTGGTGAATGAATTTATTGTTGAGCATAACCACTATCTCCACCTCGCATCAACTGTGCACATGATGCCATCACAACGGAAAGTGGCTGCAACTCATGCTATTGAAATTGATTTGGCACATGAATCGGATTAAGATTAAAGTAATCTTATGAGCTTCTTAGTAAGTAAGTTGGTGGATATGATAATCTTGGTTTTACCAAGCAAGATCAGAAAAACTATTTATGCATTAAGCGACAGAGAGACGTGGAGCATGGGGAAGCAGCTAGCTTGGGAAGATATTTCAATCGTCAACTTAAGAAAAATCCTTCATATTATTTTGCTACTCAATTGGATTGTGAAGAGTTGATTACTAATATCTTTTGGGCCAATGCAAGAATGATCATTGACTATAGCCACTTCGGTGATGTAATAAGATTTGATACAACGTATAGTAAAAATAGAGATGCAAGGCCACTTGGAGTATTTTTGGGTCTTAATCACCATAGAGAAACTGTTGTATTTGGAGGTGCACTTTTATATGATGAAACGATTGAATCTTTTGTATGGTTATTTGAGACCTTCTTAGAAGCAATGTCTGAAAAGAAGCCAATCACAATTTTCAGAGATCAAGATGCAACAATGTCAACTGCAATAAAAGTAGTCATGCCTAAGACATATCATGCATTGTGTAGTTGGCATATGTGGCAGAATGCTGAAAAACACTTGGGTCATTTACTTAAAAATGAGTCTCAATTTAACAATGATTTCTTATCATGTATCTATGAGTATGATGGTGAAGATGAGTTTCTTACAGCTTGGAATGAAATGCTGGATAAGTATGATGTTCGTGAAAATAAATGGCTAATTGATCTATTTAAATTGAAGGAAAAATGAGCCCAAGCATATGTTAAGAGAACTTTCACTGCAAGAATGAAGACAACCCAGCTTATTGAGAGTTTCAATGCTGACTTGAAGGATTGCTTGCGTACTGTTTTAATATAGTATAGTTTTTCACTTATTTTGAAAGACTTGTCAATCAAAAGCAGGATAAGGAGTTAGAAGCAGAATACAACTCTTGACATAAATTTCCAAGATTGAAGCTCAAAAGCTCTCCTATGCTTAACCAAGTAGCAACAGTGTACACACCTACATTATTTGATTTATTTCAGACAGAAGTTGAAGAGGTAATAACACTTTCCATCCTAGAACGCAATGTGAGTCAAACACATAGTTATGTAGTTGGAGTTTTTAATCAAGATGGAAAATATGAAGTCATGTGGAATCCATTAGATGAGACTCTATCTTGTAGTTGCAGAAAGTTTGAGTCATTTGGTAATTTATGTAGGCATGGTTTGAAAGTTCTTGATGTATTGGATATCAAGTTGATTCCTAATAGATTTAGCATGAAGAGATGGAGAAGAGATGCAAAAGATGGAAGCGGAAAAAATTGCACAACACAAAACATTAACCCGGATACTCGATTGGAATATGTAGATCGGTATTGAGATTATGTCCAAAATATATTCAATGATGAATGAGGCATGTGAAACTAAAGAAGGCCATAATATTATAAGCTTAGCAATGCAATTTGAAAAAAAAAAAAAAAAAAAAAAAAAAAAAAAAAAAAAAAAAAAAAAAAAAACCTTAGGAATTACAAAGCTAATGTGGAAGAAGACATCATTAGGCCTTCCACCGATTTTGCAGACAAAGAAGATCAATTATGTGCTTCGATTACGATTGTACCAAAAGGGATAAAGAAAAGGGAGATTCATCATAATAAAAAGCATAGGCTGAAATCTTGGATAGAAAAGATGCCGAAACGAAAGGAAGGCACATCAAAGAAGCAAACAAAGGAAAGAAAAGTGCAGAAGGTAATCTTCTAAATTATCATTATTTTCACCATTCTATTTTATTTTTACACGTTAATATAGTATACTATTACTGTTACTAAACTGAATGAATTTTTACAAGAAATATATGTACATGATATCATGACACAAAAGAAAACTAAAGATATCTCTTCTGGAAATATTACTAGTTTTACACAACTTCTAATGGTAAAAATATTTACAATTATATATTTTACTTTGATATTAATAATAGTTTAGATGCATGATTTGATAATTTTAATGCTAAGCTTGTGATATGTGTAATTGGTTTTTTTGTAGTCGGCTTTTACAAGTTCTGCATCACATTAAGGAGGCTCATCAGCAAGTGTTGCATTAGCATTACAATTAGAGAGTATATCAAGTGTTGTAGGCTCTAATGACAAAATTAATGGTGAAAGAGGTCTCTTGACTCAAGGAAATGTTGCAAATGGAGGTCTCTTGACTCAAGAAAGTGTTACAAGTAGATGGAATGAGATGGTTCATAAAGTCAAGCCATTTTTCTAGTTTAGGATCATGTTTTATAATCTGACACATGTTGAGATTAAGTGCTCTTGTTTTGTAATTTTCTTAGTTTAGGACTGGAGTTTTGATGGTCCAAAATTTAGTCACATTTGGTCACATTCAAATGTTCAAACTTAGTCACATTTGTGACAAAGTGTTCTAGTTTTGTAATTTTCTTACTTTAAGATTGAAATTATGATGTTTTTCTGCATAATTACTGTTTCTACATATTGTTTCTGCATAATTATTTGATTCTGCATAATTATTTATTTCTACATAATTTTTTGTTTCTGCATACTGTTTCTACATAATTATTTCATAATTAGTTGTTCTTGCATACTGTTTCTGCATAATTATTTGTTTCTGCATACTGTTTCTGCATAATTCTTTGTTTCTGCATACTATTTCTGCATAATTATTTCATAATTATTTGTTTCTGCATACTGCTTCTGCATAATTATTTGTTTCTGCATACTGATTCTGCATAATTATCTGTTTCTGCATAGTTGTTTTCTACATAGTTATTTTCTGCATAATTATCTGATGTTGTTTTCTGCATAATTATGTAAGTGTTGCTGTTTTTATATAAATGCAAATCACTGCTTCTATGGATTTAACATGTGCAAAGAAGTTTAAGGCCAAAATGCAAATCACTTGGTTTTTGGTTAAATGCACATTCATGTGAACTATGTGTACTTGGGTTGCACTCCTATGAGTTACTTGGCATTGCAATTAAAATTCAATCCAACAAAAACTATCATGAAACTTCTACAATTGATGTGCTTATTGCTTGACTATACATTCCACTTCTTGCTTCTTGGCTATTGCATCTTTGCTAGCAATTGCACTTTCAGGGTCAAGAGTTCTTGTAATAATTTCTTTAGGTGTCACTATTACAACTATTTCCATAGCCCTTTTGGTTGCAAGATATTCATGAGCATCATTTACACCATCCAACTCATAGAAACTGATTGATTTAAATAATGGAAAGTTTTCAGACTCCCCAACTTATATTTCTCAATGTCCTACAAATATTTGAAAACAAAAGGTAAAAATAAAAATTTTGAAATGGAACTCATACTTACAGATAACACTAATAACAGTTGAATTTGCTTGATTTAAAAGATAAATATAGAGAAAACAAATTGACAAGCAGAATAGTGTAAAATACCTCAGGTGGTCCTAAGTCTATCTAAATCTAATAATATGGAATTCCGGACAAAAATAAGCATATACTCAAGAAAGACAAAAATTTATCAAACTTTATGCCAACAGACTTTTTACATTATTTACAATCATGCTTTTCAACACTCAAGATGTCTTATAGAAACAATTATAAGAAAAATTAATTTTTTAGCATTAGAAAACAAAATATATGCAGCTAATCCATAATTCAAAAATAGAAACCCTTGGCCTTGCATCTTCAAATTCACACTTAACACAAATAAATTAAGGATGCAAACCAACCATAAAGAAATCTTTCATTAAAAAGTTCGTGGTTCTTATACAGAAACTTCTTATAGCACAACTGTCAAGAAGCCTCATTGTTCTCATGCAGGCAAAAGTAATATCAGGGAAACTATTCAACATTCCACTCATTTTTTCCCCTCTTATCTTTACAAAATATGTAGAGTTGAAAAAGGAACAGGAGGTATCATCCCACAAACCAACCAATTATAAAACATCAATTTTCGAATAGAAGAATTATCTCCAAACTTCTTAATTCTTATAATGAAATTTTGCAACTTAGGCACACATACAAGATTAAACCCAAGCCCTAATTTTCAATCCCTTACTGATGGGGAAAAATTATTCATTTGGTCCAATTCCATTGGTATAAACATTAATATCATATTTTCCCGCATCGAAAGTTAGCCTCTTACTATTATGTATATATCATCTTCACAAACCCCAAAAGATATCTTCAAAATTATAGAAATAATAGTCGATAAACAATGTGCAAGAATAGTTACTCCACCAAACTGCCAAACATCAACCAAGATGAACCCAATAAAATTTTTTTTCTTCAAATTAAAATCTAAATCTTTAAAATGAAATGCCACACTTATAATTGTCCCAAAAGCCACAAGCCCACAATTCCACTCACCAATTCTCAATTGATACACACATGCAACACCAACAAATCACAAGACAAAAAAAACAACCACAACAAACAAAAACAAAACAAAAACCTTACCAGCAGGAATTGTTTGAGATTTGAACCATAAGCAGAAAACAAAACAAAGAAATAATGGACAACGAGGTGGCGGAAGAGGTAGAGCTGCCGAGGATGGAGAGGAATCCGGAACCAAACACGCCGAGGGAATAGGAGGAATTTATATCGTCCTTGGCCTCAGGCAATGGCTCCTGAGAGGTCTCGTGGACAGAAGCAAATCGAGCTGAGAGCCATCACAATCGTAGAACTCGAGCGCACCGCAAAGGACCGTGGGATGGAGAGAGGTCTCTGCCCTTGAAGAAGATGAGAGTTTAAACTTTTGAAATTTCAGCTGAGAGAAGAATATGCTGAGCTACCCTTAGTTTAACAAGAGTTTGAAGTGGTTGGGTTAAGTTTTTTACATTTTAAATGAGGTGGCAGGTTTGTGACCTTGATGATGCTCAAATAAATCCCCCATCATGAAATGGACCCTCTCCTTTTCAAAGGGAAATGGAGAGGAGTCAGATCCCATGCCCAACAATCTAACGGACTAGGAGCCTTTTGCCAACAAAGGCCCATTTACATCAACCTGAGCCCACATACTTGAGACCTCAAACAATCAAACCCATTATGAAGTGCATGACAACCCACGACAAGTTCAAAAACCCAACCTAAAGCCGAACAAGATTTCCCACCTTATGACCATACCTACCCTTAAGCCCATCTCAAAACAGAACTCTTTAAAGAATGGGCTGCTACAATAGTGTTTTTTATACACACACTATTACACACATTGTGTAAGAATGTGTATAATAGGATATGTATACTATAGTTGCTATGAGTAAAAAACATAGAATTTCTCAGCCTAGTCATCATTGACGAGCAGACCATAAAATTTGAACCAGAATTGAAGTGTGAATATTTTGTCACTGACTTATTTAAGACATTGAGATGAATAATGGTGATCAATTTATGGGAAGTTGGTATCAAAGAAAAAATATATATACAATAAGAACTATCTCCAAATAAGTTAGTTATGATAATTATTCTCTTACTGCTCGTTGATGCATACTTTGTATACATAATAACACAATCTCATAATTTCACACTTGATGCTTATATTTGAAACATAAAATGAGTGATGTGTACAAAAAATATATAATAAGTAATGTGTGAGAATCAATGCCCTTTGTAAGAATGACACGAGGATTAAGGAGGCATTATTATGTATTGTCGAGGAATTGGCAATAATAGGAAATCCCTCTTCAGTTACAATTTGGGGGAGGAATAAGTTGATGATGAACACTGAAGCCGTTTATCAAAACTCTAGATGATAACTTGAACTATTTAGTCATTAGAATATATATAATTGATTGAATTATTAGAAAAAAAATAGACATAATTAAATGCATATTGAAATTCATGTCTAAGTTTAATACTACCTAAAATCATTTTTATTCTAATTTTTTATAAGATAGAAAGTGTAGTGATTTTTTTTTAAGTAGATTTATGATTGGTTTTTTTATTTTTTATTTTTATATTCATTTTTTAGAAAGATTTTTATATTCATTAATATTGGACTCTTAATATTTTGCGTTCATTAACTCACTTGGCACAAAGATTAAAACATTTTGGACACACAACAAAAAATTAGCCCACAATTGAAATCTAATTTGGGATTGAATTGAATTTTCTCTCAGCATTGACTTTAATTATACTAACTTGTAATCCTATACATATACATGGATACACTTAAAGATATACAATAAGATGCATAATATAATTCATATATATAAAATTTAAATATTATTGATATTCATTTTTATATTTTGTTAACTCTTTACAAATATTTGTAAGAATATTATTAGGTATAAAATGTAAATTATCCATGTTTTTTTTAAAAAAAAATTATTGTGAAGCACCTTTTTTTTTTACGATTCATTTATTCTAGACTCTTTGATTTTTGTACTTAATAACTCATTTGGATGAATAATTATGATGTGGTCCCATATTTAATTCTAAAATTAAGAAATAAAACTCTTTAAGAATAAATAATTTAGGATATATGGCGCAAAATTAGAACTCTAACTTGGAATTCTAATTTGAGTTTCTCTCAATTTCACTTATTATTATATATATTGATATATAGACTAGTGTATAGCCACATGCATATGTAGGGGCATAATTAAAAAAAATTATAATTATATGATTCAAATTATACTTTTTTTTAGAAGATGTTCAAATTATACATGGTATTGGCTTATACTTTTTTTAACTATACATTTTTAAAATATGTAATGGTTTCTTATTATATATATATATATATTATATATATATATATATATATATATAATTTAGAATTTAATTGGTTTTAGATTCTTCGATTTTGCACCCAATACTTCATTTGACACAAAAATAAAAACTTAGATGGACAAATGACAAACTTAGATGGACAAACTTAGATGGTATCTATATTCATACATGATTTTTGAATCAGTTCAATATTATAATATATATTGTGACTTCTTGGTAGCAATTCTTCACATATTTATGCAAATGTTATAAAGAACGGTTATTTTATGAACAATTTTTAAATTCGGACAAAATTTGACTAAAAACTTAGTTATAGCCTAAAACTTCAGTTTCATTCAATATTTTTTCATTAGATATAAAAGTTATTAATGCCAAAATAAATGAGAAAGTCCAAAAAAAATGTTCCAATTGTCCAGTTTAGAAGGAACTCTACGGATTTTAATACCATCGTTGATCACTTAGCAAACTTTAATGCTTTATCTCTTATCAAACTGATTCAGCTATAGGGTGGATACCATGAGTTCAAATCATATCTAAAGGATTTCCATGCTAAACATGTAGCTTGAGTTGTCTTATTTAGGACAGGTTTGGATTGGGCTAAAATGCAGCGTCTGCGTTTTTTTTTTTCTTTTTTTTTTGGCTGGACACCCACCTGTCACTATTCATTGGTCATAAACAATGATTTTAGGCCAATGAACAATGATTTTATACGTGAACAGTGTTTTTCACACATTAAAAAATTATTTTGTTACAATTTTTTTAGTTTTCAATTTTCAGTTTTGAACTGTATCCAAACGAATGCTTAGTTCTTGAAAATCTCGAAACAAGTGATCAAAAACAAGTAATTGCACATATGCGGGGGAGGAGACAGAAGAAGGTTCACTACCACCATTTGGCGACAGGTAGAAAGGTAATTAGGGCCTTACTCATATGTTGTCTTTCAATTTCCCGGTATGCCCTCACTTTCTGTTCCTGCAGTGAGCTTGCTGGCCATCTTCCACCCACTGCAAACCAAGAAAAGGTAATAAATTCACCCAACTATATACTAAAAGGCATCTAAGAAAATCTGAAAACAGGAAAACAGAAAAGGAGTATCCCATATTTACCAGATCTGGTAGATGTCAATAAACTGTTCAACCAAATTCATCATGACATTAGATTGTGGGTTCAAGAATCAAAATTGCTTCCAAAACAATATAAAGTTCAGATGGACCAACTTCTTATAATTTTTAACCAAATTATTTAAATTTAACTCATCTCAACTATGGCCAATCGTAAAACGATGTTCACAGAAAAGACCAACATCCAAGTTTAATTTCCAAAATATTCATATACATGCACATGTATAGGCACTTTCTAAGGGGTGTGTTACACATGTCTTGATAATGGAGCACCTACATTATTTCTTTACAAATATGCTTTTGCAAAATTCAATTGCAATATAAGTATATGATGCCAACTTACTGAAGGGGATCATCTGTGCAGGTCGATAAACATGAATAATGCATATATTTTTTCCTCCAGAGTTGTGTATTGCCCATAACAGGAGTGATTTGTGCTCTTTAATTCACATTTCTCCCACCGTAACATATAATATACCTTCCATCATGCAGAGTTATCAGCGGCAGATCTAGAGAACTCTACCAAATCCAAAGCCAATCTTGTTTCACTTTCCAAGGGGTACTTTAAAGTCTCTTTGAAATTCTATCTTTCTCTACTGGTTTAGCTTAATCATCATCTCCCAATGCCCATTTCAACTTAATTTCTCTCTACAGAACTTGTAGAAAACACAAATTAGAGAACTTTAGCGGCAGACAGTATTTCTCACAAGATACTATGAAACGATATTTCATAGGAAAGTAAGGACCTTTAAAGTTGAAACCATGAAATGAGGAACGTTTGTTAGTTTGGAAGTGAGAATTTGAGTTTATATCAAAATACAATTTACATGGGTATGCATTTGAATGTGTCTGTTATTTATTTGAGTAGTATTATTATTATTAATTATATGATAAATTTTTATTATCATGATAATCTCTTTAAGAGAATTAGAAATTTGAATAATAAAAACTTAAAAATTTTAGTTCTACTAAGATTTTAGGAAAATATAATACATAATAGAGTTAGAGGAATATGGACCACTTCAAAATAATAATAATAATAATAATAGCAATCAAAAATACCAAAAACAATAAAATTATATATTTGTAAACATAGAGATGTATAAATTATTTTTATAAATTGTTTAATTTTTAAGGAGAAAAAATTATATACAATAAAATTTAGAAAATATATTATATATTATACCATATCTCAAATATTCCCACGCATCTTGTGAGTTTTCAATTAGTTACAATAATTTAAAAATCTGGCATTTTCTTGAATTTCTTTGGCAATTTTTGTGAGTATTAACCGTATGGCTTCAAGTTGCCATACCTTTGAGAGGAGATTCATCCAAGCACCTTGTTCATCTGAAATGTATTATGTACGTTTTTAGACCCCTTAAAAATCAGTGGTTTAACCTACTTATTTAACCAAGTGATTACTTAGGTAAATTATTTAAATCTAAGTTAATACAAGTAAATCATATTAAGTAAACAATGCGAAAAATAAAGAACACAACAATATAATAACCCAGGAAAACCAAATCAGTAAAAAACTTAGGGAAGATTTAACCTATCTATCCTCAAGGTAAAATAAGATCCACTATGAAAGAATTGAAATTTTACAATAGTGACTTAGACCACTAACATCCTATTGCTACCTCGAATAAAAAACTTACTCCCACGACCACGTGACAGCTACGAGTCCACGAACTACTTATTTCTTAGATCCACAGCATCCACAAGTATACCTACTTGTGTTTCTCTTTAAGCTCTTGAAACGCAACTGAAGCGATCACCAAACTCTCGACATTAATCTTGATAACCCTAAGTATGTACGAAGATGAACACCTTTAGATCTCACAAAAGATTCACACACACAGCATATCAACAGCATCTAAAACGTGGCTAGGGTTTTTTTATTTATTTGAGACATAAAACATAAAACCTGACACGTTAAATGGACTTGGGCTGAGTTGAAAAATTTTGCAGAAAAACAATCTGCATGAGTTTTGATCGATTGAGTTTAATTTTTTATCCATTGAGCCTTGCAGAAATTGAATAGTAATTTTCTGCAATTACTCGATTCTAACTTTACACAAACACATATTTTGAGCATCCTAAATATAAACAAAATGTTTTGATCATGTTTTGCTAACATATACATATTGAAGTTCTAATACATTAGTTCCTAATTTCTTAGAACCTAACATATTAGATTGTTGCTAGAGGACACAGGCAATCACAAATCTTCGAATAGCCTAGGAGTATCCGAGAGATTGGATTTGCAGTCAATGATAGATTTCCCTCATTAGATTGCTGAGAAGAGAGAGGCTGGTGCAGCCTATTTTTCAAGGTGAATTCTCGCTCATGTTTCACATTGTCGAGGGCTTATCATGACCATTTTAGAATCCAAAAACATTCTTTCAAATAGGCCAATTAAAGGCCATCCGATTGGAATAGGACGAGGAGGCAAAATTACGGTCTTTAGCTGAAGACAAGAGATAGAAGAGGACCTGAGCTTGACAAGTAGGATCCATAAGGATTTAAGTACTCAAGACACTGTACATATGATTGAATTATAATCCAAAACAATAGAGTAGTGCTCCCTTTAGTCATAATCCTACATGATATATACATAGGAGGATGTGATCACCAAAGATAATCCAGGCTAAGTTGGATCCTTTGCATTTTTGGGGGTAATAAAACTACTATACCATGCCTTACTTGGACATGGGATAAATGAAGAATAGTATATATGAAGGTGTCTATGATGTTGTTAAGAATCCAAGCTGATTGAGGATGAGCCTCCACAAGAAGTAGCCCTCATTGTCTGAATCTGAAGTACCCGCCAGACTTCTGTCGCAAGGTCTGGCCTGCATTTCCCGTGCATGTCACAACACTTCAATGCCAAGCGACCCAACTGTTCAGCCAGCACGAATGGCCAGTCTCCAGCCAATGGATCCAAGAGAGCTTTAAAGTTTCCTGTATTTATGGAATATTCCACCTCCTTTTTTATCCCAAAGGCTGATCTCCCAGTCAACAGCTGTAACAATATGATCCCAAAAGAATAAACATCTGATTTTATAGTGAGCACTCCTGTGTGAATGAACTCGGGATCCATATAAGCAAGAGTGCCCTTCTGGATAGTTCTATGACACAATGTTGTGTCGCTAGAACTGTCACGTAGTATACGACAGATTCCAAAGTCACTAAGCTTGCCAATGAAGGAAGCATCAAGGAGTATATTGGAGGGTTTCAAATCAGCATGTACAATGTTGTGGGAATGAAGAAAGACAAGGACAGAGCACAATTCAGTGGCAAGCCGTATCCGAGTTTGCCATGACAGTGGTGGAGTATTGTTTTTGCAGTTGAGTCGATCTTCAAGGCTCCCATTGGGAAGAAGCTCATAGATGAGAGCGTGAACTTCTGGGCAAGATCCAATGAGTTTTACAAGATTGGGATGCTTCAACTTACTCAACACATTAACCTGATTATTTACAATGTGAAACTTGTAAGCAAATTGTTGAATGTTTCAAATTATCAACTACTGAATAAACTATGGAGACACACTCACAAGATCATAGAAAAATGAGCTTTTACTACGTCTATTGTGACAGAAAACTTAATTATAAGGAACCTTATTTGCAACAATTTTCATTGTGTTTATCTTTATTAAAATACTGGTTAAATAGTTGACTTCATTATTTGTTACATAGTTAAATTTTTAAAACAAGTGGTTATTTATTATGGTATGAAAGTAGAAGATTATAAATATTTGAATCTTGTCCAGAAAATTCTATTAATAGTCTAATTGCAACAATTTTATTTATTTTCAGCTCCTCAGTTTTGTCACAAGCGAAAGACATGCTATCCATCTACATGATTGTGAATCAATACTATTATAATGAAAACAAATTTTATATATATATATATATATATATTATATATATATATATTTATATACTGGTGCAAGAATTATATTAATAATACCTAAATTTTTGGAGAGATATTTTGATGTGAAGCATATTCAGCAAAGGTGGTGATCTCAAGGCTGTTTGGCATTGTTGTTTAAACAATAATTTTCAGTGTTTAAATAACAATGACACTTCTAACACGTATTTATATAACACTCAAACATATATTTTCAAAATACTAAAAACTGAATAACAATACTTAAACATTGTTATCAAATAGGTCCTGAAGTTGCTACAATCCCAATTTTCTCAAATACTAGCCCAAAATCTTTAAGTGAGTACTTGAAGTCATGGATGGGAGATCCAAGTGCAGTACATCTCAATAACTCAATAAGTCTTTGGATAATGTTAGTAAGTTTGGAGCTGCTTTGGATAATGTTAGAAATTTTACTAGGAATATGGTTATGCAATTTGTAAAATTCTATCTTAATAGTAGATGTGTTTTGGCACTAAGGGTTGCTAGGTTAAATTCCTCCAGTATTTTTATTTTGAAATCTATATTCTATTAGTTTGTCCTAGGTCACCATAATATTGTTGTTTTTATCCTTGCACAAGACTGGTTATTGTTTGACACTAAGGACATTCATAATTGGATTAAGTATATATTTCGATTTAAAACTTGGTTAACAGGGTCTAAAACCAAATAAGACAATAACCAACTAGACTGAACATACGCATATGTAAAAATCAAGACAATATAATACATTTGGGCATCTATTCGTATAGAACTGAAATGCGTCAAATATGCCAATTGCACTCAAGCAAACAGTGGGTAGTGATTTAAATATTTTACAGTTATTTAATTGAACCATTTAACTAAATATCATTGTGAACAACAATAACTATGCCTTAGTTTTAAAATTTTTAGAGTTAGATTATGGATTCTCAACAAACTAAAGGTTACAAGTTTTTTTTTCCACCATTCTATTAAATTTGAAGTTATACTAATTTTTGTAACTTTTTTTTGTTGATAGGTTATTTTTTACTACCTATAAAAAGTACTAAAATAGAGAAACGTCTACTATTAAATAGGTAATGTTTAAACCATCATACCTCCTGATGAAATTCGGAGGGCCCTTGTGAACTTCCGGGTAGTAAGACTTTTATAGCTACCTGGGTGCAACGCAGGAAACATTTAAAGATGTTCCCATATCCTCCTTGTCCAATTATTAGGGATGGATCAAAGTTTCGCGTTGCTTCTTTTATCTCTGAGAACGTGAACTCACTGAAGAATTGAGGCATGCATGTGCACGAGGCCACTACTCCTTGCTTTCTTCTCAGCTCTTCAACTTCTTTCAGTGCAGTGTCACGTTCCATTTGCATCTCATCCCTTTCTCTTTTATAAATATGTGATAGTTCCAAAACAGACATAATTCTCATCTCCAACCCCTTTACAGATTGATGAGATTCTTTCACTTGGCTCTCAAATAATGATCTTTGATTTTGGGAAATCTGGAGTTCTCCCATGACTTGGTCTCTCTCATGCTTCACCTTTTCAAGTTCTGCTCTCTGTTTTGCTAGTACTTTCTCCATTTCTTTTTTGCATTTCAAATCCTTAGCGTATAAACTTTCGGATTCTTTAACCTGTAAATTGAATTAAATATTCACAATTTAATGTTTTGGGTTTTCACTTGTTGATCTATCTACAATATATAGAACAACTTTAAAAGTTAAATTTAATATACCTAATAAATCACTATAAAGTTAAGAAAAAATCACTAAATATATGTGGCGATTGATTAAAACACTTCAATCACCGGAAAAATCAGCTACCTAATTGAGAAAATGTTTGAAAATGGTTATTTACAAGTGTTTGGGTGGTCAATTTTGGATCCAAGTTGGGTCAAGTTCTTCATAAGGAGATTAATGTCTTGCGGTCATTTGTCAAAAAAAAAAAAAAAGTGAATCATAAAATGGCTCTTAAAGTGCCCATTTAAACATAGATTAAAGAAGTAAAATCTTTGAGACTCACATAAAAAAGAAATTGTATATTTCATGAGTTGATATACTCATGGGTGCAATTCCATATGGATTGCCCATATTAAATAAATTTTTATTATTTTATTTAAGTGTTTTTTTATTGCATAGTATTTTTTTTTTATTCTTGAATATTTTTTTAAAATTTTTTTCAACTTATGGCGTCCGCTCCTGATAATAGTTTTTTATCATTAGATCAAGACACTAATCAGTTTTTGGTATAGATGAAGATTGAATTTCAAATCTCTTATATAACCATCAGAGACTTTATTAGTTAAGCTAACTGAAACTCATATATTCTTGAACATTATATCGGTTCATGTTGCAACTTTTTTAAAATAGTGCTAGTGTGTTTATAATAGTGAGTCCCTCATTCCATTTAGGTAGCTTTTACCTGGGATTAATTTTCATGCATAGAGTCTAAGAAAGAAAAATAGACAGTTTTGCTAGCCAAGGGTTCAGATTATTTGTGCTTCTTCCCTGTTAGGTGTGATCATTGTATTCTGAGAAACAGGAGAAACTCAATTTAAAGCACCATTGAAGAAATAATGTAAGGCTAAATACATGTTAATGAGATATTGTTAATCACTAGACTTGATCAAATTTATATTTATCATTCTACATTCATTTAATCTGTGAGTATATTTAATTGTTCTTAATTATTTTATGCATCACAAGATATACTTTGTTTGTGTGTTTTTGGTTATAGAATCTGCATGTTCTTATTGTTTACATAATTACATAAATAAATGAATTTTTGCAATATATCCAATAGAAAACGTGAAAGAAGTTGCACTTGCACTAATAAGTAATTAGGAATCTACCTTGCGTATAGCCTCATTTGCATCTCTTTCTGCTTTCCTACATTTGAGTGTCGCTTGGAATGCTTCTCTCTTAGCACTTTCAGCCTCCGCCATCACTTGTTGAAGTTGATTATAAAGAGTACGGTATATATCTCCATCCTGAATCCACTAAGATAATTAGTTCGCTAAACACAACTTTCAAAAATCTGAACTCAAAAATCTATACATCTGCATAACTCATGACACACACACACACACACACGCGCATATAGCCCAGATGAAGAGGTTTTGAACGTACCACTGTACCATGAGCTCCACTAATACTCTCATCAGTAATCATGTTTGGTTTGCGTTGCAGTGATAAAGGTCAGACTCCTACAGTTGAAGAGCGAGTTAAAGGACTCCTTATACTTAGTGACCCATTGCATTCATCAGCACACCTTTCTTCATCCAACTCGTCTATTAGAGCAACAGAAACATCTCCATCAGTGACACTTCCTTGGATATAGTCACTAGCGTTTGGAGTTCTTTCTTCTGGCAATAAAGATCCAGCCTTTACATCAGCTCCATTCAATAAGCTACCCTCCCTATTTTGATACACGATGCTTGCATCAATGATATTGTTGGATTTCTAGGTTACTTGAGTGAAGAAAAAACAAGGCATATTTTAGTTGAGTTTACTTGCAATAGTAGTAGTAGTGATTTAAAATCTAGAACTTCAACTTTTTTTTTTATTGGTTTTCCAGGATTTTAAATATCCTAGATAGAGAATGTGTGTAAGATAATCAAATATTAATAACTATCTTATTTATGAAAATTTTAAATTTAAAGTTTTTTATTTTATTTTAAAATGTACAAAAATCATGAGTTTATGGGTGTTTTTTTTTTTGGAAGGGGGGGGGGGGGGGGCAGGGGCATTTGAGTGGGATAACATTATTGATGATGACTGGTTGCTGATGATGATTTTTGGGTTTCTAAAGTTTATGTGCGGTACTATGTTCAATTTCGTAAATTTTTGTCGAAAATTGTTTGTATAGGTACTGTAAAAAAACTATCTCATTAAAAAAAAAAGCTTCTTTTATTTTTGGTGCTTAGATCTTTCTTTTGTTAGGGTTATTTTTTTAAAATGATCATTTTCATAATATTTTAATATAAATTATTATTAGATGAAAAAACGCAATCTCGAGCGATATAACCAAACGCAATTTAATAATAAATGTTAAACAAACCTCGTGTGAATTAGATTCCCTTTACAAATGAATTGTATGTGACATGATGCAGGTGCTTCTTGGCGGACATATATGGCTTTCTTAGATTTGAGGTCCTTCAATTTTCTGCAAATTAAGTTGTAGGGTAAGCAATCTCCTTGTATAGATGCATATACAAGTTTCAATAAGTAGACCATTCTGCAAGATTGACTTATTTTGATTAAAAACATTTAAATAAATTGGGGAATAATAAACCACACCTGGTAGACAATACACACACACACAAAAATGAACCATATTATTTACAAGAGAAATGATATGTTCACAATATTTTCACAACATTTTTACAACAAATCCTAAGTAACGGGTTATCACTAGTTATTATTGTTGGGGTAAAAAAGTAATCTTAGTGTTAGATTTAAATTTGAACTAATAACAACTAACTACCTATGATTGTTGTGAAAATATTGTAAAATTGTTGTGAACGTAGCACCTCTCTATTTACAAATCACAACAAGGATTTGAAAAAAAATATTATTATTATTATTATTATTTTGCATAATAGAAAAGATATTAATTTACTTGTTATCAAAATCCAATAGATAGATGCCACCATGTAATTAGAAGAAAATTTTAATTTCATAAAGATAAAATTCTACAAATATTCCAGCAATAAATTATAGCCGTTTTTTGATATTATTCAAATGACAAGATTTAGGTACAGTAGTTAAATATTTTTTATTTGCCATTTTAATATCCTACCACGTGAATTTTTTCTTATAAGATTAATACATATTTTTTAGTTAACTAATCACATAACTGAATTTTAAGAAAAACACTTAAACAGCACTTAAAATACTATACTTAAGTTTTGCCATTTTTTTAAATTGATAAATACCTTGAATAGTTCTTGTCGGCTGCTGCTCCCATAACAACCTTCTTGATTCCATGCTTCGAGATGAGATCCACAATTCCCTTTTCAATGCTATCCATTGCAGTATGTACTACCCCTACTTGCACCTAAATTTGAATGCCATCGTCCCCAAAATAAATCAAAAAATTCAATCCGTCATTTTAAAAGGATTCTTTTTTTTTTAATAGCTGCAGAAATATAGCCAAAAAGGGACATAAGAAGAAGTTGTACCCCTATTTGGCGGCAGATAAGAAGGTAGCGATTCAGGGTCTTCAGCATATTTTTCATTTCAGTTTTCCTGTGAGCCTTGACTTGTTCTTCTTCCAGTGAGCTTGCTGGAAATCTTGTACCCACTGCAAATCAAGTTAAACATTAATCTCAATGATTAGAAATCAAATACAACACCATTTTACACATTCCCAATAAATCTCAAATTGTAGACACACATATTCATGAAAATATAGAAATTTATATATGGCTAAATTTATATGCGGCCTGACTTACGCAATGGGATTGTTTGTGATGGCTGAAGAACGTGAAGGAGGCAAATCTTCTTCCCTTTTGATTTCTGCAATGCCCATGCTATGGTCAATATGCTCTCCTTCACGATATCTCCCACAGCAACATATATTATCTCTTCGCTTATCCGTGGCGCCACTGGTAGCTCTATTATCTCTTGGCCATATGCCTCAACCATGGGAGCCCCGAAGTGATGAAACCCAATTTGGGAGCTGGCAGGCATAGGACTCACCACAGCCATGACAAGAAATATTGATGGAAAAGTCAATGATTATTGTACGGAACTAGCATTGGTTTCTTCGCATAGACACAGTACTATTCACTTTCTCTAAAACTCTCTTTTTCCAATACCCAATCCACCTTCTTTTTCCTCTCTCCTTATCGAATTCACAAACAACCCACTCCAACTTTCTATCCCTAGATTCAACACTAAAAATAAAAGACAAAAAGTTTCTATCTTTAGATTCAAAACTTTTCAAAGAACTTGTAACTGGCAATCTCAAAAAACAGGAAAATCCTTTTTAGCTTTACGAATTGAGAAACCTGATGGCTTTTTAAGAACTTAAGAATGAACGGCAACAATTAAAATAAGGACATTCAAAGGAATAATGGTAAGGTGAGCTGGAAAAGCCTTTAGGATACGACGTATCTGATTGGCAATGAAAGAGAATGCTTGTCTTAAAGCGAGAATGAGTTATATATAATAACAAAGAGCCTCTTTCAGAAAGCCGATAATTTTTTTATTTTTTTTATCCTTAAAAAAAGAGAAAAAGAAATAAGAATATTCAACCTCTACGGTTCTACCCTAAAGAAGCAATTAAGAAAGTTTTTACTAGGAAGGGTCTTGGAAAGTACATAGAATATAGAGATGACTGCACGTGTGACGTGTCACTGACTTTCTCTCTCTCTCTTTCAGATGTGGATGACATATGGATATCCCCTCCATGGCTCTCCCACGTGCCCTATTATATTTATGTATTCTGCGATCAAGCGCTCTGTGGTGCGTGCATGTATCATCAAATCATTTGTTACCGCTGTCATAACTCACACGCATTTTGGAGACACTATACGTTTGTCCTTAATCTCGTGTGTGGCGCGCACTTGCCCTATCTGTTGTTCCACACCAACCAGCCTGTGTCTTCCTAGGTGGTGATCGGTGAGATTGTGTTTATGTGTCACTTTCTAGTAGTTTGAAACTTTTTAGTGACTTAACCAAGAGTTTTTCTTCTAAGCTTACACTCGTGTTCATTCACACAAGTATATAATAGTTGTTAATCCGTGTAATGTATGAAAATAGCTATCAAATGAAGTTAAAGAAAAAAATATTTATTTTTAAGCTGGAGTAGTAAGCAAAAAAAACATAAAATTAAAATATATTATATTATAAAAAAAAGTACAAAATTTTATTAATTAGGCAGAAGAAAACAATGGTGTTTTATTTATTAGTTTTTTGTGGGAAAAAATAAGAGATAGAATGTTGTGTCTCTAGTTTAGTTTGGGTTGTATATATAAGTATATATAAGACAGATTGTAATATATTTGTCGAAAAATACAGTTCAGGAGCCTTTTTATGTTGCTCGGCCATGTGTTATCCACTGGATGAGTGACCTTGCTAGGCTCGGGTTCTTTTTGGGGAGTTGTGTCTGAAACTCAACATTAGGTCACGTGGTCCAATGACTACAGACGTTTTTTTAAGCCTACAAAACCATTGAAGCCAAAGTCTAAGAATCATAATAATAATTGAATAAATATACAATATGCGTTTGATATGATAGCTTTCATTAGTAGTTGTACTAACAGTTGAAATAAAGTACTATTTATTTAGAGGTAAAGTAATCATGTACTCAATGATGTAAATTTAAAGACATGGAAGTAAAGTCACTTATCTTTGTATAGTTTATAGTTCCAACTGTGTAGTATCAGTGAGTTGATATGATTCCAGCAGAATGCCAGTAGTAGAGGCTAGTTAAGCTTGCCCCTCCTTTGTATGGTTGTAGCCCAACTGAATAGCTTCTGTGAGTTAATGATATCCCAGCAGAGTGACCCCAGCGGTAGAGAAACAGTTTGCCATAATAACTTCGAGATCGAAGGGGATGGGTCCAACTGGAGGGAGAGAGAGTATGCCTAGTTGTGTGTAGAGGCTAGTTAAGCCTGCCCCTCTTATTATGCACTTACATGAGTTTTTCCCTTGACAATGCTCTTTTAGTTGTTGTGAATTTATGAATAATTTTTTCTTTCATGAGAAGGGCTTTTGTATGGAGTACTTGTGTCTTCTAAGAGAAGGGTTTTATGTAAGATGGATTTGTGTCTTCCATAAGAATGGCTTTGATATGAGATCTTGGTGCCTTCTAGGAGAAGAGCTTTAGGATTAGAAGTTTATGGTTTCTATGAGAAGGGCATTTAATCTGAGTGTTTGATATCTCTTGAGAAGTGTGGAGATGATAAAAGATATATATGTTTTGTAGGATGTAGTACTTATAATATGTATGATATATGGAAGTATGAAAGATATGAAGGTTAAAAATAGTAAAAATATGAGATTATAACTACTGAAGAAGTTGTAGAGATTACTTTCCAAGAGGAAAGATTTTGTAAGAGAAGAGTATGGAGATGTGTTTAGGTATTTGGAGATAGGAGCAGTAAGATAGGTGTATTTCCTGAATATGGAGAGTGAGAGAATAAGTATAAGAGGAGTAATAGTGTTGCAGTATGTTTAGCAAAATTGCTGGGATTTTTTGTTGAAGGACGGATGAGGGCTTACGAATGCATTTATGAGCTAAGGGATGAAGAGTTTTGTTCCTGATTTGGAAACTAAAATCTCAGAACTTCATTAAGAGCTTAAGAAGATAATTAAAGAGAGAGAGAATAGATAAGTTTTATGAGAGAGTTGTTCTTCTCCATTGGTGTCCCCCCTTTGAGGTGTTGATGAAGAGTTCTATTTAAAACTGAGTTTAAGGGGGCATTTTATAAAAGAATATCAGCCAAAATCTATCCCAACTAATAATGAATCTTTAGAAAATTCATCCTAAGATTTGGCCAAAAATGGTATGTTTAGCTTTAAGATGTTCTTGCTGTTTTGGGTAAAAGCTATTGGGGAAAGAGCAAGAGAAAAAGAAGGTATTTTGGCAAGAAAAATATAGTTACTTTAGTTGGTTTTGGTTTTAGCCAAATGTGAAAAATCAGTAATGCTAAGGCTGTTGGGTCAGCTGTTACATCTGTTCTAAAAAAGTTGTCCCAGCTATCAAGAAAAGCTACGATAGCTATCATAAGACAGCTATCACAGCTGTCATAAGACAACTGTTACTTTGGGCAAAAGCAGATGAGGTCAGCTGGGTGATTTTAGACTGCTGGAGAGGACATTCAGCATTTATTTCATAGATTTGGCTAAAAATGGTAAGATCTCTTTCAAGGGTATCTTGCTATTTTGGGTATACCAGCTAGTTGCTAGAATTTCAGCATTAAATGGCCGATGATATCACTTCCAGCTAGGTGTCAAGTGCTGAATACACTGTTGGGGTTCTATTGGAAATGTTTCTCTTTTGGGTGTTTGTGTTTTTTGGTTCAAGGTTCTATTACAACACATTTTTAGCAAGTAATAGAAGGATTGGTTGAAAATTAATGGAGCTTTAGAGATTTAGTCAAGATCTCATTGTATTGTGATATAGTCTTGGTGAGTAAGAAGAGGATTTAATGCTCTGCTATGGCAATTTGGCAGAGAAATATATGGTCTGATTATGGCAGACAGCAGCTGGATGTTAGAGATATCATGAATATTTTGTATATAGTTGGAGATTAAAGATAGCCAATCAGATTAGGCCATGTGTTTGAGTTGGATTTTAGCTAAAAGTAGTAATAAGATTTATGTAGAATAATATAATGAAGATTCTAAATTTGTATAGAAATATTTAGGGATTGGATGAATAGTTATTTTATCAGCATTTATATGGCTGGGGATATTGAGTATTTGTCATATGATGAATATTAAGTTTTAGGACAAGTGCAATGGGAAATTTTATCATCTAAAGTACTATGTGATAAAAGATGTTTACCATATGTTACCCACTACACACGGACTCATCAGAGTTCAGGGAGTTGGAGAAGACACGCCAAACAACATGTCTCTTTTATCAACTTTAAACCACTGGAGCTTTACTAAACATACCTCTTGGCCCTCCAAACCACGACTCCCAAAGTTTCCTCAAAGAGACTCATGAGTTTGGATCATAAGCCGAAGATGAGATGACGTACCTTGGGTTTTGTTGTCGTTCTGTATGAATATGGGCTCTTGTTGAAGAAGCCGCTTGCCATGAGTGTAAGGGAGGTAATATGAGCCATGAGCTTTGATTCATTGCTTAAGTCCGATCCATATGTTGATGTTGATGATGTCATAGGGGTTATGACCCCAATTGATGAAGAGGAAATGTGGACCATGAATCCGCCTCTTGAAGTAAGGATCTTGGGGGCCATGTGAACCCAATCTATGTAGTTGAATGAGATATGAGCTTATTTTGGGTTTTAAAGAGATTTACCCAAAAAATCTATAGTATGTTAATTTGGTATAGGTTACCAATGAAGTAATTCCATATGGGCAGAAAAAAGAGTCTTCAACAAATTTCTATTGGCTAAAAATGTGTCTATTGAATGAAAATGTGTCTATTGACTGAAAAGATACCTATTGGCCAAAAATGGGCATATTGAATGAAAATGTGCCTACAAAAAGGTGTCTATTGAAATGTAATAACCCTTCATATTGGATATATGAAAAAGTGCTTATTGGCCAAAAATGCGCCTATTGAATGAAAATGTGCTTATTGGTAAAAAATTTGTCTGTTGAACAAAAAATTATCTACCAAAAAGTGTCTATTGAAATGTCATAACCCTTTATATTTGATATAGTAAAAGGCACCTATTGATCGAAAATGTGCTTATTGGCTGAAAAAAGTGTCCATTGAATGGAAATGTGCCTATTGACCGAAAGGATGTCTATTGGCAAAAAATGTGCATATTGAATGAAAATGTGTCTATTGACTGAAAATGTGTCTATCCAATAAAAATGTGCCTATTGATTGAAAATGTGCTTACTAAATGAAAATGCGTCTATTGATCAAAATATTCCTATTAAATGAAAATGTGTCTATTGACTAAAAATGTGTTTATTGAAAATGAAAAGTTACAAATGTTTGGTTTTTTTAAATGTATATGTGGCATTAATTTATCTAGCCATGTGGTGTAATAAGGTGCGGAATGAGGTTCAAGAAAAAAAAAATTTATTTATGAGTTGGAGTAATAAGCAAAAATGCATGAAAAAAAAAATTGATATTGAAAGAAATAGTATAAAGTTTTTTTAGTTAGACAAAAGAAAAACAATGTTATTTTATTTATTAGTTTTTTGTGGGAAGGAATAAGAGACAGAATGTTGCGTCTCTAGTTTAGTTTGGGTTGTATATATAAGTATATATAAGATAGGTTGTAATATATATGTCAAAAAGTGTTTGTTGGCTGAAAATGTTCCCATTGAATGAAAAGGTGTCTACCAAAAGATGTCTATTGAAATGTCATAACCCTTCATATTGGATATACCAAAAGGTGCCTATTGACCAAAAAAGTGTCTATGGGCCGAAAATGTGCCTATTGAATGAAAATGTGTCTATTGGCCAAAAATGTATCTATTGAAAGGTCATAGCTCATCATATTGGATATACCAAAAGGTATTATTGACTAAAAATGTGCCTATTGGTCAAAAAATTGCCTATTGAATGAAGATATACCTATTGACCGACAAGATATCTATTGGCCAAAAAGGTGTCTATTGATCCAAAAGGTGCCTATTGATCCAAAAGATGCCTATTGAATGAAAATGTGACTATTGACCAAAATGTGTCTATTTAATGAAAATGTGTCTATTAAAAATGAAAAATCACAAATGTTCTGTGTTTTTAAATGTATATATCGCATTAATTTATGTAACCACGTGGCGCAATAAAAAGCGGTCAATAAAAAGTCAATCATTTTGGTTTTATATTATACTAGTTGCTATACAATGCAATGCACGAGAATAACTACTGAATGAGTTTTAGGGGGGAAAAAGCCATTATTTTTTTAGTTGGAGTTGTAAAAAAATGCATAAAAAAATTATATTGAAAGAAATAGCACAAGGTTTTATTAGTTAGGCAGAAGAAAGTAATGTTGTTTTATTTTTTAGTTTTTTTGCGGGAAAGAATAAGAGACAGATTGTTGTGTCTCTAGTTTAATTTGTATTATATATATATATATATATATATATATATATATATATAAGATATGTTATAATATATAGGTCAAAAAGTGCATATTGGCAAAAAATGAGTCTATTGAATGAAAAGACGCCTACCAAATGTGTCTATTGAAAGATCATAACTCTTCATATTGGATATGTTAGAATGTGCCTCTCAACCGAAAATGCGTCTATTGAATGAAAAGGTGTTTACCAAAATGTATTTATTGAAAGGTTATAACATTTCATATTGGATATACCAAAAGGTGCATATTGACCAAAAATATGCTTATTAGCCGAAAATGTGCCTATTTAAAAAATAAAAAGTCATAACTGTTTAGTGTTTTTAAATATATGTAATATTAATTTATGTAGTTATGTGGCGCAATAAAGAGCAGTCAATAAAAAAATCAAACATTTCGACTATAAGTTATTATATAGATATAAATATGTAATATCATTAAAATCGTGACTCAATTTAAACTCATGATTTTAGTAGAATTTAACACTCATATTTATGCACATTATTGTTTAATATGTTTTACTCTTTCTTCTATAACGAAGGAACAATGTTTGAGATGCAAGAATATATATATAGAAATTTATATCTAAGTATTAATGTGTGTTTACGATCATCCTTAGTAATGACGATCACTTTATAGACGACCATTTTACACTACTCGTCAATATTCTATAAAGTGATCGTCATTACTAAGGATGATCGTAAACACACATTAATACTTAGATATAAATTTCTCACTTAAATGACACAAGTATAATGAATGTACAGCCTTTCTAGCCACCAACTTATAGTTGTTACTACTACTTCAAGCTAACCATTACACAACCGTTACAGGACATTGAATGGGAAAGTTAACTAGATATTAAATGAGCCATTTAACCCTCCAGCCCAACCATTACTGATGGATAGCAATAAAATGGTTGTCCATATTTCAAACCATCTAAGTTAATGGCGAGTAAAAGCATGGACAAGCGTAAGTGCATTAATTCACGACAGCATTTAATGACCAAATGATGAATGAACGCAGAGCCGTTACCGCCGTCCAATTATGTGCATTTAATGGCCGTTACACAAAGACAATATAAAACTAGGAGAGAAAAGTAAGTGATTCGTGTTGAACACATACAAAAATTGCTCTATAGATTACTTATTTCTAAAAAGTTTAAGCGAATTTAAGCATCGGAGAGCCCTTAGCAGTCCCCTAACTGGTGCCATTATCTACTTAGTGTTTTCTCTTACACAAGATCTCCAAGTTGTCCATTGTACTGATGAGAAACATATTAACGAGACGAAATCGCATTTTGTGATATATATATATATATATATATATATATATATATATATATATATCTCTTGGGTGCACACACGCGCATGTATTTTCAATCGATGAAGATGATAAATTTTAAACGGTAAAGTATAACTTTTTGTATGGGTATATTTTATTTTTGTTGCATCATTAACATTCTAATAAAAGTTGTTACTATTACAAATGACGAAGCTAAAATTTGACCTCACCAGTATGCTCCTCGTCAATGTCGATGGACGAGCTCCGATACTTGTTGTTAAGAAAAAAAAAAGGCAAAGGAAGTTTCACCAGCGTGGCGCCAGTTGAGAACACTCCGATGCTAAAGTCAGCTAAAATGGCTCTCAAAGAATTCTCTCACAAGTGTATATCCAGTTTTTCATATATCTTTTACCTGAGTTGCATTCCCTTTTTATAGTTTGCTTCATGTTGGTGTAGTTATGTCTGTTAATGCTCCTCTAGGCGTTTTTCTCCTAAAGGAAACACAGCATTAATTGACAATGAAGATTCTATTTAAAGTGTAACAGATGGCCGTTGGGTCATCATTGCCTTTGTAAATGTTTTGGGGCACTTATTCCTTGTCAACTTTCCTGATGGAATTTATTTACGCCATTAATGTATGCGGGCCTATCTCGTCTATACTGACGGGGTCTTGCCCCTACACTCATCCTCGACTTAGATGTGCATGTGGTTGTCTTTAAGCTAGACGACCGTCACTTGATACTTGTCAGTTGCCCCCTCCCCCCTCCATTCTGTGGTAGTCAAGAACTTGGATGATCTTAGGAATGTGATCAGACGTGACAATTTGTATCTTCTCGATTCCTGAAATCTGGCTCTTGTTTTAAATGCGATCTCTTCAAGAAACGAACACGTGTTGGTCTTCTATTTGTGGCGTGTGTGTAACTTCCTTGATTTTGGCGTGCCTTAATTCTAATTTTTCCTTTTAGAGAAACCATTCCTCTTCCTCTGCCCTATTTGGTCTAAACTTCGGAGTTCTGAGAAATCTCCATACTTCAAAATTTCCTAGTAAGGCCTTTTTTCCCTATGCTTTGATGGTTGGTTTTGAATTCCTTAGTCAAGAGTGCCCATTGGTTTCATTTTTCTTTGCTAGGTTGGGGGTTTTCTTAGAAAATTCTTCTGGTTGATGTCCCCAACTGGGTTTGTTTGTGTCCCGTTTTTCTGCACTTAGGCCTATTTTGCTTTCTTTCTACCCTCTAATCTATCAATCTCTGATAAAACACCATTCAGAGATGGCCATCATTGAGTATAGGGTAGATGATGTTAGGTCCAATGAGTTGGAGACTGGATTGTCTTTCAACGCAGAGTTTTTGAGTAAGGTAGTTGACACTGCTGCTTCAAAGTTGCCTTCGTCTTCATCTTCACCCCCCTTGCATGCTCTTTTTGAGTCTTGTTCCTTGAAAGAGACATTTAAAGGGTTTTAGGAAAAAGTTTCAATTTCCTAAGGTTACCTCTACTAGACTACCTCGCCTGGGTGAGAAAGCTTGTAACTTTGCCCACAGAGAGGTGTGCTTTTATGAAGCTGACTTTCTATGTGGCCTTCGTTTCCCCTTTCATCCATTCATCATGCAACTTCTGAACGAATTTCAAATCACCCCAGGTCAACTTGTCCCTAATGCTTGGAAGACGATCATAAGTTGTATGTCTATCTTGATGCTTTCTTGTGATGGGGAAATGATAACTCTGAATGAAATCTTGTTTTTGTACCGTTTGAAAGCCTCTACCCACTATGGGTATTTTGAACTTTTACCTTGGGATAAGAAATCTAGGATTGTTAGAGGTTTTCCTTTGTCCTTTCATGATTGAAAATCACGATATTTGTTTTATTTCTAGAACGCGTTGGGAAAACCTATCTGACGATTTCTAAGGGGAAGTCCTAAGATTACTATGAAAATGGGAAGTCTTAGCACTTGGTGCATATTTCCCTTGTCTTCTTTTACTTTTCTTTCATATCATGATTGCTCATCTGATGATGTTTTCCTTCTGATTCTTTGCAACTCTTGACCATCCTGACCTAGAAGACAAATATTGTCATCGAGTTCGTGCTACCCTCGCCTATGCCCGTGAAATTGAGGATTTTGACGACCTCGTCGATCCTCGTCATCTGTTTGACCGTTGTTTAGGTCCAGAGCCTTCAAAGTACATATTAGAAAAGATTTGTCAAGAGGAAAAGAGTAAGATCATTTGATCATAAGTTTCTAAAACATCGTCATCTTTATTAGCTTCATCTATACTCTGCTTGACTGCTTACTTGCTTCTCTTTCTCTTAGCAAAAATGGCCACTAGGTATAGCAAAGAGAAGTATGCTTGCATCAAGAATTTGAAAAATAAGCCCTTATCTAATCTAACTGCTGATTCGAAGTAGAGGAAATTGGGCAAAAAGAAAGGTGAGATTGTTGCTCTTCCACCTGTTCGTATTGCCCCTTCTTCTTCTACTATATCCTTAGAAGTGACTGCCTTCACCCCTCCAACTACCTGTGCTAAAGGAAAAGGCAAGGTTGGGAGGAGCGTTTGTGATGACCCTGCTACTGCTCTAGGCCGTGCTCACAACGTGATTACTGATGATGAACTCAAGGGTTTGTTGTCCATTCCCTCCCACGAGCTAGTCAGCCATCATATCCATAAATTCGTACAGATATGTGGCTTTTCTCTTTCAGCATCCCTTTGGTATTTTTCTATACAAGTACATGTACACAGTTTCTCTTCTTATTTGCTTGTTTCTGTTAGGTCCTTGGGGAGTCATTGTGCATCACGATTGACTATTTGAATATGGAGGAGAAGGTTGTGGTGGCTAACTCAAAGGTGGAATCCGTCGAGGTTGAATGCTCCAAGTTGAGGAAAGATCTAATTGCTGCTTTGAATGAGAAGAACGATGCAAATAAGAAAATAAGGGAGCTTACCAAGGCCTTGCATGTAGAGAAAGTTCTTGTCATCCAAAAGGACGAAGAGACTCAAGCTGCCCTCCTAAAAACTGATGCGAAGAGAGGGAAAATCATCTAGAAATTCAAGCAGTTAGGTGAGTTCTTAGATCTTCAGTTTATCCAGTACTTCAAAGGGTTTGAGCTTCTGCGTCGGTGGAAAATGAAGCATCATAGCTTGGCCTTGGACTTCTCCAATTTAGACTTTGAGAAGATTGACACCGAGGTACTTGTAGACGAAGCCAAGGAGCAAGAAGAAACTGAAACTAGTGTGGCGATGGAGAAAGATTCAGCTGGGAAGGACGTCGTTGAAGGAAAGGATACCGATGAGCCTACTGTCCCTCCTCCATAATATATTCATTCTTCTTTTCTTTTCTTTTTTTTGGAAAACAATGGTTACCCCTTTGTTTTGGGGTTCTATTTTTGAATAATGGTTGCCTCCTAACTTTGGGGCCTTAGTTTTTTGCTTTATTGCCTCTTGGTTTTGAAGCTTTTTTTTTTTTGGACAAACTTTTCGCTACTAACTTGTCGCTTTGCTCATGATATAACATAAGCTTACCTATTAATAACGTTCAGGCTCTGCGAATTAAACTTGTAGTTTTTTATCGCTTAGATTGTGTTTTTTATCGCTTGATTCATAAGTTGAACTTGTCATGTATATTGACTGATTCTTTTATCTTCGTGATTTAAACTTAAAGTCCTTATCACTCGTCATGGATTTTAAACTTCGTCATTTATATTGAGGGAGCTTTTATCCTCATGATTTAAACTTAAAGTTTTTATCATTTGATTTGGATTTTTAATTTTGTCATTTATTTTGACGGAGTTTTTATCCTCGTTATTTAAACTTAAAGTTTTTATCACTTGATTTGGATTTTTAACTTCGTCATTTATATTGATGGAGTTTTTATCCTCATTATTTAAACTTAAAGTTTTTATCACTTGATTTGGATTTTTAACTTCGTCATTTATATTGACGGAGTTTTTATCCTCGTGATATAAACTTAAAGTTTTTATCACTTGATTTGGATTTTTAACTTCGTCATTCATATTGACGGAGCGTTTCTTATCTTCGTGATTTGAACTTGAAGTTTTTATCACTTAGTTATGATTTAAACTCATCTTTAATGCTGATGGAGTTTTTATCATAGTTGTTGTGCTTTGAACTTATCTTTTCGATAAAGAAGATTTTCACCATGGAGTGTTTGACATCTAATCATTTGAAAAGAAATAGCTTTGCAGAAGTTTTGTCTGTTTTATACATCCTTGTTTATAAGAAAGGGGGTTACAAGGATAATACTCCGCACCACTGACATAGTCATAGTAGACATGACAAGGAAGTTAACAACCCTGAAAAAAGCAAGGGAAAGGATACAACAGAATACACTTGGCAGTCTACGCATGACAACAATCACATGATGAAGAGTTTACGAAGGGAGCTGGACGAGGCAAAGAATGCTATGAAGGGGAAGACAACAATGAACCTTGATGGCATGCTCAAACGAACATATTCACCTTTCACAGCTAGTGTGTTGGATTGCCCCCTACCACAGTTGGAGTTTTATGATGGCACGAAGGCCTTTAAGACTATCTTGAACCTTCAACAAACCTCAGACGAAGTTATATGCAGATCTTTCCCTGCCACCCTTAGAGGGGTTGCTAGGGTATGGTTTAGTAAGCTACCAGCGTCTTCAATAGCGAATTTTGAACAGTTCAGTGACTCATTTGTTCGCCATTTCATTAGGGGGCAGTGTCACAAAAGGCTAACCTCTTACTTGCTAATAGTAAGGCGATAGGAAAGGGAAAGCCTAAGGGATTATGTGAAGCGTTTCAACAAGGCTGTGTTGGAAATTGATGAAGCTGATGACCAAGTGATAATGAAGACCTTCTAGGCTGGACTCAACAACCCTGACCTCATCTTTTCATTGGGGAAGATGCTGCCAACCTCTATGGCGAATATCCTGTTCAAAGCTCAGAAGTACATGAACGAAGAGGATGCCCTTACTGCGAAGGGGCTAACTAGAAAACGAAAGAAGGAAGAAATTGGTGATTCCCAAGGGAAGAAGAAGGATCGTAAAGACTCATATTCAAAGACTAAGGCCAACAAAAGCAGTTCTGACACCCCGAAAAAGAAGATGAACTTCACCCCATTAGTGATGCCCGTAAACAAAATCCTGATGCAAATTTAGGATGTACCAGGCCTGAAATGGCCCAAGCTGCTATGCACGTCCTCCAGGATGCATGACCCGAAGAAGTACTATCATTTTCACAAGGATCACGGTCATTACACTGATAAATGTTGAGATCTAAAAAAAAAATTGAAGAATTGATTCAACAGGGAAAACTCCAAAAGTTCATCAAGAGAGACCACCAGCCCCGGTCGAGGACTGACGACAAGCCTCATGATGATGCTAAGGATGATGGATGAGATCATCCAAAGCAGGTCATGGGTGAAATAAGAATGATAACAAGGAGACCTGTATCAAAAGGGTCATACAAGTCTTTGAAAAAGACTTATCAGAGGCAAATCAACAGCGTTCACATCAAGCATCCATCTCCAAAGTACCGACGATCAGAGAGTGACGACATCACATTCTCTGAGCAGGATGCAAGTGGAATTAAGCAACCCCACGATGATTTGCTCGTCATTATGCTGAAAATTGAAGGTTTCAACACAAGGAGAGTGTTGGTCGATAACGAGAGCTCTGCGGATATAATGTACATGACGACCTACCAACAACTGAGGTTGGACCCAAAGCGGCTTAGACCTTTCAAATCCCTGTTGGTCAATTTTAGTGGAGATCGTATCTATCCAAAGGGTATCATCTCATTGTTAGTCATAGGAAGAACATATCTAGCCCAGATAACAAAATAGGTCAATTTCTTGATCGTCGATTGCCCATTGTCCTATAATGTCATCTTGGGACAACCTACACTGAGTCAGCTTAAGGCTGCAACCTCAACCTATTGCCTCATGGTGGAGTTTGTAACCCCACATGGGACAGGAGAAATATGTAGGGATCAACTACTGGCTCGAAAGTGTTACAAGCAGTGCTAGCTTCCAAAGAAAACCATGCCTAGGTAGTAGAAGAAGATCTAAAGAAGCTTGCCTAAGATCTGGAAGATGTGAACCTAATAGAAGGAGACCCTACCAAGGTCACGAAGGTTAGAGCAGGGCTTAACTCAGCTCTGAAGAATAAGATCGTGGAGTACTTGAAGCAGAACCTGGATATCTTTGCCTGGATCCATGAAGACATGCCAGGTATAGACAACAAAGTAATCGAACATTGGTAGAATGTCGATCCCACTAGAAAGCCCGTTCAACAGAAGCGAAGAGTTTTTGCTCCTAAAAGGAATAAAACTGTCATGGAAGAAGTAGAGAAGCTTTTAATTGTTGGGTTCATCAAGGAAGTTTTTTTACCCTGAATGGCTCGCCAACGTTGTCATGGTGAAGAAGTCCAACGGGAAATGGCGCATTTGCGTTGACTATATAGGTCTTAATCGTGCTTGCCCGAAAGATAGTTTTTCACTTCCCAGGATCGACCAGCTAATGGATTCAACAGCTGGGCACGAGCTACTGACCTACATGGACGCATTTTCAGGCTACAACCAAATTCGCATGAGCGAAGAGGACCAGGAGAAAACAGCCTTTGTCACTAGCCAAGGGCTGTACTGTTACAAAGTTATGCCATTCAACTTGAAGAACGCAGGGGCGATCTACCAAAGGCTGGTGAACCACATGTTCAGTAAACAGATTGGACGAAATATGGAAGTATATGTGGATGACATACTTGTGAAAAGCAGAAAAGCAGAGTTACATCTAGACAACCTCAGAGAAACTTTTGACACTTTGAGAAAGTATCAGATGAGGTTGAACCCGACAAAGAGCATATTTGGAGTCTCGTCAGGCAAGTTTCTGGGGTTCATGATTTCTCAACGGGGCATAGAGGCCAATTGAGAAAAAGTCAAAGCCATATTAGACATGACCTCCCCAAGAAGTGTGAAGGAAGTTCAGAGGCTGACGAGACGAGTGGTAGCCTTGAACAGGTTCATCTTTAGAACCACGGATAAATGCCTCCCATTTTTTAAAACATTGAAGCAGGCCTTCCAGTGGACGGAGGAGTGCGAAGAAGCTTTCCAGGCCCTCAAGGATTACTTATCCAAGTTATCGCTTATGAGTCCGTCTGTTGAAGGGGAAGATCTGTTCCTGTATTTAGCCGTCTCCCAAATGGTCGTGAGCTTGGCACTGGTCCATGAAGAGCTCAAGATCCAAAATTTGATCTATTACACAAGTTAGGCTTTCTAGGGGAGAGAAGCAAGATACCCAAGGATAGAAAAGTTAGCCTTTGTAATGATCATGGCATTAAGGAAACTTCGTCCCTATTTCTAAGCGCACACGATACTAGTCATGACGGACCAACCTTTACAAAAATCCATGGGTAGGCCAGATGTAGTGGGAAGAATGGTCTAATGGGCAGTAGAACTGAGTTAATTTGACGTCGATTATAGGCCTAAAGCTACGATCAAGGCCCAAGCACTGGCTGACTTCGACGCTGAGTTCACTATGACTAATCAAAATCCAAAGGCAGATTACTGGATAGTGTATATAGATGGGTCATCAATAGCAGGCATTGGAGGGGTAGGCGTGATCCTCCTATCCCCTAAGAAAGATATCCTTAGATACGGAGTCCAGCTTCAGTTCCCAGCAACGAATAATGAAGTGGAGTACAAAGCTGTCTTGATGGGCTTGAGGATTCCAAAAGCCTTGGGTGCAAGAAACTTATAGCTGAATTCTAATTCAAAGCTTGTAGTAGGGAAAGTAACCAACGAGTACGAGGCCAAAGAAGACAGAATGAAGAGGTACTTAATGCTAACTAATCAGTTACTTTCTAACTTTGATGATGTCAAGATCACTCAAGTACCAAGGGAGGAAAACTCGAAAGTAGACGAAGTTGCTAGGCTAGCATCGTCAGATACCAATGAAGGACAACCCAAGTTGTACATAGAAGTGCAGCACCTCCTGATCATTGAGGGATTTTATGTGAGCTCCATCCAATCTGGAGGGAGTTAGATGGATCCAATAATCATGTACATTAGGGATGGCAACCTCCCTGCAGAACCCTCGGAAGCCAGAAAAGTCAAAGTGAGGTCGTCTAGGTTCACAATCTTAAACGACGAGCTCTACAAGAGAGGATTTTCACAGCCCTACTTGAAGTGCCTCAATCTAGAAGATGCTACGTACGTACTAAGTGAGATTTACAAAGGAGTTTGCAGAATTCACTTTGGACCACAGTCACTCATTGGGCAAGTCATCCATGCAGGATATTTCTGGCCAACCATGTAAAAAGATGCAGCTCAAATCATTCAAAAATGCGACAAGTGCCAATGGTTTAGAAACGTGCAGCAAGACACTCAAGTGATTGACCAACATTGCATCACCATGGCCATTCTCCACATGGGGAATCGATAGATTAGGCCCCCTACCCCCTGGTAAGAAGCAGGTAAAATTTCTCGTCATTGTGATTGACTATTTCACGAAGTGGGTGGAAGTAGAGCCTTTAGCAATAATAAATAAGGCCAAGATACAACACTTCATGTGGAAAAACTTTGTCTGTCGATTCCAGATTCCACAGGTTATCATCTCTGACAATGGACAACAGTTTGACAGCCACGAGTTTAAGGATTTCTGCAAGGAGCTAGGGATAAGGAATCACTATTCTCCCCCTAGAACCCACAACCAAACGGCCAGACTGAAGTTACAAATCGAACTTTGCTTAAGCTAATCAAAACCCAACTTGAGGGGGTAAAAAAAGCATCGCTTAAAGAGCTTCTAGGTGTTTTATGGGCCTACAGAACGATGGTGAGAACACCAATAGGCGAGACACCCTTCAAGATAGCTTTTGGAACTAAAGAAGTGATTCTTGTGGAAGTTGGAATGTCAAGTCTCAGAAGAACATGTTATGACGAATGTAGCAATGACGTGGGCCTTAAGCTAGCTCTAGATTGCTTACCCGAGGTCAGGGATGACGCAACTCAAAGAATGGCCCTATATCAGGAAAGGATGACAAGGTACTATAATTAGAGGGTAAAGCTGAAGCGTTTCAATCCTAGAGATATGGTTCTGCGGAAGGTTTCATAAGCCACCAAAGATCCAAAGGAAGGGAACCTAGGCCCCAACTGGGAAGGTCCATACAAGGTCGTTTGCTATTCAAGAAGAGGTAGCTACTACCTGGAGGATGCAAATGGGAAACCTTTGCCTCTTTCTTGGAATGCATAGCACCTTAAAAGATACTATCAGTGAGGGAACGGACCTTCAGTACTAATAAGTTCCAGAATTTGGAACACCTTGTTTATTCGTCAATAGATAAACAAGATTTCATTGTTTTCATGCATTTGTTCTATTTTTAGTACAACCTTGTTGAAATGCTTCACATAATCCCTTATGTTATCCCCTTCCTGCTGCCTTACTGTTAGCAAGTAAGAGGTTGGCCTTTTGTGAAGCTGCCCCCCAATGAAATGGCAAACAAATGAATTATTGAGGAGTTCAAAATTTGCTATTGACAATGCTGGTAGCTTACTAAACCATACCCTAGCAGCCCCTTTGAGGGTGGCAGGGAAAGATTTGCATATAACTTTGTCCGGGGTTTGTTGGAGGTTCAAGATAGTCTTGAAGGCCCCTATATGGCTAAGAGGGTCCTTCGTGCCATCATAAAACTCTAGTTGTGGCAAACGAAACTTTGGAGACAAGGGGCACTCTTACACACTGGCTGTGAAAGGTGAATCTATTCGTTTGAGCATGCCATCAAAGTTGATTGCTATCTTCCCCTTCATGGCATTCTTTACCTCATCCAGCTCCCTTCGTAAACCCTTCATCATGTGATCATTGTCATGCGTAGATTGCCCAGTGTATTATGTTGTATCATTTTCCTTGTTGTTTTCAGGGCTGTTAACTTCCTCGTCATGTCTGCTACAACTATATCGATGGTGCAAAGCATTACTGCCCTCTGGATGGGCTTGACGCTTCAACTCTTCGTTCTGCTTCAGTAGCTCTTGTATATTTGCTGTCAGAGCTTGGATTTGCTAAGCCATCCCCACAGGATCTGGGGGTGGTGCTGATGTAGAGCCCATCAAGCGGTAGGAGCTTTATCAGTAGGAACACAATGGCTTGAAAAAGAATCAACTCTGTTTCCCCACAGACGGCGCCAAACTAATGAAGCTGAAATTTGACCTCGTCAGTATGCTCCTCGTCAATGTCGATGGACGAGCTCCGGTACCTTTTGTTAAGAAAAGAAAGGCAAAGGAAGCTTCACCGACATGGCGCTAGTTGAGAACACTTCGATGCTAAAGTCAACTAAAATGACTCTCAAAGCATTCTCTCATAGGTGTATATCCAGTTTTTCATATATCTTTTACCTGAGTTACATTTGCTTTTTATAGTTTGCTTCGTGTTGGTATAGTTATGTTTGTTAATGCTCCTCTACGCGTTTTTCTCCTAAAAGAAACACAGCATTAATTGACAATGAAGATTCTATTTAAAGTGTAACGGATGTCTGTTGGGTCATCATTGCCTTTGTCACCGTTTCGGCGCACTTATTCCTTGTTAGCTGTCCTAATGGCATTTATTTATGCCTTCAATGTATGCGAGCCAGTCTCGTCTATACTGATGGGGTCTTGCCCCTACACTCGTCCCCGACTTAGATGTGGTTGTGTTCGTCTTTAAGCTAGATGACCTTCACTTGATACTTGTCAACAATTTTAATATCTATTTATTGAAGGTGTGACAACGTCTATTCTACTCAAGCTATATTGCCACTAGGTCCATTTATAGATAGAATATGTAGTTGAACTTAAAGCATGTAATTATTTGCATCTCCTTATTCTCATGCATCTTCTAATCTATTTCCATTTTTTTTCATATAATATACAAGTTAGATTTAAGTTAATCCGGTGATGTCACATCAGTTGATAAATTTTTATTAGATTAATATTTTTAAGACTATATCATTAGTATTATACATTCTTTTTATTCTTAACATGAATGACATATTTATATCAATCAAATTTTATTTTCCATCTAATGTATTATGTACTTTGTATAATTTAATAATACAAAAAAAAAAACTTGATTATAGATGAAATGCTTATTAATGTTTAATTATTTTGATATTTTTTAGGTATAAACTAGGGTATAATAAGACAATGTAATCCGCGTCTCTTTCTTGTTTGAGGCGTGAATAGAAGATAATATATTTGATGTTGAATTTTCAAAACATGAAAAGAAGGTGATGCTAGCTTGCTACTAGTCAATCAAGGATTTTGAACTCCTAGTAGGACTGCCATAGCATGCTAGAAAGAAAAATTGAACTCGTAGGCTTTAATGTTTGAACTTAGAGTCATCGTCGAGCTAGAAGCCACATTAATATTCACGTTCAACCCCTATAGTTAAGGGGGTCAATTCCAAACCCAAAGCGACAAACCAACAACTACAGAAGGAGTGACTATGACTTTGAATTGTTATGAAAAAATCATTACATACTAAGTTATTAAATAGTATACAACTAACAAAAGCTATACCAACCAATTAGTAAAACTTGAACATAACTAATAATACACTATTATAATAACCTTGTAAAATTTATTATTTAATCGACCAAGTAAATGAAAAATGTAATTTTTTGAGCTTTTCATAATATGGATGTAGGATTTAAGTGTTGAATTATTTCAAATTTTTGTGCCATTAGTTCTCCTAATCTCTCTATCTTCCCCGAACATGTCATGTGCCCCTCCCCCTTCTTCTTCATTCCCTTTCTTTTCAACTTTGTTTTTTTTTTTTTCCTATATTTTTCTTTTCTAGGTTGGCATTGCTTTTTCTCTCTTTTCAACTCTGCTACAGATATAAAAAGTTCACCCATTTTCTCTTATGGAAGTTACTCATCTAATTTGGGTACACAACACTAACAAAAGGGGGGATGTATGACAATTTCTATGAAATATTATTGAAACTTGTTCTTTTATTATTATTATTTTTTTTCCTCTAGGTGAGGAGGTTGTGAGATGGTTGGTTCTCGGTCTTTTCAGTTTTCCTTTTATCCTTCTATCACTTAATATATTTTGTTTTCTTAATCAATTTGAAACAACCCCCAACACTGCGTAGGCAATGAGGGAGCTATGACCCTTGTTGATAGGGGCAGAGAGGGCCGAGGGGGGGGGGGGGGAGGGGGAGGGAATTACCAACAATCTCCTTTAAAATAGGAGTAGATTAGTTTTTCCCTTACAAAATTTTTGAATAATTTCCCCCAATGAGATATGTCTAAACTCACCCCTTACAATGATAGGTACAACCTCATTGCACTCTCCCTTTTTTTTTTGTCAAAGATTATAAATGTAATATAATTGAGTATCGTGTGTGGTGTTTATAACTTATCTCTTATATGTAAGTCAAGCTTCCCCAATTCACTTCTTCTTTGAGTTGTTTATAGTTCTATTAGCCAAATAAAAAAGTATAATATGTTTAAAAAAAAAAACAAGGATATACATGGCGGAGAAAGAAAAAAAAAAAAAAAACTCACGTCACCTATGGCCTTTTCCCATATTTTAACAATTTTTGAGCTCATATAGAATTCATCTTCTCACAACACTTCAACTTAGAGTAATGGATGCCATATTTTAAATTTTAATTTTTTTTTTTTAATAAAACACACGGTACCATCTTCCCTTAACTAACTTTTTCACCCTCAATCTCTTGACTTTTTCATAGTTTTAGTGTCCATTTGGTAGAAGAGTTTGAGTAATGTTGTTTATAATTTTTTGAAATACATGTGGATGAAAATCTGAGTGAAAATGTGTATAATGTTGTTTAAAAAAGAAAAATGTGTTGTTTAACTACTTTATCAAACAGGGCCTTAAACTTTAGGTTTTTGCTATAAACTCTACTTTTATAAATAATTATAAGAATAGAGAAAGAAATTTATAATCCATATTAAGAGAAATATCATGTCCATAATAATTTTACAACATTTTCATAACAAATCTTATATGACAAGTTGTTATTTACTGTTATTAGTGGATAAGAAAGTAATTTCAGTGTTTGATTTAAATTTAAAATTTACAACAACTTGTCAACTAAAATTTGTTAAGAAAATATTGTAAAAATGTTGTAGACGTAATAGTTTTTTTTATTTTAAAAAAAGCAATCAAGGCAACAAGGAGGTATATAACTTTTGAATATATTAATTTTTCTTTTTTCTTTTTTGAAAGCACTATTCAATATATTACTATAACACTTTCTGACTTTCACATAGATTTAAAGAATCAAATTATATATTTAAACTTGATGTACTTAGATTAATCTATTAAATTTTTTGTTTTAAATTGTGTCCTATAATATTATCGTCCTTAACTAAAATCCTGACTCTTATTTTATAATATGGTCCCTTTGAAATAAAATCTCACTTAGCCACTCACCTCCAATATATGGTATTCACAAGTTTGGTTGGAGTCTAAGGCAGCCACGTGGGTTTATAATAGACACTGCCTTGAGATATGAATCTAATGAAATCTGTTTATTAATGATTTGTCATTTTCGCTACAATTATTTTTTTTTTTTTTTTGTCAATATTGATGACGGATGCTTGATGGGATTTTTTTTATTCTATAGAAAACAAAAAAGTTTTACCGGTAGAAAAGTAAATAATTTAATGGTAATGTGTAGGTGGAGTTTTCAGACTACTCATATGGCAAGTGCATAATCATTCTTGTCCCCTTTTCTAAATCAATGCTTAATTTTCTTCATGGGTAGCCAGTTGAGAAGCTTCCTGCAATCATCAAATAATAAGGCAAATTCACCAAAACATTCAGTAGAAGATCGACATTCACTACCAAATTACAACGAATTTTCCTATTGACATCACCATCAGATTTCCTATCTCCAAAAGCATATGATTTAATTTTATTTTTAAATTCATTCAGTAATAACAAAACCTAAAAAACTCTTTTAAGGTTAAGAATCACCATTTTATTTCTAATCTGTGTACCATTAATAAAAAGAAATGCAATTTCTTTAATTTTATGAAAATGTTTTCAGTAAGCAGTCACAAGAAAGTTGAATTTGGAATCTTCAATTAGATTTTGTCCATGATAAATGGAAGTAAACCCTTTTTCTATTTCTTAACACCGAAGTAAACAATTATTTTGTTTTGTCAAACTGAAGTAAACAATTTTGAGAAAAAAGCAATTTCCTGGCAAGTTCGACACTGGAATCTTTTGGCATAATTCATTAACCTGCAGAAAAGTCAGTATAAGTGTTAATGTCTCAACAAATTAATTAAACTGTAACGTGAAACTACAAATACAATGCTTCCACAGATCAGAAAGCAAAATTTTCGACAAAACTTTGTGTAATGTTGTGTTTGGTTGGGTGTAAAATATTTTTCGGGTATAAAATAATTTCAGCTGAAAATATTTTTAGGTGTTTGGTAGCATTTTAAAAAATACTTTGGAAAATATTTTCAGGTGTTTGGTTGTGATCTTAAAAATATTATAGAAAAAACATTTTCTACTTGTTGCTCACATTTTCTCAACTTCCAAACAAATATCATTTCTCAATACAGAACAACAAAACCCAAAAAAAAAAAAAAAAACTCATCATCAAATTTTCTTAATACAGAACAACAAAACCCAAAAAAAAAAAAAAAATCATCAAATCTAGTCAGAAAAGAACGAAGACAGAGAGAGAGAAAGGCGACTGGGTTCGACGTTGAGGCGAAATTGCGCGGCGGAGGCGAAGGTGAGCACGATCAGACCAGGTTCATTAGAGATCGCGCGGCGATGGCGATGGCGATGGCAAAGGCGAGATCGCACCGGCGCGACGATGATGAAGGCGAGATCGCACGGCGATGGCGATGGCGAAGGCGAGATCGCACCGGCGCGGGTTAGGGCGCGATCTCGCCGGCGCGGGTTGGGGTGCGATCTCACTCTCTCTACTCTCTCTTTGTGCTCTCTCTCTCTCTCTCTCTCTCTCCTCTCTCTCTCCGTGCTCTGTCTCTCTGTTTTCTGAAAAATTTCTATTTGAAGGTAAAATAGAGATGGAAATTGTTTTACGGGTGGGAAGGGGGTATTTTACAGTCAATGCAAGTGATTTTCAGTTTGGCCAAGTTTTTAATTGTTGCCAAACACACGCAAACACGTAAAACATTTTCTATGTTTCCTTGCTATCCAGCTATAATGACACTGCGCCCCCCAAAGGAAGGCACTGTATAATGACATATACTGTGGTTCAATTCATATTTGTACATCAAAACCTCACTTGTGTGCCTCCTTGCTATCCAGCTATGAGTTTATCTCAAAAAGTCTACGGAATGCAGTTGGGCGGGCCTGAGCGGCACATTGATTCTATCCCTTTTGGATATCCGGTTGGAATATTCTAACGATCCCACCATAAAGAAAATAGGAAAAAAAAAAAAAAAAAAAGTAATAATTTATTCTAAATAGGGAATCTTAAATGGTCAAATATCTTCTTCTCAAAAAAAAGAAAAAAATGGTCAAATATCTTGCTTGCCTTGTTGAGAAATCTTGGAAACGACGGCAAGAATAGTGTTTAATATTCCAGCGACATTGTTTTCTATAGAATATTGGTACATGAAAATGAAATGAGGGATAGAATAAAGAACCTTGAATTTTTATTCTTCTAACGTCTCTAGAAGATCCAAAGAGTATAATATGATTAAACTACACAATTTGAAGTAATGACATTTATTTATTTGTATATATTTAGGAAAAAGTTAATGGATATCCTAAAATTATTGGTTTAGGAGATATTATTGAAACTTTTTTATGAAAAAAAAAGTAACTAAGTTTTTTAACAGTTTTTAATTTTTTGATAAACGAGGATATTTAGACTTTTTCAAGTATTTGACTATTCTCTCTGATGTATGTAATCTCCCAGTCCCACATTTACTAAGTTATTACTGAAAAGAATCTCATGGGATGGCCTTAAGATACTGGTAAGAGGTTTCAAACACAGATTTCATAGATATAATGAGACCTTAGGAACTATTAAACCAATAACCCCTTGGGGTTTTGATGGATTTTTAAATTTCCATAAAAGTGGTTTTAAAACTATCTTAAAATAGTCAATTAACAAATGTCTTAAAAGCACTTATTAATAAAAACTTTTTTTATATACATTTTGAAAATTTTATATATACGACAATAAAATCAATATATGATAAGCAACAAAGCTTCAATAACATACAATGTTTCTTCTATCCAAGTACTAAAATTAAAAAGTCCTTTGATATGTTGAGGTAATCCATGCTTAACCTTGTCACCATCATGTACGTTATAATACACGGTGTTTCTTATATCATAACAAAACCCTTTTTTTATAAAAATTTTGAAAAATTTATTTATACAAGGATAAAAGCAACACATCATGAGCAATAAAGCGATCAATAATATACAATGTTACCTCTATCTATGTACTAAAATCAAAAACACCTCTGGCATGTTGGTTAATCCATGTATAGCCTTGTTACCAATACGTTATAATACATGGTCTTTCCTATATCATAATGCTCAATTGATATATGTTATAATTTGTGCACAAGGACAATGATATCACTGATAAAAAGTTATCATTATCTTTAGGTGAGGTATTTGAGATTTCTTAATTAAATTCAAACACATGTTGTATTTAATTTAATTATTTTTGAAAAATATTTTTTTAATATATTTTATTGGTTAATACAACTATGCATTTTAACTTAAGTAAGAAATCTACGAACGGCATCTAAGGAATTTGTCTTTGTCGTTAATTGAAATCAATCCAGTTAAGTCTAAAACCGTAGCCAAAAGTCATGTGGCTCGAGGTTTTAATATCTACTAGTGTTTTCGAAAACATTTAAAATTCAAAACTCCTCACTCCTAACTATTGAAATATTGTTAAAAAAAAACTAAAATATAAATTGTATCCCCTAAATTTGACTGTAATTTATTTTCATTCCTCTAATTTTATTTCCATTCGATTGATTTCTCTAAGTTTCAAATTTGTTCAATTTAGGTATGTAGTTTAATTTCGTTAAAAATTTGTAATAAATGATTTTTTTTAATTTTATTTTCACTTGAAAAAATCTATAAATTCTATTGAGTAAATTTGAAAATTGAGAATTCAATTGAATCAAAGCAAAATAAAAAAAATAGATAAAAAATAAATTTCAATTAAATTTAAAGGGTACAATTTACATTTTAGCAAAAAAAAAAAAAAAAAAAAAAAACTTGCATATGTCAGCAGCATTTATTCAACAACCCACGAGTAAGTGTCCCACACAATTAATGAGTTGATTGATAATTTTAACTCATCCTAGCTAAATATATCAATCCATAAAATAAATAAATAAATCTCACCTCATCATGCCCAAATTTAAAAAGACCTTTGATATGTTGAGCTAATCCACACTTAACCTTTTCACCATCATGACCGTTATACTACACAGTGTTTCTTATATCATAACAAAACCCTTTATTTATAAAAAATTTGAAAATTTTATTTATACGAGGATAAAAGTAGTACATCATGAGCAATAAAGCACTCAATAATATACAATGTTTCTTCTATCTACGTACTAAAATCAAAAACACCTCTGTCATGTTGGTTAATCCATGCATAGCCTTGTTACTAGTACATTATAATACATGGTCTTTCATATATCATAATTGCTCAATTGATATATGTTATAATTTGTGTACAAGGAAAACGATATCACTGATAAAAAGTTATCATTATCTTTAAGTGAGGTATCTAAGGTTTCTAAATTAAATTCAAACACATGTTGTATTTAATTTAATTAGTTTGGAAAAATAAAATTTTTAATATATTTTATTCGTCAAAACAACTATGCATTTTAACTTAACTAGGAAATCTACGAACTGCGTCTAAGGAATTTGTCTTTGTCGTAAATTGAAATCAATCCATTTAAGTCCAAACCTGTAGCCAAAGGTCATGTGGCTCAAGGTTTTAACATCTACTAATGTTTCCAAAAACATTTAAAGTTCAAAACTCCTCACTCTCAACTATTGAAATATTGTTTAAAAAAATGCTAAAATATAAATTGCATCCTCTAAATTTGACTATAATTTATTTTCACTTCTCTAATTTTATTTTCATTCGATTGAGTTCTCTAAGTTTTAAATTTATTTAATTTAGGTATGTTGTTTAATTTCGTTAAAAATTTGTAATAATTTTTTTTTATTTTTAGATGAAAAAATATATAAAATCTATTGTGTAAATTTGAAAATTGAGAATTCAATTGAATCAAAGAAATTTTTTTTAAAAAAAAAGATAAATAAATAAAGTTCAGTTAAATTTAAAGGGTACAATTTACATTTTAGCAACAAAAAAAAAAAAAAAAATTGCATATGTCAGCAGCATTTATTCAACAACGTAAGTGTTCCATGCAATTAATGAGTTGATTGATGATTTTAACTCATCTTAGCTAAATATATCATTCCATAAAATAAATAAATAAATAAATAAATCTCACTTCATCATGCTCAAATTTAAAAAGACCTTTGATATGTTGAGCTAATCCACGTTTAACTTTGTCACCATCAAGTACGATATAATACATAGTGTTTCTTATATCATAACAAAACCCCTTTTTTTATAAAAATTTTGAAACATTTATTTATACGAGGATAAAAGCAACACATCATAAGGAATAAAGCGCTCAATAATATACAATGTTTCCTCTATCCATGTACTAAAATCAAAAACACCTTTGACATGTTGGTTAATCCATGCATAGCCTTGTTACCAGTACGTTATAATACATGGTCTTTCCTATATCATAATGCTCAATTGATATATGTTATAATTTGTGTACAAGGAAAAGGATATCACTAATAAAAAGTTATCATTATCTTTAGGTGAGGTATTTGAGATTTCTTAATTAAATTCAAACACATGTTGTATTTAATTTAATTATTTTTGAAAAATAATTTTTTAAATATATTTTATTGGTCAATACAACTATGCATTTTAACTTAACTAAGAAATCTACGAATGGCATCTAAGGAATTTGCCTTTGTCGTTAATTGAAATCAATCCATTTAAGTCTAAAACTGTAGCCAAAAGTCATGTGGCTCAAGGTTTTAATATCTACTAGTGTTTTTGAAAACATTTAAAGTTCAAAACTCCTCACTCCCAACTATTGAAATATTGTTAAAAAAAAAGGGTTAAAATATAAATTGTATCCTCTAAATTTGACTATAATTTATTTTCATTCCTTTAATTTTATTTTCACTCGATTGAGTTTTCTATGTTTCATCTTTTTTTGAATTTAGGTATGTCGTTTAATTTCATTAACAATTTGTAATAATTTTTTTTTTCCACATGAAAAATCTATTGAGTAAATTTGAAAATTGAGAATTCAATTGAATCAAAAAAAAATTAAAAAATAGATAAATAAATAAATTTCAATATTTAAAGGGTACAATTTACATTTTAGTAAAAAAAAAAAAAACTTGCATATGTCAATAGCATTTATATAACAGCCCACGCATTAGTGTCCCATGCAATTAATGAGTTGATTGATGATTTTAACTCGTCTTAGCTAAATATATCAATCCATAAAATAAATAAATAAATCTCACCTCATCATGCGCAAATTTAAAAAGACCTTTGATATGTTGAGCTAATCCACGCTTAACCTTGTCATCATCATGTATGTTATAATACACGATGTTTCTTATATCATAACAAAACCCTTTATTTATAAAATTTTTAAAAATTTTATTTATACGAGGAAAAAGTAGTACATCATGAGCAATAAAGCGCTCAATAATATACAATGTTTCTTCTATCTATGTACTAAAATAAAAAATAATTTGATTTACAATGTTTCTTCTATCAATATTTCTTCCATGCATAGCCTTGTTACCAGTACGTTATAATACATGGTATTTCCTATATCATAATTGCTCAATTGATATTTGTTATAATTTATTTATAGGAAAAATGATATCACTAATAAAAAGTTATCATTATCTTTAGGTGAGGTATCTGAGGTTTCTTAATTAAATTCAAACACATGTTGTATTTAATTTAATTATTTTAGAAAAATAATTTTTTTAATATATTTTATTGGTCAAAACAACTATGCATTTTAACTTATCTAAGAAATGTACAAACTGCATCTAAGGAGTTTGTCTTTGTCGTAAATTGAAACCAATCCATTTAAGTCTAAAACTGTAGCCAAAAGTCATGTGGCTCCAGGTTTTAATATCTACTAGTGTTTCCGAAAACATTTAAAGTTCAAAACTCCTCACTCCCAACTATTGAAATATTGTTAAAAAAAAGGCTAAAATATAAATTGCATCCTCTAAATTTGACTGTAATTTATTTTCATTTCTCTAATTTTATTTTCGTTCGATTGAGTTCTCTAAGTTTTAAATTTATTTAATTTAGGGATGTTGTTTAATTTCGTTAAAAATTTGTAATAATTTTTTTTTTCACATGAAAAAATCTATAAAATCTATTGAGTAAATTGGAAAATTGAGAATTCAATTGAATCAAAGAAAAATTAAAAAGAAGAAGATAAATAAATAAAGTTCAGTTAAATTTAAAGGGTACAATTTACATTTTAGCAAAAAAAAAAAAAATACTTGCATATGTTAGCAGCATTTATTCAACAACGTAAGTGTCCCACGCAATTAATAAGTTGATTGATGATTTTAACTCATCTTAGCTAAATATATCATTCCATAAAATAAATAAATAAATCTGACTTCATCATACCCAAATTTAAAAAGACCTTTGATATGTTGAGCTAATCCACGTTTAACCTTGTCACCATCATGTATGTTATAATACATGGTGTTTCTTATATCATAATAAAACCCTTATTTTTTATAAAAATTTTGAAAAATTTATTTATACGAGGATAAATGTAGTACATCTTGAGCAATAAAGTGCTCAATAATATACAACGTTTCTTCTATCTATGTACTAAAATCAAAAGCACCTCTGACATGTTGGTTAATCTATGCATAACTTTGTTACCAATACGTTATAATACATGGTCTTTCCTATATCATAACGCTCAATTGATGTATGTTATAATTTGTGTACAAGGAAAAGGATATCACTGATAAAAAGTTATCATTATCTTTAGGTGAGGTATTTGAGATTTCTTAATTAAATTCAAACACATGTTGTATTTAATTTAATTATTTTTGAAAAATAATTTTTTTGATATATTTTATTGGTCAATACAACTATGCATTTTAACTTAACTAAGAAATCTACGAACGACATCTAAGGAATTTGTCTTTGTCGTTAATTGAAATCAATCCATTTAAGTCTAAAACTGTAGCCAAAATTCATGTGGCTCGAGGTTTTAATATCTATTAGTAAGAAATCTACGAAAGACATCTAAGGAATTTGTCTTTGTCGTTAATTGAAATCAATTCATTTAAGTCTAAAACTGTAGCCAAAAGTCATGTGGCTCGAGGTTTTAATATCTATTAGTGTTTCCGAAAACATTTAAAGTTCAAAACACCTCATTCCCAACTATTGAAATATTGTTAAAAAAAAGGCTAAAATATAAATTGTACCCTCTAAATTTGACTGTAATTTCTTTTCAGTCTTCTAATTTTATTTTTGTTCGATTGAGTTCTCTAAATTTCAAATTTATTTAATTTAGGTATGTTGTTTAATTTCGTTAGAAATTTGTATTAATTTTTTTTAATATATTTTCACATGAAAAAATCTATAAAATCTATTGAGTAAATTTTAAAATTGAGAATTCAATTGAATAAAAGAAAATTTTAAAAATAGATAAATAAATAAATTTCAGTTAAATTTAAAAGGTACAATTTACTTTTTAGCAAAAAAAAAAAATGCACATGTTAGCAGCATTTATTCAACAGCCCCCGCATAAGTGTCCCAAGCAATTAATGAGTTGATCAATTAATGAGTTGATCGATGATTTTAACTTATCTTAGCTATATATATCATTCCATAAAATAATAATAAAATAAATAAATCTCACCTCATGTTGCCCAACAATCTAAGTTATCGAACGGAGAAGGAGCCTTTTGCTAACCAAGGCCCATTTATATCAACCTGAGCCCACATACTGCAGACCTCAAACAATCAAACCCATTATGAAGTGCATGACAACCCACGACAAGTTCAAAAACCCAACCTAACGCTGAACCTCATTTCCCACCTTATGACCATACCTACCCTTACGCCCATCTCAAAACAGCACCTTGAAAGAATGGGTTGCTGCTAGGCAGTGGTTTTTTATACACACCCTATTGCACACATTGTGTAAGAATGTGTGTACTAGTGTTGCTGTGAGTAAAAAACATAGAATCTCTCAATCCAGTCATCACTGAAGAATTCGCAGACCATAAAATCTGAACCAGAGTAGTGAATATTTCGTCACCGATCTATTTTAAGACTTTGAGATGAATAATGGTGATCAATTTATGGGAGGCTTGTATCAAAGAATAAATAAATAAATAAACAATATGAACTGTTCCCAAATAAGTTGGTTACGATATAATTGTTCTCTTACTGCTCGTTAATGCATAGTTTGTATACATAATAACACAATCTCAGAATTTCACACTCGATGTTTATATTTAAAACTTCAAACGAGCGATGTGTACAGAGAATGTTCAATGAGTAACTTGTGAAAACCAATGCCCTTTCTAAGAATGACATGAGGATTGAGGAGGCATTGTAACGTATTGTCGAGGAATTGGCAATAATAAGGAATCCCTCTCCAGTTTCTTGTTTATTCCTTCAATTTGTGAGAGGAGTAAGCAGATGGTGAACACTAAACCCATTTATCAAATCTCTAGGTAATAGCTTGAACTATTTAAATGAAAATTGGTTGTTCAACTCGTGAAAAGTAACAACTTTGCAATGAAAATTGAGTATTAATTTTCTCTCGTATATATATCCTATTAATTGTTGGAGAAGAAGTTTGGAAATAGAGCTATATAGCCTATATTGTCATATGGCTATATTGTGGTAATTTAAATTTTTTAATGGCCATCTAAAATAAAATTCCTAGAGCCACGACTAATTATTTAGGCATTGTAATTCCTAAATTTATATTGTCGCATATTTAAGTTTCGAAACAATTTTGGTTGTAGCATTTTGGCCAAAAAACTGATATCATATTAGATATTAACCTACAAGTTATCATGCTTCTATTTTAAATAAATATTTTACCATACGAACATAAACCCTTGTGTAATAATATTTTTTTTGGGGTTTATATTCCTCTAGTTAATATGAAAATTTTTCAAATTAATAATAGATGCATTATGTAATTTTTGATGTATGAGTGTATGACAATTTGCTTGAGGTACATAGATAAGCAAGGTCCATGGATGATTAAGCAAACTATGTTTCAATCATCAAGATTCCTTGATCTTTGATGATTAAGTATAATTCTTCTATCTCTCTATAGACATTTACACAATTGCTTTATTGTGTAGCTATGCTCTGATGCCAAATTGAAACTATGCACTTTAGACCCCTGGACAGCGTACTACCGATTTTATTAAATTAATTCAATTATGATCTAAGATAATTAAACAACACAACTTCCAAATAACCAATAAATAACAAATAAACACAATCACAATCACAATCACAGATAAGAGACAAAAATTTGTTTATGAAATGAAAACTCTTGTATAAAATACTACCAGGGTAAAAATACTCCAAGGGCGAAACTACAAAAAGAAAATTCACTATAAAAGGTTGTTGTAGTACAAACTATACTTATACGACACCCTATATGTGTAGGTAGATGTTGTGCTCAAGCTCCCCCTCTAGGCTTGTTCAAGCTTTTAGGGTTGATATATTGTGGGCAAAAATATCATTTTTGCCCCTAAACTTTGCATGAATTTCATTTTTCAATCCTAAGCTATTAAAAATATTACACTTAAGGTGTGTTTAGACACTGCTTATTTTGTTGAAACTAAAAAATTATTGCTGAAAGTACTGTAGATAAAAGTGAAAGTTAGTTGAAATAGTACAGTAGAGCTCATGAATAGTGTTAAAAGGTGCAGTGGAATCTATGAATAGTAGCAAAAATAAACTGAATAGTGAAATAATTTTAATTTTTCATTTAATCCAAACGCACAATTATTATTTTTAAATTTAAATATTCATTTTTCATCTCTAAACTATTATAATTTTATTTTTCTTTCTTAAGCTATTGAAAAAATGTCTTTAAAAACTTTAGGGACGAAAAAAGAAAATTTTAAAGCTTAAGGTAGTAATTTAAATTTATTGTTAAAATTATTTTTTTACTCACTAATTATCATCCATAATAACCAATAACATATAATTTATTATGAAATTACTGTAAACGTACTCTTTCTCTTGATTATTAGGTGCAATAAAACTGTCTTTTATCCAGAACGCGCACAACATACAACCAAATAATAAAATTGTGCCTTTTACAAATTATAGGAAAATTAAATTTTAATTTGACCAAATATGTGGGAAAGTCAATAGTTGTCTTGTCTATTTCCGCACAACATAATGACATGTTACTTTGCTACAATTAATGCTACATACTTCCCCAAAAACGGAAAGCATAGGTGGGTTAGATATTATTCTATAGAGGAGTTGAAATTATTAAACAATAATAACACTTTTTATGTTTATTTTTATAACACTCAAAATTATATTTTTAAAATATTAAAAACTGAATAATAATACTTAAATACGATTACTAGACAAAATCTTATATTCTTTGAATTTACAATGAGGAACTTTGAAATTCACCATATGAGAAAAAAAAATTTAATTGAAACTTCATTGATGATAGATAATTTTTCATTTTTATTTTACAAGTTTTTGTTGCTAATAAATTTGATAATTACAATTGGGATGAATAAATTTGAATTATGAAAGTCTCTGTTAGAAATACAAAAATGTATCTACAAAGCTCTTTTCCAAAACTTATTTTCTAAAGTGAAAGAACATTCAAAGAGATCATAATTAAAACTATAGCATGATAAGACTCTAATTTGATTAGGAAAACCTTAAAAACACATAAATTCAAGGATATAAAAATCCTAACTCATAAAACTACAAAATTACATTAAAATGTCACAAATTAACAGGGAACAAAAATTGACTTCATCTATTGTCATACATCAAAGATACAACAAAGGCTAAAAAAAGTATATTATACAACAAAGATTTAAAGAATGAAGAAAGCAAGTACATTATATATATATACTTTTTTTTTTCTTCCCCCCCTCCCGGAAAGATTGGTATGAATGATTTGTAGAGCTCAAAAAGAAAGAAACAAAAAAAGATTTCAATGCTGCGTTGCAGTCCCATCTGAATGATGGAAGGAAGAGAAGAAGGTTGTACTGTTGTAGTATGCAAGCTTAAGATTGTCCTCTATTAAGTGTAAAGCCCGCTGACCACTGTCCAGCCCTCTTCCCAAAGTCGAGCTCTGCTTCATGAGAAAAAAACCATTTGCTGCCACAAGCAAATCTTGCAGGACTAAGGATGAATTTAGAAGAGACAAAAGGATCATATTGTGGGAAAGTACGTGTAGCAAATATTATTCCGAGTAACCAGTATACATAAGGATGAATTTATGCAATGCAAGTATTTGAGACACTTGCATTATAACAGAGAGTGCCATAAGGTCTATGATGGATATGAACATAGAGATAAGCCATTCCCAAATATTGAAAAAAAGATAGGAACATACCTTGTAAATTTTGCAAGAAATACAATATATAGATGGAGGTAGTTGGCAATGATGCTATTCAGGATCCAGACGGGATAACGATGAGGCTACACATGAAGCCCTCATTTGTTCAAGTACATTCCTGACATCTGACCCAAGGTCTGGCCGGTTCTTTCTGTTCTTGTCACAACACCTCAAGGCCAAGCGAGCCAACTCTTGAGCAAGCTCAAATGGCCAGTCTCCAGCTGAAGGATCCAAGAGGGCTTTCAAATTTCTGGCATCTAAGGCATTTTGCACTGCATTTGCTAATTTGATGGCTGATCTCCCAGTCAGCAACTGTATTAGTATGATCCCAAAGGAGTAAACATCTGACTTCCTAGTAAGCTTTCCTGTGTCAACGAACTCAGGATCTATGTAAGGAATGGTTCCCTTCGGATCGGTAAAATGACACAGTGTTGTGTTGTTGCTTGAACTTTTATCACGGCATAACATACGGCAGATTCCAAAGTCACCAAGTTTACAAACGAAGTTGGAATCAAGGAGTACATTGGATGGTTTTAAATCACCATGTACTATGCTGTGAGGTTTAATGCAATGAAGATGCACCAGGACTGAGCACAACTCCGTGGCAATGCATATTCGAGTTTGCCATGATAATGGAGGGCTGTTGTCCTTGCAATTTAGTCGATCTTCAAGGCTTCCACAGGGGAGATACTCGTAAATTAGTGCAAAAACTTCCGGGCAAGATCCTATGAGTCTGACAAGATTGGGATGCCTCAAGTGACTCAATACACGAACCTGATATAACAATCAACTAAACTAAGTCCATTATTCAAGTGCAAATATGTGTTGTAACTTCTTCTTTTTTTTTCTTTTTTTTTTTCCTTTTATGTTGTGAGAAAGAATTTAGTATTAACCAAATTGTAAATAATACACAAACCTCCATTCGGAATTCTGAGGGGCCTTGCGAGCCTTGAGATTCTAGCCTCTTTATCGCAACCTTGGTTTGATGCAGGCGACCTTTATAAATGCTACCATATCCTCCTTGTCCAATTTTGAGGGATTCATCAAAGCCATGAGTAGCTTCTTCAATCTCAGAGAGTGAGTACTCAGAGAAGAACTGAGGTAAATGTCTAGAGGCCTCTGCTTGTTTTCTTCTCAGTTCTTCAGCTTCTTTCAGTGCATTGTCACGCTCCATCTTAAACTCATCCCTCTCTTTCTGTAAATTTGCAAGTTGGCTCTTTAATAATATTATTTGTTCCTGGGAATTCCGAAATTCTTCCATGAGTTGGTCCCTCTGATTCTTAACCTTTTCTACTTCTTCTTTCCCTTTTATTAGAGCTTCCTCAATTTCTTTTCTTTGAAACGACTCTTCTTGGGCCTGTTGATGAAAAAATTGTGTTAAATTTAGCACCTTTAGTGATTACATTGGTATATTTTTCAAGAATAGTGCATATGATAGACAAGAACAGGTTTGCAGTGTGCTGAAACAGTTAATTCTGTAGCCAGCTTTTTCTTTGCCGAGCTGATATTCAAATATTTTGGTCAAGTATGAAATTTAACATGAAATTAAAAAATCCATTATAAGTACATTCACAACAAGCTAATATTCATCTACAATATTTTGGTCAAGTATGAAATTTAACATGAAATTAAAAAATCCATTATAAGTACATTCACAACAAGCTAATATTCATCTACAATATTTTGGTCATGAAAAACTAACAAAATTGAAAAATCCATTTATAGTACATTCACATTTAAGATGAAAGTGTAAAAGAATATCTCCATAAATGCAAAGGTTCAAGATTTTCTAAAATAACATACCCTGCGCAGAGCCTCAACCAAATCTCTTTCAGCTTTCCGACGCCTTCGTGTCTCTTTCTCAGCCTCTTCTGCCGCTTGTTGATATTGCTCATAAAGAGTATTATCTAAACTTCCATCCTGCTAGGATAAGAAAAAAGTAAAAATTTCAAAGCCTTCATATTGTTTAGTGATTTATCAATTCAGAAGAATAATGTTGAAGAACAGGAAAATGCTTTGAATAGATAAATCCAATTAGAACTCACACATCAAAATGTTCAAATGCTCCATAACAAAAATACATGTCTCCCACCCCACAAATGAATGTTTTGCACATACCAGCGATACCGCAGCACTGAGAGCTCCATTAGAAGAGCTTGTTGATAAGGAACTTGAACTTGGTTGCCGTAATGAAGATGCAGCCTCCACAGCAGAAGGGCTTCTTGAATAATAGGAAGGAGGAGAGAGTGTACTTAACTCATTCCCCTCACTCCATGAAGCCAGAGTTACGTCGACTACTCTTTTGGGAGATCTAGTTGAGTAAACTGAAGGACTCCTCCTTGATGACCCATCCCATTCATCAGGAGAACTCTCTTCTGCATCAAACTTGTTCTTAAGAGATGGAAGCTCCTCCATACCTTGTGGGAATAGAATGTTCCTTTCATGGATGTCCCTATTGTGCCCCAGTGTTACAGATTGTGATCTATAAAAGTTTGCTGGTCCAGGTTCGGTGATATCCCTATTTTGGCAGAAAGTAACAGACCTTGATCTCAAATGGTTTGCTTCTCCTGTTTCAGTGTCTGCACGTGATTGTCTGTTTTGATATAGTACTTGCATTAGTAAAAAGATTAAGACAGTTAAGTAGAGTTGACTATATACGAATCACAATCATCAAGTGACGGTTACTTAACCAACAAGGGATCATGAAATGACAATCAAAGTACTTTCACAATTTCTAGTGTACAATCTTCTTGATCAGAAACTTATCAAGCATTTTGTAATATTTACTATCAATCATACACATCATAGCTGCAATGTCATTAAGAAAACTGTCAAACAAACCTAGTATGGATGAGGTTTCCTTTGCAGATAAATTGTATTTGACATGAGACAGGTGCTTTCTCACGCACATACATAGCTTTAGTAGACCTGAGTTCCATCATTTTTCTGCGTCATTGAGAGACAATGTATTAATATCTTTAAGTCTTTAACAATGTTCTGAGATCTAAAAATCATACAGAAGTTGTTGATGTCAAAACATAAGCTACTTGACCATCATGAAAAGAAAAAAAATTAAGACCATAATCTAAAAAAACCAGGAAGTAGATTGCAAAAAAAAAAAAAAAAAATCTCATTTGACACCAACAACAATAAACCCATGTGTTCAAGGAATTCAATTAACTAATTGAACAAACAAACAGGCATTTCAAATTGCTTGGTGTATCTATTCAAGATTTATTTTCTTTCTTTATTATTAGAACACTTTCTATTTAGTATAACTTATTCTATAAGTGCTTCTAAGGTGTTCTGTTCTTCTATCCCCTACTTTCCTTATGGTCTGAACATTGGCCTGGCCTTCTTTGAAAATTTCAGACCATCTTGTACAGTTAAGACCTATTAACAATGTATCTATTCTGAAGCAATCAAAAGTGATACTCAATAAAGCACATCCATATACATCATATAATTTTTATTCTAGTATTATGTGGCCAAAGTGGATATACAAAGAAGTCAGCATGAAAAAAAGGGGAAAGTTCTAAGGTAGTTTGTACTTCTTGTATTGCTTCTCTGCTGCTGCACCCATAACAAGCTTCTTGATGTCATACTGGGAAATGAGGTCTACGATTCCCTCTTCAATACGGTCCATTTCTGTATATACTTTCTGTGCCCGTACCTAGAATTAAAAAACAGCAAAGCCAAAATAAATTAGAAACTCAGCAAATTTGCATTCTCAAAAGGAACTCACTGGACATTTAAGCTATCAATTCCAAACTTGTAAGTTTCTAAAAGTGACTGTCATACCATACATAGCTTCATGGTTTCTGTTTTAGAGAAACAAATTCTAAAAAGCCAAAACAAACTGAACAAATTAACAAGAAAAGTGTATACTAATTAAAAGAGACGGATTTATACCCCCATTTGGCGACAGATAAGAAGGTAATCATCCAGGGTCTTTTGCATTTTTTGCCTTTCATTTTCCCGGTATTCCCTTACGATACTTTCCTTCAGTTTGCTTGCAGGAGCTCTTGCACCCACTGCAAACCAAGAAAAAGGTCAAATAAATTCTCTTTAAAAATAATGAAAACCATTCAAAAAAGTAAAAACCTTCGAGACAGATATGCATCCCTTCATAATGAAAAATCTTCGGTCAATTAACTTGGTATTGTAAATCGATTGTTTAGCCACATCCAAATATAAGTTGGAGTTACCAATTTTTTCTTATTTTCCTATATTATCCAAAATTCCAAATCATTTCCTCAGGATAATAAAAATTCCCTAAATTTTAGAAAATTTATCATGAAGAGGCAGATCATTATCAAGTTTGTCATTTGGAGTCACCAAACAAACCATTGAACAGTGCAACTCCAAAAAGTCATAAAACAATGAATAATCAGTTGTAATAGATTAATTTTTGCAACATCAAACACTGAATTATCATAAAACTTCCATCTTTTGTATACATAAAACATATTCAGACAAATATATGTTTGTGTGAGAGTGTTTGTGTTATTATATATGTGTTCATAACTTCACTATATATAGAATGATGGATAGATACAGAAACAGATATAGAGATAAATGTATAGATATAAATGTAGATTCTGGGACATACTAAAAGGGATCAACTGTGGAGGCTGATGTACGTGAAGGATGCAAATTTTCTTTCCTCCAGAGTTCTGTACAGCCCATAACAGGATTGATTTGCATTCTCTCACATCAGTTCCCAAAGCAACATATATAATATCTTCAAACAAGAAAACCTCTGATGCCTCATGCCTATTTGCCATATTTTCGGGAGCCCCAATATCTAGAAATCTAATCCTTAAAATATATAATAAAATGGTTGCACGTAAATTGCAGGCACAAGACAACTCACAACTCACCACCACAGCTATGATAAGTAATGGAAAACATCTAAAAGTTCACTTCTTGTAGGAAACTCGTTCATCACAATCTCGCACTACCTCATTAAAGTATAACTCATGCTAATAATCCCCACTTCTTCTTTTTTTAATGAATGAAATGTTTAAATCAACAAATACACATAGTATATACAAACGCAGCTTGAACTACGTCTACAACCAAAACACCAGACAAACCAAACGAAGTAACCTCTGACACCAGCAGCAAACACAAGATGAAAAACACCAAAAGAAGCACAAAAACTCAAAAGACAACAAGGGCTAGGCACCCCAATCAAGACTCAAAGAATCTTTGAAGAGAATATAAGAATTTGCAAAAAGTGGGTATCTACATTTATAATGAAGAATTGGAAGACGACTTTGTTGGTTCTATGAAGTTTCTGAGATATTACAATAACAGGTAGAAAATATGACTAGTTGACTAGGACTATTAAGGGATTGCCTTACTGGGCTATTTTGTTTGTACACTAGCATGGACCCGGGAGTTGCACGGACTAGCTTTTACCCTTAATATATCACGTGATTCTGCTCACAAACGCCCCGACATTCACGGGATCGAGCCTAGGAAGAGTTCATTGATTCAGCTAAAGTTTTAGTGAGTAAACGCGTGTACGGATGTATGTTGGCCTACATTGGAAGAAGAATCTATTTTAGTATAAGGATTTTGGGATTCTGAAATGGTCATTTTGAAAAGGTATCTACTTTTTTTTATTATTATTTAATTAGAAAGTTTTTGCGTCACATTTGATATTTCTTTATTACATGGCATCACAAAATGTTATTGCAACTTGCATACTACTGTGTAATATTTATATAGCCAATTTAAGGTTCTATCTGTTCGACTGTTTCACGAAATTCTCTTTATTGTTAGTCAAAACTTAAGTACCAGTCACAGAGCCATAAAATGCAGACACGGTTGCGATGCCATTTTTACTCTTTTTAAGAACCAAAGGTTGAGAAATCATACTTGATGATGCAAATTGATTTATTATTTTTTGGGCTCAGGGCGGCTTAGTAATCGTTAGGTTTGAAAAACCAGACGCGAAAATATTTCCGAAAAAATTCATCAACGATTCCAATCCTTGAATTTGGTACTTGATGTTGATACGAAGGGCTTTTTTTTTTTTTTTTTTTTTTAAGGCAGTAAGACTTTAGCTGACTAAGCAATTTCTTGATGAACAAGTAGGCTGATAAGAGCCCACTCCCCCATGACCCCACACCCCAAGTAGGCAGCTGTAATATCATTAATTTTGTTTTTTTAGGAAGGAATATCATTAATATTGAATATTTCCTCTGGTTAAGAAACTCAATATTTTTCTTTTTATAAATTGTCCCTTATTTGTGTAAATTTCGTTGAAGTAATGGTGAAAATGACTAAAGAATATATAATAACTAACCGAATATCCTTAGCTTACAAACTAAACAGATTAGTGTAAGGTTGGTGATACTAAAAAATGAGATAGGCCCACACAAAATACTCATATGCTTTGGCTCCATTAATTATATTTGGTTTAAGGTATAGAACCGTAAATGAACAAAAAAATTTATGAATAGTTCAGGCTCGAATATGTAACAGTCATATTTATATTTTTTTTGTTTAGTAAATAAAATAAGTACAAGTTCAAGGTTAGTCTGGACTATTAAATGAGCCAAGCTCAAACAAAATAATATTAGTATATCCATTAATTATAACTAAAGGTGTAGGGTTGTAAATAAACAAAATGTTTATGCATAGCCTGAGCTTATCTAGGAAAAGAAAAGTTTATGTTCGTTTGTTTATTAAACGCTTAAACTTAAGCCTAAAGCTAGGCTCGACTATATAATAAACCAAGTTCAAATACAATAATGTTTTTGTGAACAAGCTGATGAACATAAAAGTTTGATTTAATTATATGTTATATTATATTATTACACTTTATATGTGTAGTTATTTAAAAATACAATAATTATATAGACTTGAGATTGAATAATATAAGTTTGTAAATATGTTTATAAAGAGCTATCATCAAGAGCGGACATTATAAGTTAAAATTTTCTAAAAAAAAGGTTTATATGATTTCAATTATTATTTTTAGTTTATTAATAATATAATTAGTCCACTTATAATAAGAATTCATAGATTTAATAAGAACTCTCTCTCTCTCTCTCTCTCTCTCTCTCTCTCTCTCCTCTCTCTCTCTCTCTCTCTCTCTCTCTCTCTCTCTCTCTCTCTCTCTCTATATATATATATATATATATAAAGTAGCTTGTGAACCATTCAATGTATTAATCTATTGTTTCTTCTTAGACAACAAGACTATAGTCTATTGATGAAGAAACCCAATCCTGACCAAGAAATATTTTAGTGAGTATATGCACCCAAAAAAAAAAATTAAAAATTCTTAATGAGTAGTATGCCAACAGGAAACTCCCTACACGTGCCCCCGAAGAATATGTCCACTCCCAGGGCCAAAATGGGTTTTTCTCATTTCTCACAAACTTTCTAGCAAAATGTCTAATGTCTTAAACTAATTAGAGAAATGTCACTGTTTTGAAACTCGATTTTCTAAAAATTGAATTTCAAATGTATAACTCGATTTTTGGAACATCGAGTTATAGCGAACGTGGACTAAATTTTTTTTTTTTTTTTTTTTCGGAACTTAAGTTCCATGAACTTGAGTTCCATGTAAAGTACTCGAGTTCCACTTAAATTTTCTCGATTTTTGGACAATCGAGTTATAGCGAACTGAAAATTAAAAAAAAAAAAAAAAAAATCTGGAAATGGGGGCATTTTGCTAAAAGGTTTTGGTGAAAGGGGCAAATGCCCATTTTCTCCCCACTCTCAAGTTTCCAAGGCCTTCGAATATCTTCGGAATATTTCCACCAGCTAAAAAATGTCTTCTTTTCGTAAATTTTATTTTTATTTGTATAAGTATCTAGTATCCACCATTATAAGCATAATAATTCAGCATCCGAATTTCAAATTTATTTATAGAGAGGTTGTAGTATACTTACTATTATAGTTTCAACTGCAAGTCTGCATCTATGAAATGAGCATTATATTCAACAATATTATAGTTGAATATTCAACTATAATATTGTTGAAAGTTGAAACTAGGTTTTGCAAAAATATGAAAGATGATTTTCTAATGAAATATTTGATCTTATATAGTAATTAAAAAAGAAATTAAGTAAAAAAATTAATGATATAAAATGATTTTGAAGATTTAAAAGAATGGTGAATTCTACTTTGATATAATATAGATGATTGAGTTGAAATATATTAAGAAATAATTATTTCTATGTTTTGTTATTCTATTTTGTATTTTCTTACTAAATATAGGTTGGTTTTATTTTTGATGTATTCATTTATTTTTTGAATTTTAATATTTTTTTTTCTTGATGAATCTTCAATTTCTTTTTCATGTTTTGACCCCAAGATAAAATCATGGTTGTTCCATTGCAGCCTACCTATAATGGTATAAGTGTTAACTTAGAAAGGTGCATGGATGAATAATTTCCATAATTCCATTTATTGAAGGTGAAGTGTTTAATGCTTTTCAAAGGATTAAATTACCCCCTCCCCCCAACACATATCTATATCTATATATATAATATGCCAAGGATATTGGCTGTCACAAGGAATTTTCTGAGATGCCTGCTTACTAAAATATGTCAACATGTGAGATTGGCTTCTATTGACCGGCCAACCGATGAATTTCATCCTTAATTAACTTTTTTTTTTTTTGTGATCATTAATATTTTTTTATTAATAGGTAAATATATTATGTAATAAACAACAAAAATATACTCACTACAAAAAAAAAAAAGGGCTATCCCAACGTTTACAAAAGCGCTGGAATAGCCCCAAAAAACGCCATAATAGACAAAAAATGCCTATCTCGACACTTTTTTTTCCCGGTGCTTTAAACCATTGTGCAATGACAGTCGGTATAGGGTTGCTAGACCTATACCAGCGCTTTTCAAAATCACTAGGATAGGTCCCAGCGCTTTTCAAACCCTGTTCTGACGCTTTTACTTATGTCGGGACAATCCTAACCAACAGCTTTGAAAACCTATACGGGCGGATTTCAAGGCCTCTACTGGCACTTTTTAATTTTAAAAAAATGCTGGTATAGGTCTATCTATACCAACAGTTTTATAACCTCTCCTATAGGGTATTTACAGAAATATGACTACAACCTATACCAGCGCTTTTAAAAGCACTGGCATAGGCAGTATCTATTCCAGCGTTTTCGAAAACACTGGTATAGGTCTTCAATGGATAAAATAACAAAGCCTATACCAACGCTTTTAAAAACACTGGAATAGGTACCGTCTGTGCCATACCCTATTCTAGTGGTTTGTAAAGCGTTGCAATAGGGTTTTAAAAAAATATATATATATTATAGCACCTATAATGAACCTACAGTTCATAACACCTGTAATCTATACTTTATAGAAACTATAATTCAAATTTTCCAATAGCAAATACAACACCACTTTAAGCCAACAACCCAAATGTATTTAATTACACTATATCAATAATTACATCCCAAATATCTAGATTATTATACACAAAATAATACATCCCAAGTATCAAGAATTTTATAATGAAGTTTCCAACTATAACATATATAGATCAAAGTTTGAAACTATATTATAAATTTCAAATGTCCAGGTAATTACTCCAAAATAAGGCCCACCGTCTATGTCATCATCGCCTAATGTTTGTCATCGGATGATACGCAATTATCACTAGGAGAATGGACATCCACTGCCAAATCTTCATCACCATCCTACAATATAATAAATGCACAATGAATAGTTTATATCAATGTATTAGTATTTTCTCAGTACCACCATTAAATCACATCTATTTATAATTATTGTGAATGTCAAATTTTGTATCAATTTTTAATATAAAACTCATGAATCCATGCATTTAATAAATTCAAAACAACCTTAAAAGAAAAAGAAAAAACTATAGTTTTGAATAGTTTACTAATGAGATGGTTTTATCTCCTATCATTTTGAAACTTGAAGAGCATAATTAGTATAGAAAAACACTTAATATTGCGTTATATATGACATTAGTCAAAAGTCACAAAAAGTGTGACTACTAGACAACATTACGTTAAAAATCCAATTTAAGGTTTCTTGTATTTGAAAGATGCAAAGTAAAGGCAAAAAACATATATTACAATCTTTTAGTACACTATCAGGAGTAAAGTGAGATATAAGGTTCCTCTCATTAATAATTTATCACACATCACATTCATAGGCTTTTGATGTGCGTGTTTGTGATTCATTTTACTAACAAATTTTGACATTTCTACGTTAATAGAAATGTGAAAATTCCACCACAGAAGTGTCAAAAAACTTTAGCTTTCATATCCAATGTATTAGACTTTCTAATGCCAAAAATGGTGCATGTTTTCCTAGAAAACCCTAATGCCATTTTGGTGATAGAATGGTGATCTAAGCCTAAGGAAATCAACAAATATAGGATTGCTGAATGCAAAGATCAGCAACCTGTTTGCATAAGCATGCAATTATAAGATTTGACAAATTGAACCACAACTAATGGCCTTAGGGGTCTATCACCATATTGTTAACCCTAAAATGAAAAGTTATGCACATCCTATTATTTACTTATTTGTCCAGCACAACAAAAAAAAGAAAAAGAAAATTACATATTATTTGTCATGTCTACTGCTTTCCATTATTTTTTTTCCAACAACAATATCATTACATTCAGAAAAATAGAGCTATGGTGTTGAAACACATTCACTTCTACTTTAAAATGCAAAATAATTTAAGTTTGATTATTTTTTGGCATGTTAGTAATATATATAAATTTTAATTCTTACAAGGAGATCCAACGTTTGGGAGTAGATTTTGAACCACAAGTATGTACTTCTGCTTCTCAATTATTGCCAAATGGCCTTTTGGCTACTTTTACAAATCATATTTTCCATGAAAGACATAAAACAAGCACAAAATAAAAATTCAATCTATAACCAACTAAGAACACATTTTAAAGAAATAACAATCAACACTCCCAATAATGAAAAGTAGACCACCCTATATCACCATGCAAGCCACCCGCTTACTCCAAATCAACAACCCACCACAACAATAATTATAGAGTAATAGGATATTATGAAGTTGATTTTACTCACCCTTTAGCAACTCACTACTCGCCTCATGGAAAGAGGAACCAAAACTTACAGCAAATTGCTAATCCTGCAAAAGCTTAGTCTAAATTATAAACTACTAAGATAACCAGTGCATAAAGATAAAGTAAATAAGGTATGAATAGGATGCATCAATTTACTTCCTCAACAATAAAAGTCTATAGTGAGAATAATAATAATCATCATCATTGTCATATTTTTTTTTTTTTTTCTGGAACTTAAGTTCCATGAACTTGAGTTCCATGTAAAGTACTCGAGTTCCACTTAAATTTTCTCGATTTTTGGACAATCGAGTTATAGCGAACTGAAATTTTTTTTTTTTAAAAAAAAATCTGGAAATGGGGGCATTTTGCTAAAAGGTTTTGGTGAAAGGGGCAAATGCCCATTTTCTCCCCACTCTCAAGTTTCCAAGGCCTTCGAATATCTTCGGAATATTTCCACCAGCTAAAAAATGTCTTCTTTTCGTAAATTTTATTTTTATTTGTATAAGTATCTAGTATCCACCATTATAAGCATAATAATTCAGCATCCGAATTTCAAATTTATTTATAGAGAGGTTGTAGTATACTTACTATTATAGTTTCAACTGCAAGTCTGCATCTATGAAATGAGCATTATATTCAACAATATTATAGTTGAATATTCAACTATAATATTGTTGAAAGTTGAAACTAGGTTTTGCAAAAATATGAAAGATGATTTTCTAATGAAATATTTGATCTTATATAGTAATTAAAAAAGAAATTAAGTAAAAAAATTAATTATATAAAATGATTTTGAAGATTTAAAAGAATGGTGAATTCTACTTTGATATAATATAGATGATTGAGTTGAAATATATTAAGAAATAATTATTTCTATGTTTTGTTATTCTATTTTGTATTTTCTTACTAAATATAGGTTGGTTTTATTTTTGATGTATTCATTTATTTTTTGAATTTTAATATTTTTTTTTCTTGATGAATCTTCAAATTTCTTTTTCATGTTTTGACCCCAAAGATAAAATCATGGTTGTTCCATTGCAGCCTACCTATAATGGTATAAGTGTTAACTTAGAAAGGTGCATGGATGAATAATTTCCATAATTCCATTTATTGAAGGTGAAGTGTTTAATGCTTTTCAAAGGATTAAATTACCCCTCCCCCCAACACATATCTATATCTATATATATAATATGCCAAGGATATTGGCTGTCACAAGGAATTTTCTGAGATGCCTGCTTACTAAAATATGTCAACATGTGAGATTGGCTTCTATTGACCGGCCAACCGATGAATTTCATCCTTAATTAACTTTTTTTTTTTGTGATCATTAATATTTTTTTATTAATAGGTAAATATATTATGTAATAAACAACAAAAATATACTCACTACAAAAAAAAAAGGGGCTATCCCAACGTTTACAAAAGCGCTGGAATAGCCCCAAAAAACGCCAGAATAGACAAAAAATGCCTATCTCGACACTTTTTTTTCCCGGTGCTTTAAACCATTGTGCAATGACAGTCAGTATAGGGTTGCTAGACCTATACCAACGCTTTTCAAAATCACTAGGATAGGTCCCAGCGCTTTTCAAACCCTGTTCTGACGCTTTTACTTATGTCAGGACAATCCTAACCAACAGCTTTGAAAACCTATACGGGCGGATTTCAAGGCCTCTACTGGCACTTTTTAATTTTAAAAAAATGCTGGTATAGGTCTATCTATACCAATAGTTTTATAACCTCTCCTATAGGGTATTTACAGAAATATGACTACAACCTATACCAGCGCTTTTAAAAGCACTGGCATAGGCAGTATCTATTCCAGCGTTTTCAAAAACACTGGTATAGGTCTTCAATGGATAAAATAACAAAGCCTATACCAACGCTTTTAAAAACACTGGAATAGGTACCGTCTGTGCCATACCCTATTCTAGTGGTTTGTAAAGCGTTGCAATAGGGTTTTTAAAAAATATATATATTATAGCACCTATAATGAACCTACAGTTCATAACACCTGTAATCTATACTTTATAGAAACTATAATTCAAATTTTCCAATAGCAAATACAACACCACTTTAAGCCAACAACCCAAATGTATTTAATTACACTATATCAATAATTACATCCCAAATATCTAGATTATTATACACAAAATAATACATCCCAAGTATCAAGAATTTTATAATGAAGTTTCCAACTATAACATATATAGATCAAAGTTTGAAACTATATTATAAATTTCAAATGTCCAGGTAATTACTCCAAAATAAGGCCCACCGTCTATGTCATCATCGCCTAATGTTTGTCATCGGATGATACGCAATTATCACTAGGAGAATGGACATCCACTGCCAAATCTTCATCACCATCCTACAATATAATAAATGCACAATGAATAGTTTATATCAATGTATTAGTATTTTCTCAGTACCACCATTAAATCACATCTATTTATAATTATTGTGAATGTCAAATTTTGTATCAATTTTTAATATAAAACTCATGAATCCATGCATTTAATAAATTCAAAACAACCTTAAAAGAAAAAGAAAAAACTATAGTTTTGAATAGTTTACTAATGAGATGGTTTTATCTCCTATCATTTTGAAACTTGAAGAGCATAATTAGTATAGAAAAACACTTAATATTGCGTTATATATGACATTAGTCAAAAGTCACAAAAAGTGTGACTACTAGACAACATTACGTTAAAAATCCAATTTAAGGTTTCTTGTATTTGAAAGATGCAAAGTAAAGGCAAAAAACATATATTACAATCTTTTAGTACACTATCAGGAGTAAAGTGAGATATAAGGTTCCTCTCATTAATAATTTATCACACATCACATTCATAGGCTTTTGATGTGCGTGTTTGTGATTCATTTTACTAACAAATTTTGACATTTCTACGTTAATAGAAATGTGAAAATTCCACCACAGAAGTGTCAAAAAACTTTAGCTTTCATATCCAATGTATTAGACTTTCTAATGCCAAAAATGGTGCATGTTTTCCTAGAAAACCCTAATGCCATTTTGGTGATAGAATGGTGATCTAAGCCTAAGGAAATCAACAAATATAGGATTGCTGAATGCAAAGATCAGCAACCTGTTTGCATAAGCATGCAATTATAAGATTTGACAAATTGAACCACAACTAATGGCCTTAGGGGTCTATCACCATATTGTTAACCCTAAAATGAAAAGTTATGCACATCCTATTATTTACTTATTTGTCCAGCACAACAAAAAAAAGAAAAAGAAAATTACATATTATTTGTCATGTCTACTGCTTTCCATTATTTTTTTTCCAACAACAATATCATTACATTCAGAAAAATAGAGCTATGGTGTTGAAACACATTCACTTCTACTTTAAAATGCAAAATAATTTAAGTTTGATTATTTTTTGGCATGTTAGTAATATATATAAATTTTAATTCTTACAAGGAGATCCAACGTTTGGGAGTAGATTTTGAAACCACAAGTATGTACTTCTGCTTCTCAATTATTGCCAAATGGCCTTTTGGCTACTTTTACAAATCATATTTTCCATGAAAGACATAAAACAAGCACAAAATAAAAATTCAATCTATAACCAACTAAGAACACATTTTAAAGAAATAACAATCAACACTCCCAATAATGAAAAGTAGACCACCCTATATCACCATGCAAGCCACCCGCTTACTCCAAATCAACAACCCACCACAACAATAATTATAGAGTAATAGGATATTATGAAGTTGATTTTACTCACCCTTTAGCAACTCACTACTCGCCTCATGGAAAGAGGAACCAAAACTTACAGCAAATTGCTAATCCTGCAAAAGCTTAGTCTAAATTATAAACTACTAAGATAACCAGTGCATAAAGATAAAGTAAATAAGGTATGAATAGGATGCATCAATTTACTTCCTCAACAATAAAAGTCTATAGTGAGAATAATAATAATCATCATCATTGTCATATATATTTTTTTTTGGGTAGCTTTTTCATTCTTAGTATATTAGGCTAGGAAGTGTTGACCAAATTATAGAGTCCACATCAGCATGAACAATATAACATATAACTGGTTTAATCTTTTTTATTTAATGAATTAATCCCAATTTAGATTTTTCCAACCATCTGAGCTTCAAGGGGCAAACAAACAACACCGAAACCAGAATTTAACTTTGGTTGAAACAAAAACTGTATAGGTCTCTCCCATAAGGGAATAGAGTAATTCTATCCTAGCGCTTTTATAGCGCTGGTATAGGTGAACCCTATTTCAGTGCTTTTAAAAGTGCCGAGATAAGTATACCCCATAATGGATTGGAGTAACCCTATTCCAATGCTTTTAACAGCGCTAGGACAGGTTGCCCCCATAAGAGAATAGAGTAATCCTATCCCAGCGCTTTTATAGCGTTGGTATAGGTGAACCATATTCCAGCGCTTTGAAAAGCGCCGGAATAAGTCTCCCTTATAAGGGAATAGAGTAACCCTATCCCTTTGCTTTCGAGAGCGCTGGTATAGGATTAACCAATTACAGTGCTTTTGAAGCGCCAGGATATGATCTTTTCAAATAAGAAAAAAAAATTTTAAAAACAAAAATTTGGTAATTTTGAACTTACAGCAAAAACCTTCTACCGCTTTAGAACCTCTAAACTCTTCAATATATGAACGCCACATTTTTGATGCACGAATTTCAGGACGTGACTAACCAATGATGCATGACTCCTAGTATGTGACTAACTCCTTTGCACGAATCCTAATACGTGATTCATTCACCAACTTGAGAAAAAAGAATGTTGGCCATAAAGTTCTTCACTTCATCAACAATGAAGATCAAGAAGCACTTGGTTACAAAACCTTAAGGCGCAAAGACGCAGTAACTTCTTTCAAAGAGAGTAAGACATTAGTCATATTTTGCATGTGTTCTCCTTGTATTTTCTTATGTGACAACCTTTAAAATAAGCTTTACATATATTTAGAGTTGTGAGAAAAGAAACCCTACACAAATACATAAACATGGGCCGAAAATCAGATCTGAAAAACTGATTTTAGTAATTCTCGATTGATAGAATCTGTCAAGAGTTATTGAAACCTCGATAGATAACTATTTGTCGAGAGCTATTGAGCTTTAATGAATCATCACTTCTTCACTTGTTTCTTGGACAAACTTACATAGTTTTAACACTTGAAATTGAAACCTTGTTCCTTAAAGTATTAAATACATCGTAGATTTACCCAATTACAAATAAAGTATATTTTGTCAAAGGATTAGCTAATACATGATGACATATGTTCCTAACATGAATCGCATGTGTCCTAACGATATCCCCCTTTGGCATTTCATAACAAAACCACAACAAACAAATTAACATATAAGAGAAGTCATAAATCACTCAACTCATGATCAATTGTTGAATACAATAAAATCCATCCTAACACAAACTATTGAAAAACTTTGCAAGAAGAGAGTTCATGGCATGAAAGATTTTGACAACCTATCTTTCTGAAACACTTTAAACAAAACTCATTAAGGTATCTTAATGTGAAACAAAAATAAAAGATTGCATACAATATATAAGAAGCATGTGCATAAAGAGAGAAAAGAAACAACACATGTAAAGATAGGTGAAAAAGACATACATCAGATATATATATAATATATATATATATATATATATATATATATAATATATATATATATATATATATCTTAAAAGTAAGCACAATGTATGTAAACATGGTCACAAGGCCGGTGTACAAGAAGAAGAATCTAAAAGAAGCTCCTACAAGAACAAGGAGGTAAACACTCCCCCTAACAAGATGAAACACAACTTCCCTTTACAAGGGCATGTATTTCTCCCCTTAACTTGTAGAATCTTAAAAAAAAAAAAAAAACCACAATTTCTCCCCCTTTTTGCCATGATTGACAAAAGGTACAGGAAGCTAGAAAGCTTCATCCGAGAAACATAAAAATGATCAAGGAGGCACAAGGAATCCATATAAATGTATAAATGTAAAGAAACAAAATGCTATGGATAACAAGATAATAGAAAGATGCAATAACATGTGGAAAATAATGCATGCAAGAGGATCTTGACAGATAGAGAAGCTGTCGAGCAGCTATCAAGCATATCGAACAGAAGCCAACCTCGATGGATCAAACAGCTATCGAGTATCTTTCAAGCAGACATAAACTTTCTCGATGGATTGAGAATCTGTCGAGAAGCTATCGAGACAAAGTTCAAAAATCTCGTTAGATCGAGATTGCATTAAATTTTGTCAAGACAAGAAGAAAGAGGGTCTCGATGGATAGCTAGCTGTCGAGAGGTGTCAAGATTGCTTAAAAACAGTTTTTCAAATAAATAAATAAAACACAGAAATGAATGCAATCAAGCATGCTACCCTACCAAGGATCCAAACAACATTTGAAACTCTCGAAAACATCTTTCAACAAGAAAAATGTAAAGTATTTAGATTCAAAACACACACACACACACTAAACAAGTCTAACTAATTTTATATTTCAAAAATAAGTCAAAACAGTTTAGTAAGCATACATTAACACAAGTATTTCTTATGATTGCCAAATCACGTTGTACCTGCACATGTATCAAAAGTTGCAAAAAATATTGCGTGTTGTGTGTGAAAAATATCGCAAAATTGCATGAGTGTCTACATGTTATGAAGATTTGAGATATGAGCAAATCAATTTAACTCACACACAATCATAACTGCTTGATGGAGAATATTATCTTCGAGGTACATCCTATAACTCTCACATCTCCTAAAAGACACGCTTGCAATCATATAAAAAGCATTTTGATTCTTTTTGCTTTAATTTTTCTTTGCATATTTTTCTTTTATTTATCATATCATGCATAGGCATATGAGAGAAAAGAAATACCTAATTATGTTAAGTTTTTGACATTGCACTTTTGCTCTGCCGAAGCATACAGATGCCATTTCATGATTGATGAGCAATAGTGATGAGATGGTTATTTATGCATTTTTCTTAGAATTTTCTAGTCTTTCCCATAAAATAGAGTGATATGAGTGTTAAGTATAAGAGATTACTTAATCCTACTCATCACAAACATGAGCCACAAAGCTCACTTGCTTAGTTGTGCATAGAGATGCTTGTTTAAGTTACAAGAGATACAAAGTTTAAAATTTTTTTTTTCAATGACAATTCAAGGTACACAAGTATCAATGTACACAAATACACACTGTTTTTGTATTTTTCTAATTTTTCTCTTTTTTATTTTGAAAAAAAAATAAATAAAGATTAAACAACCAAACAAAAACATGAAAACAACATGAAAGCATGATTCCAAAAGCAGATAAAAAATCAAGTAAAGAGAGTTCTACTTTAGATAGAAAGAATTAAAGCAGAGGATAATAGAAAAGACAATTAAGTCTTAAGCTCCTTTCTCATCCACACAGCACGAGTCTTTGGCCGTGAAGATGAAAAGACACATGTCCTAGTATGACTACTAAAGGACATAGAGGAATTAGAATTTCCTTGAAATTGAGTTAAAAAGCTTAAAACTTTTAATAACTCACCAAGAATAGGTACGGAGCCTTTAGAAAAAGATGAGACCTATTGGACACTCGCTTATGAGGAAACAACTTGAAACAATTGGGGTGAGTATGATCAGAATCACCACAATGGTGACAAACATGAGTAGTTTTAAAGCTACTTGGCTTCCTAGAAGAAGGTCTAACCTTAGAGGTTGACAGAGACCTCAATTTAGGACAAATTGGCTTAATATGACCAACAATATGATAATGATGACAAGTGGAGACAAAATCAAAATTTTCTTTCAACCTAAGAGGAGTTTTAGACATTAGATTAGAAACTTTAGCGTTATCATCAGAATTTTTACCTTTGTCTATCCTAACAATATTCGCCTTTAACTCTTCATTATTCCTTTTAAATGGAGGAATACAAAAATCTTTTTCAGTTGAGTTAGGCTCAACAACAAGTTTGACACCAGTTAATTTTTCAATTTTAGTTTTAAATTCAACTAGTTGCTCTTCCAAACTCTTAATTTTGTCTACCTGAGATGAAATTTGATTTTAAAATTCCCATTCAAATAATTAGCTTCATCCAATTTTGCAATCAAATCATCTCTTTTAAGTTTAACATTTTTAAAATTAGCTTTCAATTTTGTAGAACATTCAAGAGATATCATAAAAAAATTATAATGCTTGCAATATGCATCTTGAATATCATCATCATCATTGAACACAAGATCATGAAAATCAAAACAATCAAGAGTATCCATGACAACAGGGGTCAAGAATCACACTCAGGAAATGAATTCAATTAGAGTGTATCCACTTTGATATCACTTGATGAAAAATTTAGATCTCGGTTGATAGAATTAACAAATTTTAAACCCAAGTATTTAATTAAATTTATTATGAATAAATCTTCTTAAACAAACTAACATCAATATCATGTCAATATCATGCCCAATGAAAAATTAAATAAGATAAGATATGATGACCTAAAAAAACTAATTAAATAAACTAGTTTCATAGTAAAAAACCTGGGGGAAACTTTTCCGAAAAGTAATCCACTATAATAAAGAAAAGTTTTAGATTTAGTACAAAACTTTTGTCCTTAGACTCTACAATCCTCGTAGATGAACTTATAGTAAAAACATTCTACCACATCAAAACCTCTAAAGTCTTCAATATATGAACGTCACCCTTTTGACGCTCAAATCCTAGTACGTGAGTACTAACCACTGATGCACGGCTCCTAATATGTGACTAACTTCTTTGCACGAATTCCAGTACGTGACTCACTCACCAACTTGAGGAAGAAGAATGTTGACTGCAAAAGTTCTTCATTTCATCAATAATGAAGATCAAAAAACACTTAATTACAAAACCCTAAGGCGCAAAAACGCAGTAGCTTTTTTCACAAAGAATAAGGCATCAGTTACCTTTTGCATGTGTTCTCCTTGTATTCTCTTATTTGACGACCTTTAAAATAAGCCTTATATATGTCTAGGGTTGTGAGAAAAGAAACCCTACACAAATATATAAGCATGTACCGAAAATCAAATTTGAAAAACTGATTTTCGTAATTCTCAATAAATAGAATCTGTCGAGAGTTGTCAAGAGTTATTGAGCTTTAATGAATCAGCACTTCTTCACTTATTTTTTGGACAGACTTGCATAACTTTAGCACTTGAACTTGAAATCTTATTCCTTAAAATATTAAACACATTCTAAATTTACTCAATTATAAGTAAACTGCGTTTTGTCAAAGGATTAGCCAATACATGATGACATATATTCCTAATATAAATCACATATTTCCTAACACAAACTTTAAAAACGCTCTTTTAATCTACCAAAATACTTAACCAAATAGACGCTTAAAAAAAAAAAAAAAGACAATTTATCCTATAGAAAAACTATAAATTTTATAATATATATATATATATATATATATATATTATATATATATATATATATATGTATGTATAATGTAATTTCTGATTTAAAAAATTTAAGTCTTCAACTCGTTGCAGGACACTAATCTCACCCATCTCAATTTTATTGGATTTTTTTTTTTTATTGCTTGCTAATTGCGTATACTGGCATTCCAGATGCTTTAGGAATCTTTGACTTAAAAAAAAAATTATATGGGATAATTGACGTAAATAAGTAATTGTCTGGTTGATGATCAACATAGGATATTGGAAGAATATTTTTGTTTTGCGTCCAAAATCCAAAGGAATGCTTAAGAAAAAGACCGATTTTTTTTTTTTTTTTGGGTCATATAGCTCATGCTGACCAAAAATATTTAATTAATATATAAATATTAAATTAAATTATCTAATTTAATTGGAATATTTTAGAGAATATAATATATGATATAATCAAAAGTCTATTCTAGTGATGATATCCATTCTTCAAAATTAAGTGCATGTCCATTTATGTATTATTATAAACAATATATATATATATATATAAAACAGAGACCTCATGTGAGAGTGCATGATGTCTAAGTGACATTCTAATTTTGTATTTAGCATTTTTTTCCCTTTTTCATTAAGTTTTTTTTTTAATTGTTACCAAAAAATTCACATTAACTTGTTTTATTATTATCTCATTAATATTTTATTAATTGCCTAAACTTACACTATATATTTCTCTATTCTTCATGTCTTTTAGAATACATGCTATTTTAGTATTTAAAAATAAAAATAAATAAGGACTAATATTAATAACTAACCAGATAAGACTTTGGAGAGAGACAAAGAAACACAAAATTTTTGTAAATTATTAAAGAAAACGCAATATTTCACTATATATTACCAAAACAAAAGACATGAGAAAAAGCAAAGAGGTATTCTTTTTTTATTATTTATTTAATTTTATAATTATAATTTATAAATTTATTATTTTGAGATCAAGATTGGAAAGCTTTATTAATATATCAAGTAGTACAAGCTAGGCTATATAACATATACGGTTCAGTTCTCGAAGAAACAGAGGTCACGAGGAGAATATTCAACAATGGAACGACAACACTAGACTAGAGTATACTCAAGTTGTTTTTGCTGCCATGTGTGCTGGTACTCTATTAGAAGCCCTGTCGCAGCGTCGTAAATGTGTCGCAGTTGAGTCCTCTCGAAGTAGAATTTATTCCGTGCATTCCACAAAGCCCACACAATAACAGCCCAAGTCTCCTAGTCTTGCTAGTTCAACCTGGTTATCATCTTCCTAAACAGCTGGAAGAAGTCTGGTGCATTGTTCAGACACTTCTGAATTTGTATGCTGTGGACCAGATGTTCCTAGCCAGAGGACATTCCCACAGCACATGACAGGGGGTCTCTAAGTGTTGCTGGCAAATTTCGCACCGCAATTCGATCTTCACTTTGAGGCGCTGCAAGTTGTCTTTAGTGGGTAGGATATTCGAACAAGCTCTCCACAGAAGGGTTCGGACCTTTTGGGCACTCGTTTCCTTCCACACTAATTCATCTCTGGAGTTCAGATTGTTCAAGGGTATTGCCAGAATCTCTTTTTGAGTTGATGGAGCAAATAATGCTTGGAGTTTTCCCCGGTCCCACTGTCTGGTGTCTTCGTCAATGAGATCCCTAACAAAGAGCCAGTTTGGCTGAGCTCTTAGAAAAACAGGTTCATGAGTTAACCATTTATGGGCAGTCGCCTCAATGTGGCGCCCATCCCCCACTTGGCATTTAGTGCCCTTCTAGATAATTTCTCTAGCCATAAGTAAACTTCGCCACACATACCTTGGCTTATTCCCAAGTTCAGGGAAGTATCGAGCTTTGTACACCTTATAGAATAGTGAATGAGAGGATTTTATCAATCTCCAAGCTTGTTTGGCTAGCATAGCTAGGTTGAAAGCATGGATATTTGTGAAAGACTGCAGCCTTGGCCTTTTTTATAAAGTGTTGGGCCAAACTCACGTGAATGAGTGGAATCATGTTATTGCCTTTCAAAATAGAGATTCGACTAGTTATATTTTCCCCTTTAGGTTAAGGGTTTTACAATGGAATCGCCACTTATTTAATTATTGGGATAAATAAGAAAACCAAAATTGAAAAATTCCTAATTTATTATTTTGAAATTGAATTTACATTAATTATAGGAAATTTATATGGCTTTGGTCCTAGATACAATCTAAGATAAAGTATATGGTTTTGTTTCCTAGTTACAATTTAGAAATTGAAAAATTACATGGATAAGCATTTGATCTACTAACCCTTGATCTAAACTCGGGGGCTATGTTACAAGGTGGGAAAGTGTTAGGCACCTACCTTGCTCGATGAAACCGGTTTTCTAAACTATGGTGACCAATATTTATATCACATCATCCAATATGTTATCAATTTACATTGGTGAATTTAATGTGTGTACATGTGATAGATCCTAATTCCATTTATTAAGCATTGCATTTGAACTGAAAAATAAATTCTAATGAATGTGTGTGGATGGTAATAAACTAGATTCAAGGATTTGAAAAAATTATGAAACAAACATGTTTTTCATATTTTTTATATGAATTTAAGATCAGAACTAGTGTTTATGCATGAACATATAATGAACAACTAAGAACATGTGAAGAACACATAAGAATATTTAAGAACATTCAAACATATTCAAGATAATTTAAATAATTATTATCATACTTTAATCCTAAATTCTCATCATGGCAACACAAAAAACAAGTTAGGGAAAGGGATTACACCTTCATGCAAGATCTATATGGTAGATGAGGAGACTCTTGAGAGAAATCCTAAGGTGGAGGAAAAGAAGAGTTAAGAAAGGAAGAGTGAGTCTCACTAAATACCTTGAGTCTCAAGAAGACCAAGATATTATAAGACTACTCAACTTCTTAGAACTTGAGAGAAGAAGAGAGGGGGTTTTTGTGTGCTTTGAAATGAAGGAGAGGGGAGGATTATATAGTAGTGGTGGAGGAAATATGAATAGAAGACCATTAATGGGGGTTGACAAAGAATCATGAACCTAGATCTCATTTTAGCCTTTGGGGAAATCTGGAGCATTAAATGTAGAGATTGGTGGGAGTGAGGAGCAAGCCAAAATTCGGTTTTCCCGTAGCTACTGTAACAGTCTGTAGAGCCAACTTAGAAAAATCATATATGACTCAATTCTGATCGGAATTGTCTTGTTTTTATTCTCAAATTAAAGCCTCGGATGTTTAGTTTCTGAGAAAATTAACCTCATTCACAGATTCAAATTATTCTGAGAGATATCGATGAAATAGTGAGTAGAGGTCATTTGTTAAAAAATGGTTTCAGCACATTTAATTTTAATAGGTTCCAAATTTACTCTAATTAAAAGATAATTGCACAAATTACTCATTGAATAATTAATGTCTAACTATATAATTAATTAGGTGTGTGCAACCCTACCATAAAATGTAGTCCTAACCAATTAAATTATGACACATCATTGATCTCAAATTGATTATACTTATCAATTGAAATCAATTGTTCATAATCACATATAGCTGGACTCAATTTGTGATAGTGCACCTTAGCCATTAAAACTTGATTTGATGATAACTTGATTTGATAATAACTTTCAATCCGGTGGCTCGATTATGGCTTATGACCTGTTGATTTGATCGTTACAATATCAAGATCATTTTGGTGAAATGAGATTAAGGATCTAATGACCAGAATCAAGATGCATATTTCCAAGGTAAAATTACCCTTTTACGCTCTATGTGAAGTTAAATGTGGGTTGCAAAATGGGGTGTCAACAATATCTCTAAACCCCATTCAACCATTTGATTTCGGGCTACAAAGTTTATTCCAATTGAACCAATGAATTTTTTTCTCATTTTTTGTCTGCCCCCACAAATATTTCACAAAAGCTAAATTAATATCATCACATGAGGTCTTTGGGATCTTGAAGATGCCCATTGTATATGTTGGGATTACCTGAGCCACTGGTTTAATAAGTATTTCTTGTCTTGCTTTTGAGAGATACTTCTACTTCCAACCCATCACTCGTTTTATAATTTTTTTCCTGTAGCCCTTTGAAGGTGTGTACCTTAGATTTGCCAGCCACCATGGATAACGCAAGATATTTTTCACAATCAGTCATGACTTAAGCTCCCAACATTCATTATATTGTATCCCACACCTCAACCCTTGTATTTTTACTGAAGAAGAGGGATGTTTTATCCCTGTCTATTGCTTGACCTGATGCCCTCTCATATTGCTCAAGGATGGTTTTCAGCTACTGGCATTCCTCAATTGATGCTTAGAAAAACAACAAACTGTCATCAGCAAATAATAAGTGAGAAATCTAGACTCCATTCCTACAAGATAATATACCCTGTAGTTGTTTCCTTTCCTCCGCCCTACGTAACATAGGTGACAAGCCCTCTACACACATCAAAAACAAATAAGGTGATAGGGGATCACCCTGTTTAATTCCCCTAGATGGTTTAATGAATCCCCTTGGTTCCCCATTGATAAGCACAAAGTATGAAGTTGTGATAACAGTTTCCATTGCCAAATATACCCATTGTTCATCCAAGCCCAAACGTAGCATCATTTTTTCAAGGAAGCCTTATTCCACCCTATCATATGCCTTACTGAAATCCAATTTCATTGCCATTTGACCCTTTTTACCCCTCCTACAGTTCCTCATCTTGTGCAGCACCTCAAAAGCTATAGTTGTATTATTTGTGATTAGTCTATCTAGCACAAAAGAAAGTTTCTGTCTAACTTGTCACTCTCGCTTCACCGGTCATCAGTTTCACTTGACTGAAAACTGCAAGATTGCATAGTGAACAATCCTCAGTCTCAAGAATGCCAAAAGAATACAATTGAAAATTGTATGATGATTACGATCAAATTATATCATAAAATTAGCCAACACTAAAAATCCTGACACATATCTAGCAAATGTTGCTCTGATCAAGTACATGGATTCTGTCACAGCAATCACTAAGCAGGTTTGGAATGATCCTGGATTCTGTTCGGAACGATATCATGCTAGTAAACAAAGGAACAAAAGAAGTTTCACTGGAGAGTGAGTAATCTAGTCCAGCAGTCAATACACACACACACCACACACACACACACACACACACACATATATATATATATAGAAAAAGTAAGTCTTTTTCTATATTAGAGATCTGTGACATAAAAAATAGGAAATATTTACCACTTTCATTAAGTTTCAGGTGAATTAAGTTCACTTATCTGATTACATCAAAAGTAAAGACTACTAAACATTTCATATTATCATGTTCTAAGAGGTTTAGTTTTTTTTTTTTTTTTTTTTTTTTTTTTTTTTTTTTTTTTTGCCTTCTCCTATATTGCCAGGTAGAAGATACTGAGTATTAATTGTGGCAGTTAAAGCCTATTTTGTACATAAAATTTGATGTTGATGTGTAGCTTAATTTATGGTTTGGTAGCATTTGATGATGAGCTTGATTTGAATGATGAAAAGATCTTCATCTATTATTTAAGTAGGACTTACTTAGATTTGATAACCAGTGAACACAAGAAATTGTTCAGCGCAGAACAACTGGTATCTAGCAAATGTTGCTCTGATTAACCAATACATCAACATGTGCTTTAAAATATTTGAGACATCTATACACGTACGCATGACATCTGTAGAGATGCGCTATCATATATTGAAAGACAAGTAAAGGATATGGACACAGATAAACCAGTCTAAAATATTGAAATATATACATAAGCAGAATACCTTATCTTAGAAAATGGACAAATACAATCTCCACTATGGAGGTGGTTTGAATATTTCTCTTCAGGACCCAGTCGGGATGAGGATTGAGGCTCCACAAGAATCCCTCATTGGTTGAAGCACCTTCCAGATATCTGAACTAAGGTCTGGTCGGCTTTTTCGGTTCCTGTCACAACACCATAAGGCCAACCCAGCCAGCTCTTGAGCAAGTTCAATTGGCCAGTTTCCAGCAGAAGGATCCAAGAGAGCTTTGAAATTTCCAGCCTCTAAAGCACGTTTCACTTCATTTGCTATCAAGAAGGCTGGTCTGCTAGTCAACAATTGTAGTACTATGACTCCAAATGAGTAAACATCTGACTTTGTAGTAAGCTCTCCTGTTTGAAGGAACTCGGGATCTATGTAAGCAAAAGTACCCTTTGGGTCAGTTATATGAAACACTGTTGTGTTGTTGCTTGAGCTTCTATCTTGGAATAACATACGGCAAATTCCAAAGTCACTAAGTTTACTAACAAAGTTGAGATCGAGGAGGATGTTGGAGGGTTTCAAATCTCCATGAACTATGCTGTGAGGTTTATTGGAATGTAGGTAAACTAGGACGGAGCACAACTCTGTAGCAATGCGTATTCGAGTTTGCCATGATAATGGAGGACTATTGTCCCTGCAACTCAGTCGATCTTCAAGGCTTCCATTGGGGAGATACTCATAGATGAGCGAAAAATCTTCTGGGCAAGATCCAATGAGTTCGACAAGGTTAGGATGCCTCAGCTGACTCAATACACGAACCTGATACATATACGAGCATACAACTAACTAATTATTAAGAGAAATAATGACATGCTTTTGATCTACTTTTGTTATATACTAATCACAACAGGTTATATCAACATTTGTGAAACAATTTTTCTTCTTTAGACTTAACAATATATAAATGATTCAATTGATTTTCAAATGAATTTATCTATAAAAAATAAAATATAAATATAAAGAGTGATTTTGAAATGAAAATACAAACCTCCATTTGGAATTCTGAGGGGCCTTGGGAGCCTTGAGATTGAAGCCTCTTTATAGCAACCTCAGTTTGACGTAGGAGACCTCTATAAATGTTTCCATATCCTCCTTGTCCAATTTTGAGGGATTCATCAAAGTTTTGAGTAGCTTCTTCAATCTCAGTGAGCAAGAACTCAGAGAAGAACTGAGGGATGTGTCTAGTAGCCTCTGCTTGTTCTCTTCTCAGCTCTTCAGCTTCTTTCAATGCATTGTCACGCTCCATCATCAACTCATCCCTATCTTTTTGTAACTCTTCAATTCTGGTCTTCAATAATGCATTCTCTTTTTGGGAGATCCGAAGTAATTCCATGACTTGGTCACTCTGATTCTTTACCTTTTCAAGTTCTTCTTTCTGTTTTGCCAGCTTTTCCTCAAGTTCATTTCTTTGTTTCCTCTCTTCTTCGGCCTGTTGATTGAATTTTTGGAAATTTGTGTAAGATTTTGTACCTTTTGACATTTACATTGGTATATTTTTCAAGCATAGTTCACATATGACAGTCCAGAATAACGTGTGCAGTGTGGTGAAAGTCTTATAATTAAAGAAGAAAAATCTATTTTACAGTACATTTACGTGTGTGAAATAGCGTAAGAAGAAAATCCCTTGTAAAGGTTCAAGAAGTTCAAAAACAACTAAAAAGTTTACCATGAATAAGACCTCAAGCAAATCTCTTTCTGCTTGCTGACGGTTGTGTGTCTCCTTTTCAGCCTCTGCCATGGCTTTTTGAAGTTTCTTATAAAGAGTATTATCTAAACTTCCCTGCTGCCAGGATATATTTATTGTGACTAACACTTCATGATGAATAATGCATTTCATATAAAAATCCTAAAACAACTCTTAGAATGAATGCTTTTTTTGGCACATACCACAATACTGCAAGCTCCGTCAGATGAGCCTGCTGATTTAGTACTTGCACTCAAAGCCAATATCCAACTTGGTTGCAATGATGAAGATGCAAAAGGGCTTTTTGATTCAGATGAAGCTGGAGAAAATGAGCTTAAGTCTAACCCATTCTCATTCCAAGAAGTCAGTGTTACACCGGCCACATTATTGGGAGAGAATGTTGATATTGAGTAAGAAGAACCGCGACTAATGGACGACCCATCCCATTCATCAGAACTCCCAGTCCTTTCTACTGCTACATCCAACGTGTTCTTTGGAGATGAGCGCTCTTCAATACTTTCTTTGGAAGTAGTATCCATGACGCTCTTTCCACCGTTGTCCCTTTCATGACCCAGTGTAACATAATTTGATGGTCCAGCTTCGTTGAAATCCCTATTCTGTCCCAAAGCTATAGTTTTTGACCTCGAGTACTTTGATGCTCCAGATTGAGTGCTATCGACGTCGTGCCCCAAAGTAACAGACCGTGATATCAAGTGGTTTGCTTGTCCAGTTTCAGTGTGCGCACTTGCTTCCCTATTTTTGAAATGGGACTTGAATTAGTAATAGGATTAAGGTATTGTTGAGTATGATAATTAATAAACTACCACTTGTTACAATAGGCTAAACTATTATAAAATGGTAAATTTAGTCATTTAACCATTATTCTAACATAATTAAGTGAGTTTATGCCCATTAATATTCATGATTATCAACTAAGTTCCTTTATCAAATGTTATTAACAACTTTTTTGTTAAGCAAACCTGATACAAATAAGTTGACCACTACAGATAAATCGTATGTGACAAAAAAGAGGTGCACGATTGTGCACATACTTTGCTTTCTTAGACTTGAGGCCCATCATATTTCTGCATCATCGAATGATGTTAATAATTTTGACAATATTCTAAGCTCTCCAAAATCATATAGAAATGTTAAATTAAACCACAAAGTAATTATAGATCTTTGGAAGCAGATTGGAAAACACCCATTTGATACCAAGAGTAATCAAGCCATCTTTGGAAGGAGTTCAATTATCTAATTGAACATGTCAATCGGTGCCACTCCCTTGGTACAAGATATTCCAAAGCCAGAAAAAAAAAAACAGGCATATCAAAATTGCATGATATTCCAAAGCCATGATTTATTTCTTTCTTTAACTATTTTTCAGTCTAAAAATTTCTAGATGTGTTACTAAGGCATTCTTTTCATTTGTTTCTAGCTTCCCCTTATGATCTGAACACTGGGCTTCTTTGCAGAATACAAACTACAGGTTGTACAGTGAGACCTATTAAACATGCATGTATTCTGGTTTCTGAAGTACTAAAAATTGATAGTATATACCCACAGTGGATTATACAAAAAGCAAGAAGTAAATATGAAAAAATGGAAAGCTTTTATGTGGTTTGTACTCTTTATAGTGCTTGTTTGCTGCTCCTCCCATTACAAGCTCCTTGATCCCATGCTGAGAAATGAGTTCTACAATTCCCTTCTGAATACAATCCATTTCAATACATTCGCTCAGTGCCTGCACCTAGATTTAAAACAACAATGTCATTCAGCTTAAAAAAAAAAAATCAAAACAAATTGGAAAACTCAGCAATTGTGCAATCTTAAAAGGAATTATCAATACCAATATTGGAATCTTTGAAGTTTGAACAATTAATGGCGCAAATTTTGTCAAGAGCTACACAGTTTAATTGGCCCTCCTGATGTTTACAATAAAAACATTTTGGATTCAAATTTTCACCCCTAACTATATATATATACTTAAAATTCTGCCATGATTTTTTCTTATAGAATAGAACTTTATGTTTTAGTTAAGTAGCCACGTGACTAAACCTTAAGAAGAGAATCTAAGAGAACTTTATGTTTTTCTTATATATATATATATATAATATATATATATATAATTAATATAAAAAGAGCGATAGAATTTCATAATATATAGCGTCTGCTTCTGATGATTGCTCTTTTATCATCAGATTAAAACATCGATTGATTTTTTTACGTAAGAAGAAATTAAATCTCAAATCTTTACTAATTGTGTTAATTAAAACCCACTAATTCCTCTAAGATTGTTTCTACAAATTTGGGAATGTATTAGATTTGATAGATTTACCCCCTTTCCGCGACAAATATTAAGGTATTCTTCTAGGGTCTCATTCATAATTTTCTTTTCTCTATTCCGGTGGTCCCTTACGATCCTTTCATTGAGTAAGTTTGCTGGGCAGTCTCCACCCACTGCAAAATAGGAAAAATAAATTGCACTTTGAAATAATGAAAACCATGCAAGAAAAAACTAAATCTTAAAAGACAAAAGTAAAATTCTCCAGGTCTCCATAGTCATATTTCTTCATATTACCAGATCATGAGTTTAAAATCCCAATCAAAATTTATACAGTAAATGTTAGGTTGACCAGTTTTTCCAAAGTTACTAAATTCACCAAATTTATTCTCCACAACTGTGGCCAATTTTTTTTCCAAAGTTTCTTTTCAATTTGTTTCACGATTCTAGCAGGAATCCTTTACTGATCCAAGAATAATTTTTAAAATCCCTTGTAAATTTTAGAACTGTAATAAATTAATAATCAAGAAATAAATCATTAATATCAAGTTTTTTCATTAGGATTTTCTCAACAAAAATAAATAAATAAATAAAAATAAAAAGTTTGTCACTTGGAGTTCCACAAAAATAGTCAACCAAAGACACTTCTAGACTTAACTACTAAAAAGTAATAAAGCTCCAAGCTAGCTTAGCTCAAATGATCAGTTTTTACCACATCAAAAACCGAATTCCCATCAAATCTACACAGTTAACTGCCCCTACTTTGCGATATTGCCTTCACTTATTGAACAGGGTTCTATGGTCGGTCCGCAACACTACCAAGCTTTATATAAATATAATATACATGATCAGTTTTCCAAAACAATAATCAGACACTTCTGTATGTGGATCTTTGTGTATAAATGTAAGAGCGCAAATAGCCGCACGCCCATAATCTTTTCATACTTACAACCGTTGGGGATCCGCTGCGCAGGTCGATGAACATGAACGATGCAAATCTTCTTTCCTCCAAAAGTGCGTAAAACCCATAACAAGATTGATTGGCAGTCTTTCACATCCGTTCCCACTGCAACATATATCATTTCTTCGATCACATTTGTAACCGGATCCTTTGAATTCTCATACTCACTTGCCATAGTTGCCGATGTTCTAGAAAGCTAATATATATAATCAGCTGCTCACCAACCAAAACTTATTCATAAGAACACTTGCTTTCTCTATATAGAGCTCATGCTAATATTCACCACTTCCTTCACTTTTAGAAGAGAACTACTAAAGAAGAAAGTCTTCTGTGGACGGAATTAACACGAAATTTATACCTGTAAAAAACAAAAATAGAATAGAAAAAACGCACGCTAAGATATTGATGGTTCTGTGAAGTTTCTGATATTCATTTAATGACTGGAGGAGCATAAAGGCATACCGCTTCTCCGGACTCTTTGTGTACGAAGCATGGGCCCAAGAGCTACGATAGCCACATTTTCATTCACTTTCAAACAATACAGAAGTCAGGATCATTAAATGCAGAAAATGTCGTAATTGCTTATAGGAAACCCCACACACATGGGCCCCCCAAAAAATGACAAAATGTATATCATCAGATTTCCTAGGCCTAAGGGTACGTTAGCTAAATATGCCACTCGATTGGTTAGTAGTGCTGTATGGTGATAGAGATATGGCCAACATTTGTGGAAACTTATAAGGCTAGCTCTCTTTACCCGACTCTGCAAATCTCATCTCAAAAGCATATATGTTACTGAAATTCGTGTGACTAATCTCTTTGTTTTGCCATTATATTAATTTGGAAAAGAGTAAAATTTAGATACTGTTGTTTAATTTTTATGTTTTTTTTTTAAATTCAATCGTGTGATTGTATTTAACTAAAAATATAATTTTATTTCATGAGAAAAAAAAAACCATACAGTTGAATCTTAAGAAGGAAACTCAAAGGATAATACTTAAATATTATACTTAAATTAAATTTTGTCCTTTGAGAAAAGTGTATGCTATTCGATGTAAGCAAATTTTATTGTGGATTGTTAGCAAATTATAATAGGAAAGTTTTAACACCACTTTTATGAAAAATATAAAAAACTGTCAACAACATTTATTATTTTATCTAAGATAAACAACATAAATGGTCCATATGCGCACCCAAATATGACTATTGGGCCTAAGAGGTATTTGGGCTCACAATCTATTTGTATGGTAGGCTTCTAAATTTCATACAATTAGGGCTGTCCAGCGGGTAAAAGACCCGATCAACCTGTCCGAATCCGACCAACCCGAAGTCCAACGGGTGGACCCGAAGTCCATGGTGGTTCGGATTCGGGTCCCCCTCTAATAAAACCCGAAAACTCGGTTCTGGTTGCGGGTTAAGGGGTTAAATACCCGCATAATCCGACCCGACCGATAGTTAAGTGAAAAAAAAAAAAAAAAAAATACATGCAGTCAGTTAATAGACCCGTGAAGTCTAAAGCTTGGGAAAGTGGGTTGATTGGACTATTCAAAGAAGGCTACTTCAGTGACTTGTAAAGACCTACACGGCAGGTGATGGGACAAAAAGCTGAAGTGGTAAAGCTCCTAAAACCACTTGCTCCCACAGTTTTAAACTTTTGAAAATGCCAAAATTATTTCAAGTTTCTACTTTCCACGCACGCATAGAGAGCTGAGAGTTTGGGAGAAGTTCCACACTTCCACGGTTCCACCACACAAACACAATCTCCTTTACCTTGGTCCTTGAATCCCTGATGAGTCATGGCCTCAAAAAAAAAAATCTGCTGACTTCAATCTCTGATCACTGAAGATTTGGAGCGGCCAAACAACTACACAAGCACAGCACTTCAAATCAAAAAAAAAATTTCACTTCCCCATGCCTCTACTCTTAGTCTTAGGGTTTCAAGACTATACCATCTCCATGGTCCATGGTCCAATCTTGACTACACCGGCCTACATAGAGTCACAGACACAGTACACTTCAAGAGTTCAAGTGGAGTCTCGGGCCTCTCTCGGCTACACTTCCCCATGCCCAAGTCTCGGCTACTCTCTCTTAACACTTCACAAAGTTCAAATCAAAATCCAAATCAGACCCATACTCGGCTCACTCTCTCGTAAGTCTCAAGCTCAACCCTCATCTCTCTCTTTTATAAATTGGTTAAGTTTGAGTTCTTTTTTCTTTCTGCTTTCTAGTCTTTACTGATTTCACAATTTGTCTTTATTTTTTGAAACAAACCAAGTCCTTTACTCCTTCCTTTACATCAAACTATCAAAGGTTCAAAATTTTTAAAATTTCTACACTCCATGTGTCTTCTCAGCCTCTGTGTCTCGGCTTCCTAGTCTCAGATTAGGTAATTTTTTCCCCTTTTCATCCCTCTTTTTCTGTATCTTGTGTTTGTGAATCTGTGATATGGGTTTATCATTTTGTTCAAATGATTTATTTTTTGATATTGTAATAAGAATTATATGAAAAGTAACTAAATGTTATGAATCCGGTTGTGAGTTTTAATTAGAATTATATGAAAAGTAACTTAATTTTTCGGCTCACTCTTTGTTTTTTTTTTCTTTGTTATAAAATTTTAACCTTTTAATTACTAGGAATGTGAGTTTTAATTACCTTGCTTTGTGTTGTTATGAATCCGGTTGGGAAGTTGATGTTTGTTACTCTGTTTGGTTGTTGCTTTTTTTTTTTTATGTAACTGAGTATATTTATGGATTTTTAATCTTTTTTACTTGGGGTGTTAGTTTTAAATACTTTGCTTCTATGTATAATTGAATAGAACCAAACAAATGGCGAATTGTAAGAAGGGTTGAGAGCAAGTGAATGGATATGAAGAGTGTCAAAGGAGAACCAAATAATGCAATTTTGTTTTTGAGTAGTAGAAAAGAATCTCTAACTAGTCTATGGCTGACCCTAAAATTTTACCACTAAGGATCGGTTGGTGTTTTAGTAGTGATAGTAGAAACAAAATCATGGCAGTTAGTTACTAGCATGTTATCAATGGAGACGAGAAACATAGAATGTTAAGCTTTTGATTCCTTAAGAAAACAAATAACTGAAACTAGCATATAGCATTGGAAGAGGAAGAGGAAGAGGATACAGATTCCTAGGCTACGAGATACAAACACAGACAAAGAAGTAGTAGTAGTAGAAGTAGAGCATATATGATTATGAAGAAGAGAGGTGCTTACCTTACCTTAATAATAAATGAGAGCTTTTTTGTATCATAAGTCCATAACCAACGGAGGCAGAGGCAGTGAGAATGAATTGCTTTTGCTGCCTTTCCTCCCAATTCCCACTTCCCCTACTTGCCCTGCCTTATCTGTTGCTCTCTGGGATTTAATGTGTTAATTCAGATGGACGTTTTTTAATTTGTCACTAATTAATTTGTCACTATTTATATTTATAAAAAAAAAAAAGTTTCAACTTTTAACATTGTATTGATTGGAACTTATTATAACTAATTGATTGTTTGTTGATTTGTTATAACTTTGAGAGTTGAAGGTATGGATTATATGTTGAACAAGTGTTTCATGTGCTTTGTGTTGTGGGGGTTATGGTAGAGAAAGCTTAATTGGGGTAATTTTTTTTGCTTTAGAGGACAAGCTGAGAAGGAGTTTAAGGTTGAAGTTGACGTAATTGGACGTGTTCAGCATAAGAATTTAGTGAGGTTGCTCGGTCAGTGTGCTGAAGGTGCTCATAGGTATTTCAATATTTAGTTACATCCTGTCCCTCTTATCTTTATTGTTTATGGATATAAAAACTTTTGCCAAGGACAATTTCTTTCAAATGCTTATAGTTATATAAGTGCTTAGTTTTGTTTTGACTCTTAAACATGCATGTAATTTAAAATGAAATCATGAAGTGCTATGTAATATACCTTGATACAGAACACTAAGTGTCAAATGAAATCAATACTTGTGAAGACAATACTTAATTACTTATGCATAATAATATTTCTTATTCTACAAAGATGTAGTGTATGTGACTTTGCCCTTTTAAGAGGTCAACTACAATGATCTTTCTTAGGAATAGTTTATTATGGTTGTTTTCTAATGCTTAAATTTGATGTCTTTAGGCTATGGAAACCTCTAGTGATGCACCCCCTTCCCAAACAATACCCGCTGCCCAAGTTGATCCTACTGTCCAAGCTGAACCTGTGGCCACTCCAACCAGTGCTGAGGCACTTCCACCTAACCCTAAGGATAAAACCAAGGTGTGTGAGGCAGTTGTTGATTGTGGTAGTAATAGGAAAAAGTCTAGTGCTTGGGATCATTTTGAAAAAATAAAGATTAGTGAGGGTCAATTTAAGGCTGTTTGCAATTATTGCAAAAAAACTTATCGTGCTAATAGTAAGGGACATGGTACTACTAATTTATTGAATCATACACCAAAATGTGTTAAGAACCCTAATAGAGTTTCACTTAAAGGGCAACAAACCTTAGCATTTGAACCCAAGGGGGAAGGGTTTCAGCTTGTACCATCAGTCTTTACTGTTGAGGCTTCTAGGAAGGCACTTGCTGAAATGATTATAATAGATGAGTTGCCATTTAGGCTAGTTGAAGGGTATGGGTTTCAAAAATATTCAACAACCTTACAACCTAAGTTGCAAATTAGGGAAATTCCATCTCGTCAAACTGTAGCTAGGGATGTGATTGGCATTTATGGTGTTGAGAGAGAGAAACTAAGGGAAGCCTTGAAAGGTCGTAGGGTGTGCCTTACTACGGACACATGGACTAGTATTCAAAATCTGAATTATATGTCCCTCACATGTTATTGATGATGATTGGAACTTGCATAAGAGGATTCTGAATTTTTGTCAAGTGGAGGACCATAGGGGGGAGACTATAGGTAGGAAGATTGAGATGTGTTTGCGTGAGCGGGGTGTTTATGGCATATTCACCTTAACAGTGGATAATGCTTCCTCTAATGGCACTACTATTAAATTTTTACAAACAGTAACTAAAGATTGGAAGGGGACTATTTTAGAACATGAGTTCTTGCACATGAGGTGTTGTGCACATATTCTAAATTTGATTGTGGGAGATGGTTTGAAAGAAATTGATGCATCCATTGCTAGGGTTCGTGAAGCGGTGAGGTATGTGAAGTCCTCACCAAATAGAAATAAAATTTTTAGGAGTTTTATGGAGAGATTAGGTATTGAGTCCAAGTGTTTACTAAGTCTTGATGTACCTACTAGGTGGAAGTCTACCTATCTCATGTTAGATACTGCTGAAAAATTTGAGAAAGTGTTCCTAAGAATGGACTTTGAGGATGATAGCTATTGTTCGTACTTTTTGAATAAGGAAAATAGTGGTGGGTTGGGAGCTCCTTGTGGGGTTGATTTTAAAAATTGTAGGACATTTGTGGGTTTCTTGAAGCTTTTTTACAATGCAACAAAAAAGTTTTCCGGTTCATTGTATGTTACTTCAAATACCTTCTTTGATGAGATGTTTGTGATTCAAGAGAATATTGCTCATTTAATTAAATCTGAAAATCTTCTCTTGAAAAACATGGCAACTAAAATGGAAGCTAAATTTGAAAAGTACTAGGGGAAAGGGGATAAAATTAATTAGCTTTTGTATGTGGCTGTGGTTCTTGATCTGAGGAAGAAAATAAGGTTTTTGAAATTTTCTTTTTCTGAAATTTATGGGGAGTCAGTGGCTGATGAGATGGTTGATTTAGTGAGGAAGACCATGGATAGGTTGTATGATGTTTACTCTAGGGTTGATTCGCCAAATGGGGTAGTACCAAGTGAGAATGAGAGGACACACATGGAAGGTGATACAATTGGTGGTAGTGATCCATATGCGATGGTTAATTCACGATATGAGCGGTTTTTAGAGGCTGAGAAGTCTGTAGGGTGTAGCAATGAGATTGAAAGATATTTGGCTGAAAATTGTGAGAGTAAAAGGGATGTGAAGTTTGAGATTTTGGGGTGGTGGAAAGCCAATTCAGATAGGTACCAAGTGCTGTCCAAAATGACTAGGGATGTGCTGGCTGTACCTGTTTCTACAGTTGCTTCTGAATCATCATTTAGTACCGAAGGGCGCATACTTGATCCATTTAGAAGTTCACTCTCCCCTCTTATGGTTCAAAATCTTGTTTGTGCTCAAAACTGGCTGCAAGCCCATGTCCCAATTTCTTTTTGCAAGTCAAAGGACGAGGTTGAGGTCTTAGAGGATGAATTTCATGAATTAGGTAATATGTTTAACTTTCAAACTGCTAGTCTATTAAGTGTTATTAAATGTGTCATATACTTGAGCAAAATTTAATCCATTGTCTCAATTTTTTCTTTTCCAGTTTAAAATCAAGCAACAACAGCAGCAAGTTCTAGTTCCTGCTCAAGCAAAGGTGGTACTCGTACCACCATTAGTATTGATGAATGATCACAGATTGGGTATGTTTCTGCCCTTGTGATTTTTGTTCATATGATCCTTCCCTTTTGGTTATTCTGTAGCTAAATATTTTTTTCCCCATTGTATTGTAGGAGGAAGGAATGTCGCATTTTGTAAAGGAGGCAGTTTTTTTGGATATATTTTGAAGTTTTTTGGTAGCTTTTCTAATTATACATGAACTTGTCTTGCTTATAAAAAGGAAAACTTAGCATCAGTGTAGGCTTTCCTTTTTATAAGTTATGGACTTGTGAACTATAGATAATAGAGTAGTTCTTTATTGCTTTAGGAAAGCTTTTTTTGGAAATACTTAATAGTATTTCATAATTGTAACTAATTATATATACTGCTGGGAATATTGCCTAATGCTTTGGTAGTTTACTGCCTTATCTGCTGCCTCAATGGCTTTATATATATATATATATGGAATTATGAAGATATGGAGTATTTTTAGTAATGCTGGCTACTGTGTGATTCTGGATATTTGTTTGATGTATAGAATGGTTGGTAGATCTGTGTTTCAAATTGATAGATTGATGAGTAACAGGTGGTAACAATTTGGAAAATATGGAAAATATTTTAGTAACAGGTGTTTCAGATTGGTACTGCCCAGGCCTTAAAGGCTTGGACAATTTGGAAAATATTTGTTATTATGTGTGGATGAGTAACAGGTGGTAACAATGCTGCTTAGTATTAATTTGGAAAATATTTGTTATAATTTGGAAAATATTTGTTTGATTGATGCTTAGGTCTATAATGCTGTTGATGTTTAACAGTTCCCAAGAAAATATTTGTTTGATTGATGCCTAGGTTTATAATGCTATTGATGTTTTAACAGTTCCCAGGTTTTACTTTTGTATATTTTTGTTCACAAATGCAATACTGTTCTGGCCAAATTCATACAGATGTAAGGAGTATAAATCTGGAGTTTTGGTCAATAATTGAAGGCTCAATTTAAAAGAAATTAAGTAAAAAGCCGGTCCACTCTATTAATTCCTTGAAAAGCCCAATAATTTTTGCCAAAAAGGCCCAAAAAAATTGAATCCAATAAAAAGGCTAAAATTGATCCAACCCGCCAATCCGATGAATCCGACCCGTTTCAACCGATGATCCGACCCGGCGGATTTAACCACTATTTTGGTTGGTTGTGGGCCAGTTTTTCAGTGACCCGACTCCATCGGGTCGAGTGCGGGTTGGGCCCAAACTCGGGCTGACTCGACCCGTGGACAGCCCTACCTACAATGGGTGATGTTATGCTCGGCCACACCGTTTCCCAAGTTTTCCATATTTTCACTAGCACTCTCCCTCTTTTTTCAGGATGGTCACTTTTTCTCTCTAGTCTCTTCACTCTGCAACTGCCAACTCCTTCAACTGAATCTCCCTTGTCTATTTATAGACCAAGTTAGTGGGATTGCCATGATCATTTCTCTGGTCAGTGGAAGGAGAGGTCCAATATTGTATCTTCTAAGTGTGTACTTTAAATGCGAGTGGGAGAAAGTGACAATGGCATTGGAACTAGCTCCACCGTTAGGTCTATCGCCCGGCAGAGGCGTTCCTTAGGTAATGGAAGGAAGGTCTAATACCGTTGCTCCTGAGTGGGTGTTTGGTGGTGGGTAGAAGGTAATAGTGGCATTGGAACCAGCTCCACCTTTAGGTCTATTGCTTGGCAAAGGCGTTCCCTTAAGTGATGCTGGGCATTTCGAGTTCTGATTGCCCGGGGGACATATTCATTTGGAAAGGGTGAGGTCATGAATGATTCCATCTCTCGGCTCTGGGCTTTACACGAGCATCAAAGCTTGCATGGAATGAGCTAGTGCGTTCGATTATTGTAAGGTTCTACACGTGGTGTCGAAGCAATGGGCTTTGTGGACGAATGGTTTCAAAGGAGGGTAACGCCCATACAATAGCCCCCCCCTTGATTCATGTTCAGCTCTCAATAATGAATCAAGGATCCTGACAAGATCATGATGATTTCCTAAAGATACCGAACGCCCTTCACGTGCGATCGGGGTAATTATCGAGGTTCTCTTTAAGAGCAACATCGTGCCAGGTTGTCACATCTGCAATTAAGGCTTGTTGGTTGGCAAACTGTCTGACGGTTCGTAAACTGCACCCACGCATGTAGGGAGTTTACCCAAAAAGGGGTTGAGAGGGTTTTTTCCCGCTCCTCACCTCATTAAATGCTTTGATTCCTACATATAGCCCCTGTTGGGTCCTCATTTTACTTTTTGCATCCTTTTCACTTTCAATTTCTTCTTTGTCGAGCATCCGTCCTCTGCGCATAAACACTCCTCCAACTTCTCACTCCGTAGAGCCCAAAGTAAGTTTTCTCTGCCTCTCTCTTTTTTAATTCTTCTTCATTGCATACTTTAGGAATGGCGTATTCTCATCTACTCACCCCTGGGGCTGCCTTGGCTAGTTTTAGAGAGACCTTTGATGTCTCAGAGGATGTCGACATTGCCTACTGCAATGTAGGCAATATTGCATTTGAAAGGGCCGTTAATTTGAATGCAGCGTTTTTTTCGTTGATGTCAATACTTGAGGGTGGGGTTAGATTTCTTGTAGACCCTCTCATCATAGGCATTCTAGGGTTATACGGTTTGTGCCTCGACTAGTTTCCCCCAAACTTTTATAGAGTTGTTAGTTGTGTCAACCGACTGAATCAAATTTTCAAGATGCATTTAATGGGCTCAGTATATAAAGTACAAACAAAAGTTAATTTTTGTTACTCTACTGACCTTGTTCCAGACCCAAAAAGAACTATTGGGCTTTTTTTGATCCACTATCCAGCCCATAATACAAACCGAATCTGAAAAGCCCAGCAACCCCTTTTCCCGCCCACGCTCTACATGTACTATGTAAATGTAAGTATAACCGTTCGAATTGCGTTGGAATGAGAACAGGGCCAATACTTTTTCGGTGCGAACTACTTATCGAGTAGCACTTCGATTGAACCAGACGGAGACAGCTGAGCACTCCAGGGTGCAAGACGATAAGTGTATATTTAGGAATGTCAACGGGTCGGGTTTGGGCCGGGTTTTTGCATACTCGGACCCGACCCGTGGGGCAAGACCTGAAACCTAGACCCGGCCCGAATAATAATTGGGTTTTTTTCTCGAGGCCCAGACCCGCCCTGCCGAGCCCCACGGGCCCCGTTTAACTTATTGGGCCCAAATTTGGGCCAACCAAAAAAAAAAAATTGAAGCCCATTAAATTTTTTTCCCTAAATTCAAGCCCATTCAAGTCATTTAACATGGCCCAAATGCCAAAATTTGCCCTGTTATATGGTAGCCAAATCATTTACCTCCATTTATATCATTATATGGCACCCAAAATCATCTTATATGGCAATAAATTACTTAAAAAGCTACAAAATAAATTTCACAAGTCTAAGAAATTACAAAATATCTTATCCTCCACAAATCAACAAATTAAAAAGACCAAGAAATTACAAATGGTTTAGAATAATTACAAACCAACAAATTAATCTAACAAGTCTAAGGAATTAAAAGGGCTACTAAATTATTACAAAATGTTTAATCATCCACAACTGTGACACAACTCCCATCCTCTTCATTAGGCTCCCCATCATCAAGAATTGTTTGAAGATCACAATCACCAGACATAGTTGAAGAACCTACAACAACAATGAATTAAAAAATGGAATAAACTTCATCAATTTGTAACAAGCAAATATAAAAAAATACAACACAAAATCTTATAGGTTCTGCATTCACAACAAACACAAAATCATGTGACATGAATTACCCAAAACCCACATACCCCATATTTCAAATTCAACAAACTGTTTAACCACAAAATTCAAAATTACCAAAACCAAACATGAAAATTCCAAACCCAAAAGTATTCACTATTACAATTTACACAATAAAAATTCATACAATGAGCCCACATATAGAACTAACATATAAAAATCCAACACAGTTGCTTATACATTGAAGAGAGATTCAATTTCACAAACTGTGCAAACAAATTTAACATCCCCTTTCACTAAACATCTATTACAAAATAAAATTTCATACAATGAGCCACATATAGACTTATCATATAACAACAACATACAACAACAACAAAATTTTAGTCCCAAAACTACAGTTTCGGCTATGAATCTCAACAGACTAATCAAAATCATTCACAAGTAACTAACATTAAAAAACCCAAGTTTATCGACCCTACTTTTCTTTGCAAAATCAAGTACTCAACTGAATCCAAACTAGTGAACAAGACCCAATCAAACCTCAATTAATTCCTATACATACAAGCAAATTAGCTATAAAAAGAAATCCATTTTCACTACCAAACTTTCTACATTATATAGATTAAAAAAACCCATTAGTTAATAAAACAAAATTAAACCTCTAATTACCCATGTCAAAAAGAAAACCAATTTTGTTAATTTTGACCAAATTCCCAATCATATCGTATTCTAATCACAATTAGGTAATTCCAACCACACAATGCCAATCAATAACTAAAAAACGACATTTTTTAACCCAATAACTTTTCATATTGTTCTGGGCTGATAAGCAGGCAAAGCCAAGAAATGTAATTGAAAGTTTAACAAAAAAAAAAAAATGTTTAAATTGAAAGTTTAACAATAAAGATATGAGATTTTCCTTAAAACCAAAATTGTTTTCAATAAAGATATTAACCTTAATAAGATGTGTAGAACTAACAAAAATTAAGAAAAACTGAATTAAGAGGAAATTACCTGTGCGAGACGGCGAGGCGAGAGGGTTGTGTGCTGAGGCGAGGCCGCGAGGCGAGAGGGCTGTGTGCTGAGGCAAGAGGGCAGCTGGCGAGAGGGCAGGGCTAAGTGTGAGAGAGGCGAGAGGGCAAGGCTGAGTGGGTGAGAGAGGCGGCTGGCTGTGTGTGTGCAGTGAGTAGAGAGTAGAGACTTAGGGTTCCAACAATACATCAGAATATATATATATATATATATATATATATATATATATATATATATATATATATAAGGGGTACTTTAGTAATGTAATATACCGGGTATTTATCCGGGTCGAGTTTCGGGTCGGGTCTAGATTTTTTTATAAAATCCGGACTCGACCCAGACCCGCTTCGGTTTTTTTTTTTAAAAAAAAAAAAAAAATCCATACCTAACCCTATTCTTTATCGGACCGGGTAAAACCCGGCTCATTAGGGTCGGGCTAGATCGAGTATCTGCGGGTCGGATTTAAATTGTCATCCCTACGTATATTGAACAGTTTGTGGAAGCTGTCCATTCCTCCCAAAGTTCGAAACTTCATGTGGCAAGCTAGCTTAGACATCCTTCCCACCAGAGCGAACCTAGCCCGTCGGAAAGTGCCCATTGATCCTAAGTGTGCGGTCTGTGGTTCGAGTGATGAGATGGTCCTCCATATCCTTTGGCAGTGCCCGCTAGCGCGTAATGTGTGGGCGACTGTTAACGGAAAGTTGCAAAAATGTGACTCCTCGGCTGAGACGTTTTTTAGTTTAGCCAAATCTCTGAAGGAAAAGTTGTCTCGGAAGGAGCTGGAGACGTGGGCCATGGTGGCATGGTCCATTTGGAACGCGCGGAATTGGTTAGTTTTTGAAGCGTCTCAAACCCCGCCACAGGCGATTCTCTAAAGTGCAGAAACGTTATTGGAAGATTACTAACGGCTATTACGTAGCATGCCTAGTAACTGAGCACTTGGTGTGCTGTTCTCACTTTTTAGGACTATTGTATATTTTATAGTTTTTTTCCCCTTTTGGTTGTACTGGCTGTTGGGTCTTGGCCGGTGGGTGCCACCGCAAGCGCACTCTTTATACTTCTTTTATTTTTTTGGTAATATACTTCTATCTTTCAGTCAAAAAAAAAAAAAAAAAAAAAAAAAAAATATATATATATATATATATATATATATAACCGTTTGAATTTCACTTTCTCACTCGTTAATCTCTCTCTCTCGTTCTCTCTGGAATTCAAAGAAATTCAAACACTCAGAAACCGATTGCCTCAATTCACAGATTGACCTCTTCGCTGATCACCTAGGGTTTCAACCAAATAGTCACAGCACAATTGGCCTCTCAAAGGACCTTTTCAAATCTCTGAATCAAGCAAATGAAGTTGAAGAGAGCGAAAGAGTATTTCTAACTGCCTGTAAATTCGTTTCCATATCTGACTTTTATAGTTACTGGAAGAATATAGGAAAAGAGTAGCTATTTTAATATCTTATGCTATAGAAAAACTACGCTCAGCTAAATCTAAATCAGCAATTTGCCTCAGTTTGATTTTATTTTGAAAAAATGAGATTGTTCTTTGCTTTTATTTATTCTTCAATATTTTGAACAAAGGTAGAAACAGGATTGAGGTATCTTCTAAGTTGATTGGCTTGATCATGTGAATTGTACCAACCTCGGCCCGAATTCTTTAATATTACGAATTTCAACATCGTTAACACCAACTTGGGCCTCAAGTAATTCAACCAATCATCATTAATTTCACCCAACCAAAATTTAGTTTAACCAAATTACGTATTTCATAAATGTTGATTACCTGATGTGAATTAGATAATTGCAACTCTATGATTATTTTCAGCCTTGACCAATAGGATTACAACATGTCAGGAATTTTTATTGGACTTGAAATGGACTGATTAAATTGATTGTTCATAATTACATGTAGTCGGGCTTAATTCGTGCAAATGCATCTTGAGTAGTTAAAACTTGATTTAATGATATCTTTTGATTTGATAATCCAATTGAGCCTCGTGATCTGTCGTTTTGATTATTATAACTTCAAGATTCACTTTATATGTAGCAATTAGAAATCAAAAAGTCAAAATTACAATCTTAGCCCCCCCGCCCCCCCGGCGGCAGTAGGGTGTGAAATTTATTCTGCCCCTAATTGAATGGGGGTTACAAAGAGGGGGTGTATACACTAAATGTATGTAGTCCTTTTTTGTCTCAAACACATCAAGTAATAACAACAGAGGAATCTCTTGGTTGTCAAGATATTGGCTAGAAGTTTCAACTCTAGGACTTCATAGATCTCATAAAACCTTAGGAACCACTTGGTTAAAATTTTGATGTTTCTTACAAGTTGTTGTACCAACTAAATTCTCTCTCTGCTACTACAAGAGTTATGATCTTTTATAGTGATACTTGATGTTACGTAATGAGTTTGAGCTTGGTGAGAGAGTGTGATTGTGTGTGTGTGTGTGTGTGTGTGTGGTGTGTGTGTGTGTGTGTGTGTGTGTGCGCGCGCGCGCGCGTGTGCATGTGTTTCTCAAAAAAAAAAACATAAATTCCCTCTCATTAATTACGCCATATTGGAAGCCCCTTTTTCCCCTTGATTTTACATAGGGTTGTAAATGTAACGAGTTGTTCATAAACAAATCAAGCTCTACTTAAGAAAATTTTTGTTTATGATTGTTTATTTAGAAAATAAGTCAAGTTTAAACTTAAATAGAATAATGTGTCCATGAATAAGCTTGTGAGTATCAGTCTCGAATTAAGCATAAAAAAATATTATATCATGTTTATATTTGTACATGTATAAAATATTTTTTTAGATAATTGGATTGTGTAATTTATAAATATATTCATAAGAAATCAAATTATTATTTGTAATTTTTAATAATATAAATAGTCCACTTGAAGTAATAAATTTCAATAATACAAAGTTGGTAAATCTAATATTTATAAGTTTTTAAATAAAAATAATTAAATATAATTAAATAAAATAATAGGATTTCAACAATAATCTAGTTATAAATTACAAACATAGATTTGTGAACAAAAGCGGCTCTATGTGTAACTTAGGGCGGTCATAGGACAACCCTAACTTGCCAAAAAATTTATATATTTTATTGCAAAATACACACACACACACACTAAATTAACCTATTTTGACCATCTTATTTCAGTTCAATAAAAATAAGAGTAATGTTGCATTCATTTTATAATAATTTTTCAACAAATCTTATGCAATAAGTAGAAGCAATTGCTAATTCTAATTTGGGTCTAATATTAACATCACTTTTTAATTTACTAATAACAAATTGTTGCATAAAATTTGTTTTTAAAATGTTGTAGATGCAAGATTACTCAAAATTAATTATGGCCCCTCAAACATAATCATTAACCTCTTAAGCACACCAAAAAAAAAAACCCTTAAATAAGAAAAAAAAATACCAAATAATTAACCTAAACAAAAACAAGACAAGACCAGATAATGAGTGAAAAAATTATTTAACAAAAAGCCTATTAAAAAAAGAAAAAAAAAAAATATATATATATATATATATATATAACCGTTTGAATTTCACTTTCTCACTCGTTAATCTCTCTCTCTCGTTCTCTCTGGAATTCAAAGAAATTCAAACACTCAGAACCGATTGCCTCAATTCACAGATTGACCTCTTCGCTGATCACCTAGGGTTTCAACCAAATAGTCACGGCACAATTGGCCTCTCAAAGGACCTTTTCAAATCTCTGAATCAAGCAAATGAAGTTGAAGAGAGCGAAAGAGTATTTCTAACTGCCTGTAAATTCATTTCCATATCTGACTTTTATAGTTACTGGAAGAATATAGGAAAAGAGTAGCTATTTTAATATCTTATGCTATAGAAAAACTACGCTCAGCTAAATCTAAATCAGCAATTTGCCTCAGTTTGATTTTATTTTGAAAAAATGAGATTGTTCTTTGCTTTTATTTATTCTTCATATTTTGAACAAAGGTAGAAACAGGATTGAGGTATCTTCTAAGTTGATTGGCTTGATCATGTGAATTGTACCAACCTCGGCCCGAATTCTTTAATATTACGAATTTCAACATCGTTAACACCAACTTGGGCCTCAAGTAATTCAACCAATCATCATTAATTTCACCCAACCAAAATTTAGTTTAACCAAATTATGTATTTCATAAATGTTGATTACCTGATGTGAATTAGATAATTGCAACTCTATGATTATTTTCAGCCTTGACCAATAGGATTACAACATGTCAGGAATTTTTATTGGACTTGAAATGGACTGATTAAATTGATTGTTCATAATTATATGTAGTCGGGCTTAATTCGTGCAAATGCATCTTGAGTAGTTAAAACTTGATTTAATGATATCTTTTGATTTGATAATCCAATTGAGGCTCGTGATCTGTCGTTTTGATTATTATAACTTCAAGATTCACTTTATATGTAGCAATTAGAAATCAAAAAGTCAAAATTACAATCTTAGCCCCCCCGCCCCCCCGCCCCCCCGGCGGCAGTAGGGTGTGAAATTTATTCTGCCCCTAATTGATGTTAAATGGGGGTTACAAAGAGGGGGTGTATACACTAAATGTATGTAGTCCTTTTTTGTCTCAAACACATCAAGTAATAACAACAGAGGAATCTCTTGGTTGTCAAGATATTGGCTAGAAGTTTCAACTCTAGGACTTCATAGATCTCATAAAACCTTAGGAACCACTTGGTTAAAATTTTGATGTTTCTTACAAGTTGTTGTACCAACTAAATTCTCTCTCTGCTACTACAAGAGTTATGATCTTTTATAGTGATACTTGATGTTACGTAATGAGTTTGAGCTTGGTGAGAGAGTGTGATTGTGTGTGTGTGTGTGTGTGTGTGTGTGTGTGTGTGTGTGCGCGCGCGCGCGCGTGTGCATGTGTTTCTCAAAAAAAAACATAAATTCCCTCTCATTAATTACGCCATATTGGAAGCCCCTTTTTCCCCTTGATTTTACATAGGGTTGTAAATGTAACGAGTTGTTCATAAACAAATCAAGCTCTACTAAGAAAATTTTTGTTTATGATTGTTTATTTAGAAAATAAGTCAAGTTTAAACTTAAATAGAATAATGTGTCCATGAATAAGCTTGTGAGTATCAGTCTCGAATTAAGCATAAAAAATATTATATCATGTTTATATTTGTACATGTATAAAATATTTTTTTAGATAATTGGATTGTGTAATTTATAAATATATTCATAAGAAATCAAATTATTATTTGTAATTTTTAATAATATAAATAGTCCACTTGAAGTAATAATTTCAATAATACAAAGTTGGTAAATCTAATATTTATAAGTTTTTAAATAAAAATAATTAAATATAATTAAATAAAATAATAGGATTTCAACAATAATCTAGTTATAAATTACAAACATAGATTTGTGAACAAAAGCGGCTCTATGTGTAACTTAGGGCGGTCATAGGACAACCCTAACTTGCCAAAAAATTTATATATTTTATTGCAAAATACACACACACACACACTAAATTAACCTATTTTGACCATCTTATTTCAGTTCAATAAAAATAAGAGTAATGTTGCATTCATTTTATAATAATTTTTCAACAATCTTATGCAATAAGTAGAAGCAATTGCTAATTCTAATTTGGGTCTAATATTAACATCACTTTTTAATTTACTAATAACAAATTGTTGCATAAAATTTGTTTTTAAAATGTTGTAGATGCAAGATTACTCAAAATTAATTATGGCCCCTCAAACATAATCATTAACCTCTTAAGCACACCAAAAAAAAAAACCCTTAAATAAGAAAAAAAAATACCAAATAATTAACCTAAACAAAAACAAGACAAGACCAGACAATGAGTGAAAAAATTATTTAACAAAATCCTATTAAAAAAGAAAAAAAAATAATCATTTAAATTTGTAACTCTTTCAACCTACTACGTAAAAATAATCCGTAATTTCAGATTCTCTTGAAAATAGGCTCTCAAGAATAATATTGCTGTCATGGGTTATCCTTCGCAATGCCAGAAGTTATGTTCTTTTTGGCTCTGCAGTTGCAAAAATTTTGTCTCCTCAATGACTCAGCTCGTAATTGTAGCAATTATCATCTATTTTTATTTCCCTTCTTTATTATCATTTTAATTTTCTTACTTTATTACTCTCATCTCAACATTCTTAATTCTTATTTTATCTCTTATCAGTCCACTTTTTTTTCTTTTTCTTTTTTCTCTCTGTTAGTAGAAAAAAATTGTAATACTTAATGTATTTTCATGTTTTTTTAGGGAAGAGCTAACAGATACCTTCAGGGCATTGATTAACATCCATTTATAGAAAGTTTTATAGGAAAAGAAAAAAAAAAAATTATGACAACTTTTTTCATTTCCCCATAAAAGTGATGTTAAAACTTTCTTAAAATAGATTGTTAACCATTGTCCTAAGAGCACTCGTTAGCATGATCTTTTTTTTATGGTGTTGATATATTCAAGTTATCTTCTTATTAAATTTTGTATAATTTAAATTTTTTAGTGACCACCACACTCAAAATAACCACCACTATTTGTGAATGATTAAAATTATATAAGCATTGGAACTAAGGGGAAGCTTTGTTCAAGTTCCCCCCCCCCCCCCCCCCAATAAAATCAAAATTTTAAAAAAATATATAATTATTATAATGTTTTCAAAATTTAGTTTACAAAAATAAGAGTTGGCCCCCCAATTTTAATTAGTCCCTCTTAAAAAAAAAATTGTTCTAATAGTTATAGAGTCATAACTTTATTTTTTGTAATTTTATTTTTTATTGTAATATATGCTCTTATATCTATTAAATATTTGATAAAATTTGGCACCAAACATGTTTAAATCTATTTTTTTCAATTGTTATGTCTCAATTAACAAATTATTAACTCATGAAAAAAAATATTTTCACTAAAACTACACATGAAATGTTTTTTTAGTTGCCACATAATGGGTTAAAGCAAAATAACTTCAAATATATTTGGAGCCTAACTTGTTCTTCTAAGTTTTGGATCATTTATGTTTCTGAAAATTTCATTAGTTTAATTGAAAGATTTTTTTTACTTGCTTTAATATAGAATTTGATAATTTGTATCGAAAATGAATTTTTTTTTTAAAGAATTTCACTATGAAAATGGTAAAAATGAATTTTATTTTAGGAAAGATCACCATCAAACATAGTTTTGATTGAAAATACTAAGTTTTTTTTTTTTTTTTTTTGGTTGAGTGTGTGTATATATATAACTTATCAAATAAAAAAGTGTGTGCATATATGTGTGTGTGAGAGGTTATCTTAATAAATATATTAGTACTTCAACTTGGCCCCCCTAAACAAAAGTTCCTGGCTCCACCATTGATTGGAACTCATCTCAATGGGTGCAAACACTTGTACAAGGACAAGAAATCAAATTTTACCGAAAACTAGTTCTAGAGGATTACCCAAGACGCTAGAGAAACCCAATTGAATATTGGTCTCTAGACATGGGATTAGTTGCACGACTTTAGTGACTAGTATGCAACCATAACAAAATTAACATTGATCTAAAATGATGAATCTACCTAAATTCCATCCCAATTAAGCTTCAAACATGTGACTTTCTTTCTTTTGTAGGATATATCACATGTTTGGCATACCTTAAATCCAAAGTTATCTGTATGCAAATAAAATAAAATAAATCCATAGTTGTTTGTTATACATAACAAGATAGATTTTGTCATTACATCTTTTTTTTTTTTTTTTTTTTTTTACAAAATAGAATTTCTACTCTAGCCTAATCTAACTGTATATGTGTGTGAAGCTTCATCCTGGAAACTTGAATCCCGACTCTTGCCTCTCATACCCTACAAGCACTTATACTTGTGGAGTGACCAACGCACCAAAAATGTGCAGTGATATTACACCCTTCAACATACAACAAAGAAACAAAGATTTCATTCTCAAAGAAAAAAATAACAAACAAACTGACAATGTCCTCTTTTTCTTTTTTATGAAAGATTGTCATTTCTGGATGACAGAAGGAAGCAAATAGTTGGGGAAGAATATTTACAATGTGCAAGCTTAGAAATTAGAATCATCCTGCTTGACATGTTATGCCTACTGTCCAGCCATCTCCTCAAAGCCTCTAATTGATGAAAAAAACCTTGTACTAGAGTCTGCCACTAGAACTTGACGATATTTCCTCTTTTGGCCGGTGGAAGAGGATAAGGCCACACATGAAGCCCTCATTGGTTCAAGTACCTTCCTGACCTCCGAGCTAAGGTCTGGTCGGTTCCTTTGGTACCTATCACAACACCACAAGGCCAAGTGAGCCAACTCCTGAGCAGTCTTAATTGGCCAGTCTCCAGCCAAAGGATCCAAGAGGGATGACAACTTTCCAGTATCTAAGGCAACTTGCACGTCATTTTCCATATTGAAGGGTGGTCTCTGGCCAGTCCACAATTGTACTAATATGACTCCAAATGAATAAACATCTGACTTCCTGGTCAGCTTTCCTGTTTCATAGAACTCAGGATCTATGTAATACAAAGTGCCCTTTGGGTCAGTAAAATGACACAATGTTATATCGTTGCTTGATCTTATATCATGGCATAATATAAGGCAGATTCCAAAAATCACTAAGTTTAATCATAAAGTTAGCATCAAGAAGGATATTAGAGGGTTTCAAATCACCATGGACTATGCTGTGAGGTTTTATAGAATGAAGATAAACGAGGACAGAGCACAACTCTGTGACAATGTGTATTCGAGTTTGCCATGATAATGGAGTACTTTTGTTCTTGCAGTTGAGCCGATCTTCAAGGCTTCCATTGGGGACATACTCGTAGACGAGCACAAAAGTTTCCGAACAACATCCAATAAGGTTGACTAGATTGGGATGCCTCAGCTGACTCAAAGCACGAACCTGATATACAACAACTAATGAGAAAGAAAGCCAAACTTTTGATCCAACTTATTCTTTTTAGGTAGTGAAAAGAAATTTTCCCGAGCCTCATGATTATATAATCAAATTTTTGATAGAGAAGTGCTTTAGATATTCTAGCTTGTTTTATTAGAAAAAAGATTTACTAACTACTAATTAAACTGTCACCTTATGCATATTAGACAAGCACAAGCCATGATTTTAAGAGTGCAAAGTTCATGAAAAACAAGTACCGAAATACGTACTATTACACTATAACCACGTAAGGTTGCAATTGGATTATAGGAAGTTTTGTATTACCTAAGCACCATTCTTTAATATTGTAACATTCTATAGGCTACAATCTACCCATGATTCTGTAACGTAATTATATACACCTGCATAACATAACATAACATAATATTGCATGATGGAGTGTAGTTACAAATAAAATGCTTTAGTGTATTGTGCTTAAAAATGAAAAAAAAAAAAAAATATATATATATATATATATATATATATATATAATATATATATATATATATATGCACACACTAATGATTTGATAGGTAGAGAGAAATTACATGTAAGCATGTTAAATATAGTAGTTAAATTTATCAACATAAGTGAATGATTACAGACACTCTCCAAATAAATAGGCATCTACATATACATAATTCCAAATTATTTAAGCAATAGATCATCTCACATCATCATATATAGAAGATCAAGTTGGATGCACCAAAATTGTGTACCAATTTTTCAACAAATTTGACATATTCTTTTAGTTGAGATATCAATTAAGATCAAAATATGGTAAACAGCTTAACACTAAACTTTAAAACTATACTAATCTCATCCTAAATTTGACATCATAGCCAAAAGCCAAATAAATCTTTAACTATAAAAATTATTCAACTGAGTTTCAAATTAATACACAAACCTCCATTTTGAATTCTGAGGAGCCTTGCGAGCCATTAGATCTTAGACTATTTATAGCAACTTGGTTTTGGCGCATGAAACCTTTATAAACGTTCCCATATCCTCCTCGTCCAATTATAAGGGAATCATCAAAGCCTTGAGCAGCTTCTTCAATCTCGGAGGGCAAGAACTCAGATATTTGTATAGAGGCCTCTGCTTGTTTACTTCTCAGCCCTTCAGCTTCTTGCAGTGCATTGTCATGCTCAATCTGCAACTCATCTCTCTCTTTTTGTAACTCCTCGTTTTGGCTCTTTAAAAATGTATTTTGTTCTTTGGCAATCCGAAGTTCTTCCAACATTTGATCTTTCAGATTCTTCAACTTTTCAAGTTCTTCTCTCTCTTTCACTAGTGCTTCCTCAACTTCTTTGCTTTGTCTCACCTCCTCTTGGAACTGTTGATTGGGTTATCAAAACTTTGAGTAAGATTTTGAACCTTTTAACGTTTACAGTGGTAAGATTTTAAAGCATATAGTTCATATGATAGTATAAGGTGTGCGGTGTGTTCTGTGTGTTGAGTATTCTACTCAATAACAAGAAGAAATTCATGAGACACTGTTTTTATAATATTTTATAAGAAATTATTTTATGTACCATGTTTCCTACTTCTTATGCACAATAATATTTATCAACTTCAAATATATTATATGTCATTAGAGAGAAAGAATAGTCAACAATATCTACCACTTAGTTGAGTATATTGACAATTATTTAATTATTTCCTTAATTTAAATGCACTATTATCTTTTAAATTCCTATTTCAAAAATATATCTGAAATCCCTAATTGCATGTAATCAGAATTGCTTTTATCTTTTGTTGTGCTTAGTTTTTATTGTTGTCAAAACATTAGATCTGAGTAAAAATATCATATTTCAAATTAATTGTTTCTAAAATAAATCTTATATATAAAAATATTTTAAATAATACTGTAATTAAATTGTTAGGAATTATATAATTAAAATTATGAACCATAGATTATCAATAATAAATTTCCTGCTTTTATTTATATAGAATTATAGATTTTAGTCGTCATAATTAACCCATGCATTGTACTAGAAGGTTTAACATAAATGTGATTTTTTCTTTTATTTTTTTTTTTATTTTTGGTTTAAATGTGATATTTGATAATTATTGTAGTTATTGATAAATATTTTCAAGGCTTTTTTGTATTGCCAATGTTTCCTCACATTCTTTTCTTTTTTTCCAAATCTCTTCTTTGGTCTACAGGTTGGATTGGGAAATTTGTGTAAGATTATGGACTTTTTGAAGTTTGCAATGTTATACTTTTTTCCTATTGACAAAAGTACTTAGCCACTTTTAATAAGGAGTAATACAAAGATTATAACTTTTGTCACAACTTTTACACATGAGTAAGATGTGGCAAAACTTATAATTTTGGTATTTTCCTTCAACAAATAGACAAATAAAAAATTAACAAAAATTCGCATCTAAACGCACTCTAAAATCTTTACCATGTGTACGGTCAAATCTTGACATATCGATGTAAATCTCAAGTGGTTTGATGGTCCAGCTTCAGTAATGTCCCTTCTGTGTACAGATTTTGACCAACGGTAGCTTGATGCTCTAGATTCAATGTTATCCCTATCCGGCTCCCAAGTAATAGACCGTAATATCAAGTGCTTTGGCTCCCTATTTTGATACTTGCATTAGTGATAAGAGTAAGCTATTATTAAATATGACAAATGTCAAAGTTTGAAACATTCTGGCTTGATGCTAATTTACAAAAAATTTCAAAAGCTTGACAACTAATGAAACTATTAAAATAATTGATGCTAAATGCAAAGAAACCAATGGATAAGCTATTAACTAACAATATAATTATTTTTTATTTTTTTCATTATTATTATAAGTTTAGGGAACTAGAATGCCAAAAAGAAATTTTTTTTTTTAAAAAAAATCATTAAAATAAAATAACAGGAGATAGTAAATGGTGATGATGGAGAAGAAAAATTCAATGAAGAAATAAGTTTTGCAAAATAATTAAAATGATAATAACATCGACTTAGACAAAATTAATTAGACAAGATGATGAATATGATGAAAAGAAATTATTATTTAGGGTAATTTGTAATGTATTATCACTTTTGATATCAATCAATTTGAATGTATATGTTATAAAAACATGTTAGTTTGATTTATTTAGTTAGCTTATTAAATATTATTATATGAGTAATAAATAAACTAGTCATCAGCTGAATATATTTAAAATTTATAATAAATATATTATTCTTTATATATGTATATCTATAATTTTTTATAAATTATGTTAAGTATTTATGTATTTATGTATTTTACTATACATGATATGATATGATACACAATAAAAAATTAATAAAAAATAAATTCACGATACGATTCACACTTTGACTATGGTCATGATCATCAACTGACAGTTACTTTACCAAATGTAATTAACAATCCTGTTAAGCAAACTTGGTATTGATAAGGTGACCACTGCAAATAAATTGTATGCTGCAAGAAAGAGGAGCTTGTTTGCACACATACTTAGCTTTCTTAGACTTGAGGCTCATTTTCCTGCATCAGTGAGTGATGTCAATACTTTTAACGATATGCTGAGCTCTCCAAGATCATATAGCAACTATTGATGCTAAAAAATTATAAAATACTTCAAAAATCATGAAAATGTTAAATTAAAACCAAAAATCTCAACAAACAAGGAATCAAGCCATCTTTTGAAAGAGTTCTATTAACTAAATGATCCTAGCTATCAATCAGTGCATTCCCATTGGTACAAGATATTCCAAAGCCAGGAAAAAAAAAAAAAAAAAAGCATATCAAAATTGTATGGTATATCTATTACCGATTTATTTTATTCTTCACTTATCAAGGAAAAGATATATTTCATTCCTTAGTTATTAGATTAATTATTTTTTAGTCTAACTTTTTCTAGATGTACTAAGGCATTCTTTTCATTAATTAGTTCCCCTTTCCCTTATGTTCTGAACAATTGGGCTTCTTTGCATAATCCAAACCACATGTTCTATAGTTAGGACCCATTAATAACCATGTATATATTCTGGTTTCTGAAGCAATAAAAATTGACAGTAGATATCCAGAGTGTACAATGCATAGAACTAGAATTGAACATGAAAAATAATGGAAAGCTTTTTATATGGTTTGTACTCTTTATAATGCTTGTCTAATGCTCCTCCCATGACAAGCTCCTTAATCCCATCATGAGAAATGAGTTCTACAATTCCCTTCCCGATATCGCCCATTTCAATCCATACGCTCCGTGCCTCTACCTAGATTTAAAAAACAATAATATCGTTCAGCAAAAAAAAAAAAAAGTGTCAACAAATTTGAAAAATTAGTAGCTGAAATTTCAAAAGGAATCATCAATGCCAATGGAATATTGGATTTTTTTTCTTTGAGATAGGTAGATAGTAAAGGAGAAAGAGGAGTGGTTCGAACCAAATATATAAGACACTGCAAAAAATTTGGTTACTATTGAACCATCACTTGAACCCAATATTGAAAGTTTGAACCATTATTACCTTAAATTTTGAATTTTCAATGCTTGTAACCCATATATTTATTAACCAATAAAAGAGGACAATTAACTTCAAATCCATTTTGGTAGAAAGTACTAATGCTTTCACAACAGTTGAATTTGGCAAATGTGATTAATTTTCATATGAGTCCATCAATAACAGAAAATATAAAATATTCTACGAGTACAATATATATATTTATGTATATGGATATGGATATGGATTGAGTTCAAATTAGGCCTATTGTAACTTTAAACAATGTTACATCACTCAATTTTATTTAATTGAATGCGAATTTTTACAAATTCACCGTTGGATTACATTATCTTCATGTATTTTTAATGCTTGCAAAATTTCAGATAATTTTTTTTCTTTTTATACAAAATATAATTCTACTCTAGCTTAATCTAAGTTAATATGTGTATGAAACTCCCCCTGAAAACTTAAACCCTGACCCTTGCTCTCCACACTCCACAAGCACTCCACACTCCACAAGCACTTATACTTGTGGAATGACCATTGCACTAAGGGTGTGCGGTAGTAAAATTTCAAGATAATTAAATATCAATAATCATGTTATCAATCAATTATTTAAATTTAAGTTTTTGTAGTTTAAAATAATGCTTCGTACATTTTTCATGCTTGCAAAATTTCAAGATAATTAAATAGCAATAGTTATATCATCAATCAATTATTTAAATTTAAGTTTTTGTAGTTTAAAATAATATATAAAATATAAGTTTATGGATTAAATAGTAAATAATAATTGATTGCCATAAATATTGGTATGCATGTTAAGAATATATAGAATATATAATCCAATAGTGGATTTTTAAAAATATGAATTTAATAACAAGTTATTAGATGATGTAACATTGTTTAGAGTTACACCATGTGTAAATTGAACCCAACCATATATATATATTTAAACAAAGTTGTGAGAAAATTCAATTAGATCAATTTCAAACTAGATTTTAGTTGTAGATTAATTTTATGTCATATGTTCACTTAAATTATTCAATTTTTGTGCCAAGTAAGTTAATGTTAGACTCCTAGTAGTTTTGTACTTTTTTTACTCTAAAAAAAGTACAACTATACTAGGGGTCCAATATTAATTAATAATAAAAAATAAAATAAAATAAAACAAATCATATATCTACTCAACAAAAGTCACCACACGTTCTATCTTATTAAAAATTAGAATAGAAATTATAAAGTAATATTAAACGTAAGTAGGAATTTAACATGTATCTAATTATGCGAAAACAAGAGCCAAATAAAACTTGTGGCAAAATTGTGTTTTGAAAATTTTCTAGATTTGAAAACAAAAAATAAAACTTATAGACCCAAAAAAACTGGGAATATATAAAAATTTTGAGATGAGTAATGCTACAAAGTTGCCGACACAATAATTTTCATAAATAAGTTTCCATATTTATACTTATTCTTGTTAGAGAGGAGACTGTTTGTTGAACTACGAAAGAAAAAGGATGAGCTAACAAATTTTTATTAAATAATTTCTAAGTTCACCACCAGCCATACTCTTTTTTAGTACCACTAATAGCTTTACACCTTGACAGGCATAAAATATTTTGTAAATTGTTTTGTATCTCTTGAGTTATAAAATATTTTGTAAATTTTATTTTCCTTCGTAGTTAGTAAGATTTGTTAAGGGTATTTGACTTATTTACCCCCTCTCCGCGACAAATAGAAAGACATACTTCTAGAGTCTCTTTCGTCCACTAAGCTTGCTGGGCAGCCTCCACCCATTGCAAATTAATAACAAAAGCTTAAATATATTTCACTTTGAAATAATAAAAATCGTGCAAAAAAAGAAAAGAAAAAAAGAAAGCCAAATCATAAAGACAAACGTGAAATTCTCCAGTTCTCCATAGTCATATTTCTTCAAATTAATTACCAGATCACGAGTTTAAAATCTTAATCAAAATTTGTATAGGTTTATTTTTCCAAAGATACTAAATTTTCTGAATGGGTAAAATATTATTTTTGTCCTTAAATTTTACAAAAAGTTTGTTTTCTATTCTTAAATTTTGAAAATTTCTTGTTTTTCATCCTTAAACTTTGTGAATAGTTTTTTTTTCCCCCAAATAATTAGAGACAAAAATTGGAAAACAAAAAAATTCAATAGTTTAGGGATTAATAAAAAAAAAAAAAAAACCTTTTTAAAGTTTAAAGACAAAAGTAAAACATTTTTAATAGTTTAAGATGAAAAATAAATTTTTCTATAATTTAAGGATGAAAAACGAATTTTTAATAAATTTTTAGGATTAAAATAATATTTTACCCTGAATTTATTTCTCCACAATTAGGGCCAACTATTTTCCAAAGTTTCTTTTCAATCCATTTCACGATCCCATTAGAAATTCTTTATTTTTCCAAGGAAAAACAAATAAAAACAAAAAATAAAAATACATCAAACCCTAGTAAATTTTATAACTGTAAATCAAGTTTGTAATTTGAAGTTCCACAGATAAAGTCAACCAATAACACTTCTAAACTAAACTATTCGGAAAAAGAGTCTTCTTCTCAACTAAAAAGCCATAAAGCTGTAAGCTAGCTAGCACGAATGATCAATTACAATAGATCAATTTATACCACACAACAAAAACTGAATTCCCATCAAAACTTCCAAGTTTTATATAAACATAATATAAAATTTCCATATGTGGACCTTTCTGTAAATTTTACGACTTACAATCACTGGGGATCCGCTGTGCAGGTCGATGCACATGAATGATGCAAATCCTCTTTCCTCCATTGTTGTGTAAAGCCCATGACAGGGTTGATTTGCAGTCTTTCACATCTATTCCCACCGCAACGTATAACGTTTCTTCAGTCACACTTGCAACCAGATCCCCTAAATTCTCATGCCCACTTTCCATAGTTGCCGTTCTAGAAAGCTAATATGTATAATCAACTGCTCACCATCAAGAACTTATTCATCGGAATCTCACTCTAAAACTCATGCTAAAATTCACCACCTTTCTTTTTTTTGAAGATAACTTAAGAAACAAAAGTTTCAACCAAAAAAAAAAAAGGAGGAGAAAATTAAAAAGAAGAATTGAAAATGGCCTTTTTGATTGCTCTGTGAAGTTTCGGAGTTGTACGATAACAATTACATATATGATTAAAGGAGCAAACAGGATTGCATGTTTGCATGTGTTTGAGTACGTAGCATGGGCCCGAGAGTTACGTCATACGTGGGAGTATAAGTTGTATAACCTTAAAAAAAAAAAAAAAAAATTGATACAGACGAAGTTGGACATTTTCAGTCAATTTCAACTAACCGTGGTACGATTTTTGTTTTTATTTTCTGCTAATCTGTTTTTATCTATTTTGTTTTGGATCAATAGAGAGAATCAGACTCATTTTTAATTGAGCCAACTAGCAACGGGTCAAACCAGCCCAGGACCCATTTTTTAATTGAGCTGGAGTCAATCAAACTAGGGGCAAACCCTGGGATGCACGGACGCGTCACCGGAGGTGCCGCACCCGTGTCCAACGCGGCGGGACTCGCCGACGCGCGAGGGACACCGCTGCTCGCGTGTCGGTGAGGCGTCCGGCCGCGTCGGCCATGTGGCATCTTATTTTTCCCGCCGACGCGGCGCCGATTCGGCCAGAATCGAGATGTTTCAGCCGTATCGGTCCGTATCGGCCGGCGACCGAAACGGCCGAAACAGGTCGAAACAGGCCTCGAATCATGCTGCAACAGCCGAAATTGGCTCTAAATGAGACCCAAAAACCCTAAATCTATCATTCCTTAATTTTATTTTGAATATTTGTTGCTTCTTTTGTGTTTTCTTTTTTGTTTTGTGTTGTGTTTTGTGTTTCTTGCTTTTTTCTTTCTTTGTTTTGTGAATCAAGGCATGATAAATTAGTAATATGTTTTTTAAGAATATTTTAATAGTAAAAATATATAGAAAATATAAATAAAAATATTTTTAATAATTTTTTAATTGCCGAGTCCCGCCACACCCGCACCCACTTTTTTCAAAAATTACCGAGTCCCGCACCCGTACCCGCACCCGTACCCGTACCTGCACCTGCACCCGTGCTTCTTAGGACAAACCTCAATGTAAAATACCAATTTTAATATACATGGCTGTCTGAATTTCATTAAAATAAAAAAAAATCAAGTTACAAACATAACTTACGTCTTTTCTTTAAAGACTAGGTAGTCACAGGACCACCTAGAAAAAATAATTATTATTATATATAAATTTTAAAAAATATACATTTTTTTATATATTTAAAAAAATTGTGACCACCCTAAATTTTTTTAAGCCCAATATAATTATATTTTGGACAAAATTTGGTTGTAGACTAAGGCTACAATTTTACTCAATTTTTTTTTTAATTATTATTATATGTGAATTTTAACAAATCAATTATTAGATTACATTTTATTATTATATCCTCCATCCTTGAAAAATATCGAGAAGACCAAAGATCAATAAATATGTCATTAATCAAATATTTAAATTTCAATTTTTTTAGCTAAAATTATACATAAAAAAATAAATTTATGAATCAAATAGTAAATAATGTCTGATTAACATAAAATTTGACATGAGTTTTAAGAACACAAAGAACATACATCAATTCAATGGTTAATTTTCAAAATATATAGTTATGTTAATTTGTTTAGTGAGAATTATAACTTTATGTTACAACTAAGTTTGTTGCCAAACTTTAGTTTTCTTAACAATATATTAGAATATTAGCATTTAGTTTTCTTTACATCCTCACATGCTCAAAACTTGGTTCCAACTGGGTTGCTATTGCTAAAAGAATTTAACAACCATGAACAATGAGTTTTTATATATACAACCCATTGTAGCTCAAGTTGTATAAGTTTCAATATTATTTTATTCTCACTTTTCCTAGTTAAAAATAAAATACACTCTCTCTCATCTCTCATGTCTCTGTCTCCATTTGATCTCATCAGTTCTCTCTCTCAACAAAATCATATTTCCCTCCCTCAAATCAGTGTTATGGGCTTTGAGTTGTTGGGGTTTGTTTGAGCTTCGGGTAGGTTTTGGGTTTTGTTCACTGCAGTGGCTCATTGTTTGGGGTTTAGGTTTAAGTATGGTGGTGGAATGTATGAGCTTAGGGGTTTGAGTTTTAGTTTTGACCTTTGAATTAGTAATTTGGTGGTGAGTGGTGTGTGTGGGTTGCTCGGTGGTGGTGGGTTGCTTGCCGGTTTGGGTGTGGATTTTTTCTAGATTTGTTGAGTTTTGGTGGGTTGCTTAGTGTGGGTTTGTTAAGTGGTGATGGTGGGCGGTGGATGGTTTTTCTGGATTTTGATGTTTGTGGTGGGTAGCAGTCCAATCTAGGTTTTGAATTATTATTATTATTATTTATTATTATTATTATATTATTATTATTATTATCATTATTATTATTATTATTATTATATTATTATTATTATTATTATTTTTGGTTTGTGAGTATGGATACGTGATTTTGGTGGTTGTTGTTGTTGGTGGTCTTGGTGGTGATTGATTCCAGGTGGTGATGGTGGGCTGTGGGGTTAGTGGCTATTGTGGTTGAGTTATTTTTTGGTTTTTTTTTATTATTTTTTTTTTATATGGGTTTGATTTTAGGATGGGTGGTTACTCGGTTTTGATTGTTGTGGTTATTAGGACATATGTGTTTGATGTTAGGAACATATGTCATTATGTATTGGCTATCCTTTGACTAAACGCACTTTACTTATAATTGGATAGATCTAGGATGTGTTTAATACCTCAAGGAATATAGTTTCAAATTCAAATGTTAAAGCCATGCAAATTTGTCCAAGAAACAAGTGAAGGAGTGCTAGTTTCTAAATCTCGATAGTTGGTATCTATCAAGGTTTAAAAACCTGTTCTAGCTCGATACTCGACAGCGGTTTAATAGATAGGGTATCTATCGAGATTTATGAAAATTAGATTTTTAGTTCTGATTTCATTCCAATCTGCAAATAGATGTTTGACCTTTCTTTTCTCACAACCGTAAACATATATAAGGATTATTTTAAGGGCCGTCACAGGTTGCACAATTGCACAAGTGCGAAGAAAAGTGTTGTTCATGCAAATTGTGACTTGAAACCTAATTTGCCCTAGTTCTTCTTTCTCTTAAAAAAAAGCTACTGCATTTGTACGCCATTGGGTTTTGTGACCAAGCAGCTTCGTTATCTTTATCGTGTAATGAACTGAAGAACTTTGTAGTCAACATCCTCCTCAAGTTGGTGATTAAGTCGCGTATTAGGATCCGCACATCTATTGGTTAGTCACGTACTAGGAGTCGTGCATTAAAAGAAGAGATTATCACTATAGAACAAGTCCAATTATGTATTGGGGTAAGGATTCAACTGTAGGTTGGTATAAGGTACTAGAATTCCTTTACTTATAACAGCTTATTGTGATAATAGTAAATTCTCTAGAGTGATGATCTTAAAATTACCCGGTGGGGTTTTTGCCTTAGAGGTTTTCCCCATTCATAAACAAATCACATTCTCAACTTTATTTTCCGCTGCATTTGATTTTAGTTGGTGATTTGTTTATGCTGCCACGCATATTGTATGTTAACCTGATTAATTAATCAACTTGGCTAATTAATTGGTTAATTCATCACAAGGGGTCAATATATTCTTGGTCTATCAAGTGGTATCAGATCAGGCACACTCTGATTAGATTTTAATCTTTGTTGTGTGATCCATTGACTCCTATTTGTCATGGATAAAGGATAGTCACTCATTATACCTCCGTTATTTAATGGTACTAACTATGCATACTGAAAAGTACGCATGAGAGCTTTTTTGCAATCTTTAGATGAGAAAGTGTGGCAAACTATGGAGATAGGCTAGACCAAGCCAAAGGAAACGCCAGACAATTGAGATGATGCTAAGATCAAGGCGGCAAATTTCAACAGTAGGACATTGAATGCTTTATTTAGTGCGGTAAAAAATGAGGAGTTTAAAAAGATATCCTCCAATGAAACTGCAAAGGAAGCACGGACCATCCTCCAAACAACCTATGAAGGAACCAACGCTATCAAGGATTCAAAGCTTTAGAGGCTCACTACAAGCTTTGATGAAATCAAGATGGGGGAGGATGAGTCATTTAATGAGTTCTATGACAAGCTCATTGACATAGTTAACTCAGCTTTTAATCTTGGGGAAACCATTCCTAAACCCTAGATAGTGAGAAAAGTACTCAGATCTCTACTCGAGAGATTTCATGCCAAGATCACCACTATTGAAGAATCAAAGGACATTGACAAAATTCCTTTGACAGAGCTGGTTGGCAATTGGCAAACCTATGAGTTGGGTTTGACAAGGATTAGAAAATCAAGTAAGGGTAAGAGCATGGCACTGAAGGCCAAGAACAGTGACACAGATGAGTCTTCAGACAATGAAGATTCTAAAATGAAGTCCTAATCACAAGGCAATTCAAGAAATTTATGAAGAATGTCAATGCGAACGGCTTCGACAAGGACCATAGGCAATCTAATTCTTCTTTGTCTAAGAACCAAGACAAATGGAAGAAGGATGCTAGGGATGGCAGTCAATACACTGTTCCTTCAGGACCCAAGTGTTTCGGGTGTCAAGACTTTGGTCGCATGAAATAAGAGTGCCCTGCTTATCTCAAGTCCATCGGGAAGAGCAAGGCACTTGCTGCTACTTTGAGCGACACTAAACCTGAGGAAGAATCTAAAAATGAGGATGATGAAATCCTAAATGCCTTCACCACCACTACCAATCCTACTGAGGGGGTTGTAGAAGATGTGGATGAAGAAAAGGACTTGGTGGAGTCAAAGTTTGAGAAGATGGATAAACAAGATAACATCCACACAGCCTATGCAAAGTTATACAAGGTCTCCGAAAAGCATGAGAAGTTGTATAGGTTGGCCACAAAGAAGCTCAGTAATGTGGAGCTTGAACGAGAAGAAATCTCCACAAAGTTTGATAAAGTCAATCAAACTATTGGAACACTAAGGTTTAAGAAAAATTTCTTGGCTGAGAAGATCAAGAAGCTTAAGACAGAGCTGTTTCAAGTCAGAACTCAGCTTGAGAGGACTTCAAGTGCAAAACTTAATGAGATGCTCAATATGCAGAAATCTGCTTCCGATCAAACTGGTTTAGGGTATGATTTCTCTTCCCCGAATATTGTTTCTTTTAGTACTATGTTTTTGTTTCTCCGGCTAATAATGTTGAATATGAAAATAATGATATCAAAATTGTGTTAGCTAGTGAGAACATAGACAAGGGTAAATCTATCTTAGGAGCACCACCTAAGCTTGCTAAGAAAGAAACTAAAAACCCTAGGGCCAAGAAGGGAAATGCTCAAAAGTCTAAACAGAAGAAGCACCATCTTTGCAATCACTGTGAAGCAACCGGACATACTTGACCTAAATGCTACAAGTGGCTAGCCACTCAACAGAGCAACATCATGGTCTCATCGAGAAACAATAGTCAGTTTCCATCCTTTCTTGCTCCTCTTGGAGATCTCCTCAAAGCCCTCATGTTCCTTTCGAACTTGAACGGTTGTAATTCTTCCCCATCTCCGCCGATTCAAGGGTTCTCTAAAAGGAAAGGTTCCTCTAAGGTATGGAAGGAAAAAGATTCTAAGTAATTTAGTCACTTTTCTCTCTCTCCCTCTATTTTTGTGTTTGCATTACTTATGTGTTTTGCTTTTTGTTTTGAGTCAGTCCAGTTTTTATGTATTGCTTTGCTTAACATGTTTTTCTTTGTTTGTTTTCAGTTTTGCTTTTTTTTTTTTAATTGAAAAATCAGAAATATACAAAAACAGTGTTTGTTTGTGTACATTGGTAACTTGTGTACCTTGAATGGCCAATAAAACAAAATTTTCTAAACGTTGTATCTCTTGTAATTTAGATGAGCATCTCTATGCACAACTAAGCAAGTGAGCTTCGTTGCTCGTGCTTGTGATGAGTAAGATTAAGTAATCTCTTATATTTAACACTCGTATCACTCTTTTTGACAGGTATGACTAGAAAATTCTAAGAGAAAGGCATAAATAACCATCTTACCGCTGTTACCCGCCAATTATGAAATGACATATGTATGCTTCTGTTAGGATGTGTGCCCTTAAATCCTATTGTATGACATAATGTATGACATAATGTATGATTTAATGTTATAATTAATAAAGCTGTTTTTTTTTTATCTAAAATAATGATAACATGAATATTTGGACATTATCATATAGTCCATGAGATACATAGTATGTGATTTATGTAATTTAGTCATAGAAGATATAAGTCACAAGTTATTTGTAAATTCAGAATTTAAAATTCGTAGTCGGTGATGAAATTGGGCATTTCATCTGCGAAAACTATAACGTATTAGCTAAGATGATTTGTCTTGATCATGAAAGTGGGGACTTCTAGTTGATATGTTGATATGTTTTAAGAGTTAAGACATATTGAACTGGATCGTTGTGAGATTTATTATTCTCCTAACAACTGTCAAATGAATAATAAATCTCACGACTTTTATTTACATGAACTCTTAATCCTTAGAGAATAATGGACCTAATCATGAGGTGTAGGTTGTTTTGATATATCAGGAGTGAAATCTAAAGTAACGGTCAAAATTTCAGTATGTTGGGCTGTCACATTTAGTATTGATGGAACATATATTCTCAAGATGGAATTCACAATCTCTTAATGGAGATATAAAATATTCGCTTGAGATAAGTTTAATATGTTTTGTTATTCAGAGTGTTAGGCCCAATCACTTTAGTAAGAAGTTACTAAAGTATATATTTATCAAATTGAATTTCATAAATATATAATGAATAACTTAAAGAATTAAACCAGGTACTCAAGGATTAAGATGTAGTAATTTTCAAAGTGACAGTGTATATTCATAACTTTGTATTACTACGAATATTTTATGAAAACAATGAAAACACAACAGATAGTTTAAGCAAAATGAGTTCATATAGCTGATTATCAAAACATCTGTTATTTTTAACATAATTAATTAATTAATAATTAACAAAACAAAGGAATAGAAATGAAATTTGGATCCAATATCTGCTACAGCAAACTGTGGTCCGTTAAAATTCAAAGAAAATGCAGTAAAATTAAATTAAAAAAAGAAGAAGTTTTTGAGTAAATGAATCTACCACTAGTAACAAACTAACTTGTTCCCTTTACATTACATTACTCCAATATTTCAGAAATCAAACACAGCCAGCCCAACATGAATGATATGTAAGTAAGTATCAACATAAAGAATCCATACTAGCTAGGAAAAAAAATCACAATCAATTTTTTTTTAGGGTTTGAACCTACCACTTAAGAATACAATCAAAACTCATGAAAATGCAAAAAAATAGCAAAATTCATGCCAAATCAAGCAAACCTATACTAATATGAATAGATTGATATCCAAAAAAATTATCTTAAACCCATCAAAATCACGAAATTCAAAAATTGGAGAAATAGCAAATTATAAAAGAACAATCCTTGAGTTCAGTGCGGCGGCGCTAGCTCCAAAGACAACGTGTGCAACGACGGGCTGGAGCTCCAGTGCTAACTGATAAGAGGAGAAAAGGAATTTGATTTGGGGTTTGTTTGAGACACTACAAGAAAACTAGCCTATTGCGGTGGGCCTATTGTGGCGGGTACTAAAAACGCCGCTATAAGTCGCCTATTGTGGTGCGTTTTTGGCCCGCCGCAATATACCAAAACTATTGCGAACTATTGCGGCGAACTACAGCGGTGGGCCAATGACCCGCCGTAATAGGGGACCTATAGCGGCCTTCAACTTAGATATAGCGGCAGGCTAATGACCCACCGCAATAGGCCTTAAATTGCCCCAACCTAGCCCTAAATTTTCCCTCAAGTTTTTCCTTTCCCTTTTCATTTAGCGCCTTATGGTTTTTACCCACACACACACACACACACACTCTCTCTCTCTCTCTCTCTCTCTCTCTCTCTCTTTCTCTCTCTCTCTCTCTCTCTGAAGAAATCTCTTCACTCTCATCTCTACCACTACCCACACCCACTAGCCACCATCACCCACCCACCTTCCACCACCGTAAACCCCAACCCAAAATCAACCCACCACTAGCCACCACCACTACAAAACAAGGACCAAATCACAAAACCCAACCATCACAAATCACCAATTAAAAAAAAAAACCCAGCCACGAAATCCCTAAATCACAAAACAACCACCACCAAATCCAGCCATCACAAAATTTCACCCACCACCAAATCTGATCCACCACCAAACTGTGACCCACGTCCCAGACCCGCCATGACCCAGTGACCCACAGTGACCGCCGAAGCACTGTGACTCGCACCCATGGGAAATCGGTGAGAGAGAGAGAGGGACGACCAAGAGAGGGCGTGTCTCGATCTGACGGTTCGCCGCTTCGAGCGAATCGGCGATGTCGACCATCGTGAACTTAGCAGAGGAGGCGAAACTTGCGAGAGAAGGCGTCGTGAAGGCTCGCAGCCAAGCTGTTCTCAGTATTTGCAAGTCTCTCGTCGCTAATTTATATATGCCCATGGATTTATTAAATCGATTTGATGCTTAATCACACTGTTTTGTTTTTATTATTGAAATGTTGCGAAATTTTCTTGTATATATATATGAAGAATACATTGATGAAATTTGAATGGGATGCGATGGTGATATGAGTGTAGGTGGGTCGACAGCTGATTCTGGCGGGGCATGATGTGCACGTGGTGACTGGTGCTCCTGATTTTGTTTTCACCTCTGAGATTCAGTCCCCTCGCCTCTTCATTCGCAAGGTCACTTAACCACTTTCTATTTGTTTCCCTAGAAAATTCTCTATATATATGAAGTTTCTGTTCTAGATTTCTTACTAGGCATTAAACTGTGTAATGCCCGTGAAGTTTTAACGAAAAATGATTTTCTCTATTTTTTATTTTTGTGGTTTGATTATGAAATTTGATAATTATTCTGATTATGTTTGTATATGGAATTGCCTCTTATATCATTTAAGGAAAAAAAATTTTGATTTAAAACCTGTTATAAATATATATCAGAACAATTACGTGTAAAAATTGTAAAGATTCAAATGCTTATGTGGTAGATTTTTTTGAGATCAACTAAAAGTCAAATGTCTTTGGTTTTATATTTATTGATTATAGATTATATATGAGAGGAGTAGCCACACTTTATAATAGTTACATGTTGGTGTTTGGAAATTCAGGTGCTGTTAGATTGTGGAGCAGTTCAGGCAGATGCTTAGCTTTGAGGATTGTTAGTTCCATCTTCTTCTTCTCTTCTTCTTCTTCTTCGATTATATGAATTTTCTTTTTACTTTTAACCGAAGCGAAAACGAAAAATTGCTGTTTGGTTGCTGAGAAGAAGAAAATTTAACATTGAATATATATATATTTATTTACTCTCCTAAAGTGGATATATAAGATTTTGATTGGTTATTAATTGAGAATGATGGAATAAGAAAGAAATGAAAAAAAAAAAAAAAGTAATTTTATTTGGATATTGTATTCTGTAATTTATATAAACAACTATAAGTAATGGACTCATTGCTCCAAGACTTGAAATTTATATGTGTTAGTGATATTTTCTGGTGTTTCTAATGGAGATTGTTCACATGATGTTTTAGAAAATGTGTATTAGGCACTGGAATTTGAATAATGTGATCTATAGGTTTGATGTTTTAGAAAATGTGTATTGGGCACTGGAATTTGAATAATGTGATCTATAGGTTTGATGTTTTTAGAATATGATTCTTTTAGGCAGAAAACTTCATCCATAGTTTAACTCTGCCAAGGACCTTAAATTTCCATAACAGATGGCGGCCAGAAAAACTCTGTTTCCTCCATAACTTTGGTATCGCTAATTTTGGCCAATGAGCTCTAGCTCAACTAACCCCTCCTCCCCTATGCAAGTGTTAGGTAGAGGGTGAGGTAGATGGTTCAAGGCCCATTGTGTGTGTGTGTAACTTTTCTCTCCATTTATATATATAAAAAAATCACTAACTTTGAACTTATAGTGGAAATATTTCAAATTTTTCCTATTAGCATAGCTGATTGATGCTTGCAAGACCATGCCGTGAATTTCTTTCTCATTTGCGTTTAATGGTACTGCCATTTTCATTTTATATTGACTGAAAAGTTTCATGTCAATGCAGGTCACGCACAGCTGTTTCTCCATTGGAAAGGTTGAAGATATTGCTACAGGTTGGTTTGTATTCAATTAATATTTTTCCCTTCTTTCAATCACAATTGAATACTTCATACTTGTTAATATATGCAGAGACACACCAACTAATATATCAAAATTCATGACATGTTAATTACAGGTCCATTCGGGAGAGTATAAAAGCAAAACAAAACCAAAAAGAAAACAAAGAAACAGAGACCAAACGAAAGAGACCAAGAGGATGAATAAAAAGGTTTTTGTCTTCCTCCTTAACCATTATTCTTGACTTCTTGAACGGTAAGTGTTAAAAGGTTTTTGTGTTTGAATAAAAATATTGTTTAATTTTTTTTATTTAATTTTTTTTTGGTTGTTCGATAATATCACCAGAGTCTGGAATCTTGTAAGTGTAATATGTCTGTTGTGGTTATGTATTAAAAAGCTTGTTCAACATGCAGTATCCTTGGGCAATGTGCAATTATCATGTTTGATGTTACTGCTTGGCTGACATACAAGAATGTTCCAACATGGCTCAGGGATCTTTGCAGGTATGTTTTAAAATACCAACTTTTCACCTGTTAGTTGTAAGTTTGGAATTTTATGAGTTTTAATTAAAATTCAGTTTTTATACTGCCTGCATTTTTTGTCTATTGTATCAAAATGCTTAAATCCTTGTAATTTGTATTCAAAGGGCTATTATTATTTTGTGTTGCTGATTGCTCCTCTTTTTTCTTCATTCTTGTTTTGACCTTTTATGTTTACAATTTATATCTCTGAAAATGTGTAGCTCAATGTTTGTCCTTTACAGCCCTAATGGCTGCGAACTTCATTTGTTTTTTGCTTTTCTTGTTGGGTTGTTTACTTTTTCTCTAGTGGTTGTCAATGTGACTATTAAATTATGTAGTATAAGTGTCGCTGTGGCTTATGCTCTTATTTAACAAAAGTTAGTTGTAGTGCCATTATATTCCCATAACTAGGACAATATGCTTACATGACTCTAGTTAATACTGTCGGGTATGAGTCTATGAAACCTTATCTTATTTTGGGTATTTTGATGGTGTAATTGTTTGCTTTAGTTTCCCTTCTATGTTCTCTAATGTGATTGTTAGAAGCTGAAATGTGTGGTCTTGTGTTTGCAATTTGAAAGGTTCAAGATATTATGGTCAATTGGATGCCTATTAATGTCTTCTAACATGTATACTATACTATATGCTGCTGAAATAATAGTGATATTTGGGGCTCTCATTGAAAATATTGTATTTGTGTTGTTTAAGGGTAGTCTTATATAGATTTGCTCTATGAGAAGTTTTACTCGTACTATTACTTGTCATTGTGCTTATATACTTGTTTATTTGAGACTTTGACACTTAAAATGGGAAGGCGAAAGACAAATCTACGCACACGTTCTAAGAGTTCAACATTGGAAATAGCTGCTTCACAAGATGTGGATGAAGTGGGGGACCAAGAAATGCACGAAGTTTCTATACAAGGTATGAGCTTTTTACTCAATAGTTTACCATTCATACACAAGATATAGGCATGTAAGTTGTGAACCCTTATATTAAATTTTATGAAACAAATGGGCTTTTGCATGGTTCAATTTTTTAATTGAACCAAAGTTTTTAATTGTTCATAAGCAAAGTAATCACCACTTGTTTAATAGAATATTTAGACTCATCATATTAGATGGTTTCATGCTTTGTTGTTTGACATTGGCTGATATTGTCTCCTTCAAAATTTAGATGTGCAACCAGTTGTACGTGTCACTCGCGGGCCAAGCAAGTACTTGGATGTTTGGGATCTTCCTGCTGATGAAGAAATTGAGTTGTCACTAAATAGTTTGCATCAGCCAATTCATGATGGGGTGAAGACTTTCACTGGTTTCTTGGGTACAATTGCGCGGAAACCACACATGTGCCCGATTAGATATCTTAATTGGAAGGACATGCCAAAAGAACTTAAAGAAGAGTGTTGGCGTGTTGTAGAGGTATTAAAGAAGTTATAATACTTGTAATTATGATATTTTGTAATAAGTTTTACATAAGTAATTTAGCATGAACACATTTGTAATTTGATAACTCAACTATTTGATTGTAGCATAAATACAGTGTCCCTGTTAATCCTATTGCATATGCGGCTCTAAAGACATTTACCATGCAAAAAATTGGGAAGGCTTGGAGGGATCATAAGTCTAAGATGAAGAAACGACATTATATACCTCATACAAGAAACAAAACACGGGTAAAGAACAACCCACCCAAGGAATGCATACCACAAGATTGGGATATACTTGTCGATCATTGGTATACTGATGATGCAGTGGTATGTTTGTTTTCTCTCTCTTTTCCATCATGGATCATACCAAAAGGAGAATGATTATTGAGAAATTAAGAGAATACATATTGGATTGCTTTCAGATAGTATTTGTTAGTTTTATGTGGGTTTTTTGTGAAACTGGTATATAAGAGAAGTTGTGTTTCATATTTCAAATTTGTTTAATATGGTAGAAGTCTTGGAAGTGGTAAATGCTAGTTTGTCTCAAGGTTCAAAAACAAAGGCAAGTGTGTGGTGTTTAATGTTTTGATGTCCATTATATTGATGCAAGTGAAGCTTTTATTATCAAATTGTTACTCTTTATCATCATGTAGTTTCTCTCATTCTTTTACTTTTGTTTCCAATAGATACCAAATGATATTTCATAGGTTTGGCTTTAGCTAAAGGTGGCTTTAAATCCTTAAAGCATACTGTATATAAACATGTAATTTTGTTGAATGTAGATAGAGTCAGAGAAGAATAAAGACCGTCGTTCTAAACAGGATGAGTTACATATTGCTGGCTTTTGTAGCTATGTTGTGCATGCTGCAAAAAAGGTAATAAGTATTATAACACTTTTTAAATGATTTCGACTTCTCCTAAAGTTTGTGGAACTTTGTATCATCATTACATAAATATGTTGTTCATAATGTAGGCAAAAAAAATGGACAACCTGTAGAGCGTGCAGTATTATATCAAATACTACATACTCGTAAAGATGGAACTGCAGTTAATCCTGTAGTGAAAGCAAAAATGGTGAGTAATTTCTCCATTGTAGATGGGGGTAACGAAATAGGAATTCAAGAAACAATATTGTATATAGAAACAATACTACCACTTGTGTAACTTTTTTGAAATCCCATGTCCCATCCTATATATATATATATATAAGATGTATGTATGTATGTATGTATGTATATGTATGTTGTGGGGTCATTTTAACAATATGATTTCTAACTTTTTTTTGTTTTGTTCAAACCCACATATCAGGACAAAATGAAGGAATTGTTGGAGATGTCTTCGAATCAATTGCAGTCATCTGACACGAGTGGTAGTATTGCATGGTCACCAGATGATGTGTTTGCCAAAGTGATGGGTAAGGAGCGTAAAGGTCGTATTCGTGGGGTGGGATTTGGTCCAAGCCCAAGTAGTCGAAGTAGCAAGAGTGCTCTCACGAACATTGAAATACACTCAAGTCAAGCAAGGGACAATAAAGTTGCACAACTGAAGGCTTCCTTGGCTACTATGGAGGACAAACTAGCCGGTTTTGATGAAATGAAGCAAAGACTTAGTCAATTCGAAGAAATGGAGCAAAAAATGGCTCGCATGCTTCAACAAATACAACAAATTTCTCCTCAATGCAATTAGGTATATTAACAAAGACTTAGTCAATGTTTTGAAGACATTTTTATTTTAGAAATAATAAAAATGCATTTTTTTAGAAAGAATACACAATTGAACTTGAAAGTTTAGTTGTAAGATAAATATTAAAAAAAATAAAATTAAGCAGCACCTGTTGAAAATGCAATATTGACTAGCAGGATAACATTTTCTTGTCATTTTATTCTATTTATACGCATTTATTGAGTAACCATACTTTGTACGAAGAATACAAATATTTGCTCTTGAGAAAACCAAAAATGGTTGGAAGGCAATTTGGAGGGCAAAATTTCCTACAATGATAATCATCATAGTTTTAATTTGGTCCCAAAAATAAATTCCAAGCTCCGTCATTGTCTGTGTATTCATTCATCTCATGTACTGTGTAACCATTATATTAAAACTTTGAACTTAGCTTAATGTAGGTCCAAACACATTATTTTATCCAGATTAGGCATTAAATATATACAAAGGCCATCATGCCTTATGGCAGAGGTCACTGGTTTAAATCTACCCTTTACCCTCTCCTGAGCCTAAATATATAAAAGCAATTTCTAAAAATTTTACATGGGCAATTCAGTGAGAGCCCAAACATTTGCTCGGAACCTTTTTATGAGTTGGTTGCAGGTAGAAACGTATTATGGATCCACACAGTCACAACATTTTTTTTTCTCAATGCCATATCATATATATACACAAGTTTAGGATGTAATAGACATTTTTTGCCTTGGTAATATTTTCTTGTCATTCTATTCCATTTATACGCACTAATTGAGTAACCATACTTTGTATGTAGGATGTTCCTTCGGGCGAACATTCTCCAACTCTACCAAAATCGTTAGCCGCATCCTATCAACCAACCAGCTTATAAGTTTTATCTTGGTGTTCGAGGACTTTTTTGTGAACAAAGAACTATGGAAGAACAACTGCATTTTTTGCAAGTGTTGGAGGATATTTTTTAAACACTTAGGAACTTTGATTATAGTATTAGCTTAATTTGAATGGTTGTTTTACTCAAAAGACCACATCTTTTTTTGTTAATTTTATGATGGTGGTTATAGACAATGTTATGTATTTGATAATGTATTTCTATGCTAATATTACGTTAGTTTGGAGACACTTGTGGTGTTGTTAATTAATTACATTTGTGGTATTGTGTTAGTAGAGCTAAAACTACTATAGGTTCTTTGTAACAGGTCTGAACAATATATTTGATGCAAAACAGGTTCTTTGAAACAGGTTGAACAACAATATATTTGATGTAAACAGTGGTTTTGAAGCCCACTGGAAAAAAAGAAAAAAAGAAAAAGAAAAAAAAAGAACCTATAGCGGCGGTCAAAAAGCACCATAATAGGTTCACATTTTATGTATTAAATGCAACCCTATAGCAGCGCTTATAGCCCGCCGCTATAGGTTCAAACATATAGCGGCGGTCTCACCCACCGCTAAAAGTCCCATTACTCCGTTTTACTTGCCAGCTTATAGCGGCGCCTTGTGCTCGCCGCTAAAGGTGAACACAATAGCGGTGGTTACGACCCGCCGCTAAAAGTCATATGACACGAATTGGAACGTTGTATAGCGGCGGTTTTATGCCCACCGCAATAGACTAAAACCGCCGCTAAAAAGCGTATCTACAGCAGCGGATTTTTGTACCACCGCAATAAAGATACAGCATCGCGACAAGGCTGGTGGATAGAACCGCTGCAATAGCCCACGCCGCAATAGGTGAAATGTACCTATAGCAGCGGTTTTTGGGGCTTTAGCGGCGGTTTTGGCCCGCCACAATAGGCCATTTTTTTGTAGTGAGATTATCATGTAGTTTGATTGAGGATTGAAGGTTTATGTGAGCTGTGATTGTGTGTATTAGAATGTATTGGCTTTTCAATAAGGCTGATGTGGCGCTTTATTATTGGTGGCGTAATAGAGCCAATTTACGCCAACTCCAGATTGAAGGTATTCTCATATAGGAAAGTCAATAGCTGTCTTGTCTATTTCCTTACAACAAGATGACATGTTACTTTGCTCCAATTAATGCTACATACTTCCCCAAAAACTAAAAACATAGCAAGTTAGATATTTGGTTAAGACTATTGCTACAATTATTCTACGAGACGATTGGTATTTTTAGTATGGGTCATGCTAATAAATACCCTTAGACATTAATTAATAATCTATTTTAAAAAAATTCTGACACTACTTTTATAGGAAATAAAAAAGTTGTCAAAATTTTAATTGTTTTTTTTCTTTTCCTATCAAAACTTTCTTTCAATGGATTATTAACCAATGCCCTAAAGGCATTCGTTAGGATTTCCCTTTCAGTATTTAAACAATAATGCCTCTGACACATATCTATATCTATATATTACTAAAAACTGAAACGTAGTATTTAATGCTGCTGCGCTCACGTTAAGCCACGTCAACGTCCACGTCATTATTTTTTTCTTTCCATTTTCTTATAATTATTTTAATATTTTTTTATTTCATATTTATACTTCTCCAACCTTTCTCCTTCTCATACCTTTTCATCTCCGCACTTTTTCTTCAACCTTTCTCCTTCCCTCACCTTCTCATCTCCCCACTACCCTCTACATTAATATCACTCTTCATCTTTTCCTTCATCTTTCTCTAATTTTGTCTCTACTTATTCACACCCTCTTACTATAAATTTGTCACTATCTATTTCATTCTATGCATATTTTTCCCTTACAAAAAAAGTTCTCTCTCTCTCTCTCAATTTTTGAGTTGATTTTTATTTTTTATTTTTCTTGCATCTTCGCTTTAGGTTGATAATTTTTTATATTCTTTAATCTACTTTAGGTTAATGTGATTCAGTTTTTTTTCTCTCTCTTTGATTTTTAAATGTTATCTTATCGCGTTATAAAGGATTGCATATTAAAATATAATATTATCTTACTACATAGAATGATTTGGATAATTTAATTTGATAGTTATTGTAATTTGATAGCATGATTTTTAGAGTGCTCAATTTAGATGTTAAACTATGAGATTTTAATCATTTTTGTTTATATTCAATTCCTTTGTGGTGGACAAAGTACTCTTAATAATTGTATTAGAAGTACTCTATAATGCCATTTATTTAGAGAGAAGCAAAGGTTGGCTATACAATAATTATTGGATGAGAGACAAATTTTATCTTTTGCAATTTTACTTTAATTATTCTTATTATTATTTTATAACAATGCATATATAGAAATTTAATTCTTAGATTTTGCTAATAATTGTTTTTTTTTTTTATAATATGTTTTGGATGGCTGAAATTACAATTTCTACAAAGAAAATAACCTTAGTAGATTATAAATAACAAATTGTTTTCCTAATTGGTCCAATTATCATAGCTAAGTTTTATTAATTTTTTAAGTTACTTTTCTCAGTGTTTTGGATTGTAGCCAAAAAAAAAAAAAAAAGTTTGAGAAAGTTTGTTTAAAACTAAAAGAATAATTTTCAAATTTTATATTCTTGTTAATGATTCACAAAATGTTATAAACAAATTTTATTAAAAATAAATATTTTCGTTAACTTGCCCTTTGAATTTCTGAGAAATATTGTATTTTTTTTCATTTTAGTATGAGAAAGATTATTGAATTTATGATTTATGATTGTTCCTATATTACATTTATGATTATTCTTATAATAAATAAAAATATAATTACAAAATACATTACTCTTTATTAAATTAGTTTAAATTGTATAAATTTTTTTAATAAAACTACCAAAAAAATAATTATTATGTGCAACGCGCAGACTCGCGGCTAATTTTTATAACACTCAACACATATTTTTAATATACTAAAAACTGAATAATAATACTTAAACATTGTTATCAGACAGACCCTTATATTTCTTGAATTTACAAGGAGGAACTCTGAAATACACCATATGAGGAAAAAAAAAATTAAATTGAAACCTCACTGATGATAGATAATTTTTCATTTTTATTTTACAAGTTTTTGTTGCTAATAAATTCGATAATTACAATTGGGATGAATAAATTTGAATCATGAACGTCTCTGTTAGAAATACAAAAAGGTATCTACAAAGCTCTTACTAGTTACTGACATATCTAAAAGTTCCAAAACTTATTTTCTAAAGTGAAAGAACCTTCAAAGATATCATAATTAAAACTATAGCATAATAAGACTCTAATTTGATTAGGAAAACCTTAAAAACACATAAATTCAAGGATATAAAAATCCTAACTCATAAAACTAAAAAACTACATTAAAATGTCACAAATTAACAAAGAACAAAAATTGACTTCATCTATTGTCATACATCAAAGATACAACAAAGGCTAAAAAAAGAATATTATACAACAAAGATTTAAAGAGTGAAGAAAGCATGTACATTATATATATACATTTTTTGTTTCTTCC